>CM033475.1:225268613-225586113 GCA_019447015.1 Hymenochirus boettgeri
ATAGATAGATAGATAGATAGATATAGATAGACAGAGATAGATAGATGAGCAGAGACTATATCTCTATCCTATCTATGCTATTTATCTATCTATCTCTGCTATCTATCTATTTATCTAGCTCTGCTATCAATCTATCTATCTATCTATCTATCTATCTATCTATCTATCTATCTATCTATCTATCTATCTATCTATCTATCTATCTATCTATCTATCTAGCTCTGCTATCTACCCATCTATCTATCTATCTTCTCTATCTATCGATCTATCTATCTATCTTATCTATCTAATATCTATCTATCTATCTCTGCTATCTACCTATCTATCTCTGCTATCTATCTATCTATCTATCTACTACTATCTATCTATCTATCTTCTATCTCTGCTATCTACTATCTCTGCTATCTATCTATCTATCTATCTATCTTATCTATCTATCTATCTATCTATCTATCTATCTATCTATCTATCTATCTATCTATCTATCTATCTATCTATCTCTGCTGTCTGTCTGTCTATCTATCTATATATCTATATCTCATTCTCTGCTATCTATCTATCTATCTATCTATCTATCTATCTATCTATCTATCTATTATATCTATCTATCTATCTATCTATCTATATATCTAATATGCCTTCCTGATAAATAATATTATTATTGATACCCAGACCATATATTTCCATTTCTATGGATAATTTACGCTGCAGCTTTAGAGTCCCTTATGTTATAATGATAGGGTCATATTGTTATTCCCATAATTATCTGCTATCATACAAGTTATATGCATTGTAAACATATCACAGAAGATGGACCATTGCCAGGAGACAGGAGCAGATATTTACCTGCCAAAAGCCTCTGGACAGAAGCAGCATGCCCCATGGTTGAGAAGGAATTGCACAGTGAGTTGGGCCTTTTTTTCTTGTAAATCTCGGCACTTTGCAGGACACAGCTAGTGGCAGGACACCATTATAGTCTACAGCATTTACAACCACTCCAGCAGCAAGCAGAATTTCCACAAGCTTGTGCTCATCTCTCCTGCCTGCAGGCATGGTGCAAGGGGCTAACTCTTGCTGGTCTGGAATCTCTGGGTCAGCACCGGCCTTTAGTAGGAAATGGCAAACTTCCAAAAGTGCCCCTTCGATTCCTTCTTTTGCTCCACATGCAGCACTCAGTGCAGTCTCACACACACACTCACTCACACACTTCACACCAACACCACTCTCACACACACACTCTCTCTCTCAAACACACTCTCACACATACACACAACACTCTAATACACACACATACTCACACTCTCACACACACACTCACCCTCACTCTCTTACACACACACACACACACACACTCACCCTCACTCTCTCTACACACACCACTCACTCTCTCTCTTACACACACTTACACAAAACACACTCACATCACTCTCTCTCTCTCTTCACACACACTCTCTCTCACACACACACAACACTCTCTCTCACAGTGTCAGTCAGGGATCCGGTCAGGACAACTCAGACCTGCGGCTGCAGCAACAAGAAGCTCCCATGATGGCTTCCTCACAGGTGTACAGTCGCAGCTTCCTTTCTTGCTCAATTGCTCTGACCGATACGATAATCCCTTTACTTTTCTCGGCTGGCCGCAGAAGAGGAAGTAGCGCTGTAGCATGGATTTGTCTCCCTCTGATTGCTGATGATAGACCGGTTGAGCTCTGGAAGCGTAAGTTACGCGAGACGTGGACTAGCCAATCAGACGGATTTGTTTCCCTGCCGTCTGATGGCTGATTTGTCCCATTAAGTCCTAGTTGCATAACTAACATCACTTACGCGTCCGGAGCTACCGGTCTATCAGCTGATCAGCGGGGAGACAAATCCACTGCTACAGCGCTCCTCTTCATCTTCGCCAGCCTGCCGAGTAAAGTAAATGCAATTAACAGCGCTAGCGCACGCAGCGCAACACAAAAGGGGGTACTTTTTTTTTTACAGATTGCCGCTTTTTAAAAATACCAGATGCGTGCGTCATAGCAATCTTTTCAGATTGCTTCATGGTAGGAGCGGCGCTGCTGATAACGGCTTTTTATTTCAGTATTACAGTAAATCCTTGGTATACCTGCCTGGCTTTCCACTAAGCAAAAGACTAAGGACTTGCCAGTGAGCACCTTCATCCCAACCATTATAGTGGCTGCCAATTCAAATTGTTCTAGCCAATCAGACCACTCCCTAGTTACCCCATCAAATGGATCAATTTAAAAATAGGTTTGGCAATTGGGCCTGTAGAGCTACTGAGTCTAATTGGGGAATTTCATCTGCAGGTACAAGGACAGGAGGATTAAATCAATACTATCCGTAGCAGCCTCCATAGCTAAATACAGAGAACAAATATACAGAGAAAACAGGGAGAATAAATGGTATTACCAGCCACAGCTGCCACCAATCTGTACAAGACCACTGCTTTATGGAAGGATTATGGGTAGCATGGCACACAGTGGGCTACTCTGGTTCTGGCACAAAGTAGACAGTGCACATAAACAGGTTTCCACATAACATGTGCAGCAATCAGGGGTGTCCCTGTCTATGGTGCATAACTTTGAATATTGACCAGGCCTGTATATGTGTGTCCTTGTAAGTTGGTGTACACTTACGTTGGCCTCAGAGTTTGTATCCAATGAGGTAAATTGTCTGTCCATTAATCTTTCCTCCCGACAGGTGGTAACAGGGTCTTATACACAGGATCTTATACACGATCTTGTGTTGCAGTCAATATCTCTCCAAAGCACACACCACAATCTACTTTCACTTTCTTTCCACCTAGCCATAGAGAGCAGGGATGTCTTGTCTTTTATTACTCACTGATGCTACCTGCAGGATGGAGATGTTATAAGGAGCATTGTGTATATGTCCATTACAATACACATCATAACCTGTGTAGCAGACAGAAACTTTTTCTGGATTACACTTCCTTTCACATGGAGCAGACCCAGGGGTGTGGTTTAAGCTGTCATTTGACCATTCCATGTTGAAATAGGGATCTCAGCTCTGTAAGTAAGTTTATGTATTTTTTATATTTTGTGTTGTACCTAATATAAGTCAGTGCTATTCTTTATAATTTACTGATGGTCATTTAAATGGTAACAGTGATATAGTACACACATACAATATACACCTTTCCTATGTGTAATATCATATATCCCCACCACATTGGTAGCTCCTAAAAACTCAATGCAATCTCCTATGAAGTTGAAATATATTTATATAATATAAAAGATAAATATATACCATAATTCCAATAAAGAGCACTCGAAGGGACTTCCATTAACAAACAATCCAAAAGATTTATTGTGCCTTAACGCGTTTCCGCCCACAGGGCCACCATCAGAAGGTCTGAGACGCTCGTGTTATGGCCACCTTTAGTCCAAGGGAGCTTTAAGCAGCAAGCTGACACCACAGTGGGTGTAGACCGACCACATTTCTCTCACATTCCTGAATGTGCCCTGTAACTTACCAATATATCATCCTGAATACCTGAATAGGGATTTGGCATTCTGTAATGTCAGATATGTTATGGACACAAGTAAATAGTTTGAGTAGATCAAAGGTATCTCTAATCTGGGCTCTAACAACACCTTATTATTATTATGGATTTATATAGCGCCAACATATTCCGTAGCGCTTTACAACTCCATTTTACATTCACATCAGGCCCTGCCACGAAGTGCTTACAATCTAAGCACTTTTTTTGACACTACACACCTATCATTATGTCTTATGATTGTGGAGGATATCGGAGCCGGAGGAAACCCACGCAAGCACGGGGAGAACATACAAAGGATGGATTCGAACTCAGGACTCAGTGCTGCAAGGCATCAATGCTAACAACTGAGCCTTATTCAATGGACTGCTCTTCATGGAGGCTAAAGAACCCACAGTCATAGTCTTAATCATCTGCTAAGATAAGTCAAATCCAACTGTAACACTGTAAGAGGATAAACAGGGTTATTTAATAAAGTTCTTATCGTTCAAAATGGTTCTAATTTTGCCCCAACCAATCAGATCTTATTTAACATTTGAAAGCTAACATCTGATTGGTTGGGGCAAAATTAGCCCCATTTTAAATGATAAGAAACTTTTATGAATCTCCCTGAAAGTCCATAGGAATGAAAAATTCATCTGGCATTGCTGATGAATGATGGGTGAGAGATGGGATTTAGTTTGAAGCCAATGAATGGATGACACATTTAATATGAGTAATCGTATTTCAGATAAACCCATTGAATGGGTTACAGTAAAATCTAATTGAGGGGAAAGTTGTGTGTTGAGAGACTGGTACCTGTAATATTTTATCTCCATGTCATCACGGAACAAGATTAGGAAATCTACTTACAGCACATGGTCCGAATATGAAGATAACAAGTTTTAGGTATCAGGTTGAAGAAACACTCCTATCCTTTTGGTTTCAATTGTTTCTTTAACTCATGTTCTCGTAAATAACTTCAAATGGGAATGTCAAGAAGTTTGTGTGAACCTTGGCAGACTTGATCCAGCCCGGCATTGTTTCTCCGAGAGGAAGTTATTAATTATTAGTACATAAAAGAAATATTTACCAAACCTTGACATGGCGGAAAATGATACGCCGATAAGAACATGGCGGAAGCAAATCCTAATGATCCGATCAGCTACATCCTTTATACATTGAATGTATATTGATATATAGCACTAAACCTTATATGCAGAGATGTAAATTAGCTTATTCATTTAGATCATGCCCTGCCCTGAAGAGCTTACATTCTAAAGCCTTGTACACCACTTAATGCCAAACACAAGGCCAATGAATGTGCGGGCTATTAACGCCCAATAATTGTATGTGTGTGGTGGTTTCGCTTGACCACATGTGCGATTATAACACAAAATGGCCATTAATTGCCTGCTCATTGGATGGGCTTCGTGTGTGGCATTTAGTGTCTGTACGGAGACCGAGAACCCTGTCTTAGCAGCCAGTCAGAATATATGACTTTTTATTGTGGGGGAAAAAAAACACTTAAGGGGCTATGTATTGAGAGTTGCTATCACTCTCTATCGCCCCCTTAGGCAATGCACTGACTGAGCTGATAGTGGCTCTCAGTGCATTGCAAATAGAGTTTTCCTTTTACGAATCTGTCTGCTGGCGTTAGAGATTATGTCTTAAAAACCGTTACGGCTTAGTACATTGGTTAACGTGACTTTAAACACAAATAGCCGATAATGGCTCTTGGTACATAGCCCTGATAGGCACAGGGAGAAATTGGAATTTACAAGCTTTTTGCCAATGGGGAATGAAAACTCAATCAGTGAAATGGATTAGTACAAACGTCCCTCAATGTATAAGTACCCATATTAGTTCATTTACAGGATTCGTTTATCTTCTTTAGTTCATCCGGTGTTTGAACTCTGTGGCACTGTACAAGTTTTCCACTGCATCAGCCTATATAACTGTAGATAAATGGCAGTAAGGGCAGAATTAGGGCGTAGTTTGGGTGACATAATGGGGTATTCAGGGCAGGGTAATTGGTGCCTCCTATAAGTGCCGCAATCATTCAAGAAAATGTCAATGTTTCAGTGCTTATCTGTTTAACACTGTCATTTTGGTGGGACCTAATTGGAATTCATTGGGTAGCTGTCTAAAAATATCCTAGTATTGATGTTTAATCACTGGCTATTGCCCTTTCCTATCAGTGCCATGCAGAACAGGCTGGTCCTAAACATTTTTAGTCAGTCCAATGGATTTACCATTATTGGCCATTCCTATGACACAAAATCAACCTATCCGGTGGCTGACAACCCATGCAAGGGTCTTTTTGGCTGCCAGCCTGCCAATACTTTTATTTATAAGACTCAAAGTCCCTCCCCATAGGCTTCATAGGTGAGGAGGTTCAGACGGACTTGTCCTTGTGGGTCTTGTCTTATGTCTTGGGCAGAAGTCTGGAAATGCAAAAATAAACGTTTCCCACATTAGCAAAACCAGTGTTTGTTATGAGTGAGGTGTTTGCTTTCACACGCACAAGTTCACAACATATACACATCCATATTGTACAAATACAAATGAAATGACAGTAGTAGAACCCTATCGTTTAATAACCTGCAGGTTCTGTTTACAACATCAGTTGTTAGCAGAGAATTGTGATAACAGGTCAATGTTTCCATGTGATTGCTTTTTATTGCATGAGATTGTTGCAAGATT
Organism: Hymenochirus boettgeri; assembly: GCA_019447015.1. Taxonomy (NCBI): domain Eukaryota; kingdom Metazoa; phylum Chordata; class Amphibia; order Anura; family Pipidae; genus Hymenochirus; species Hymenochirus boettgeri. The sequence goes on from CM033475.1 coordinate 225,274,825, forward strand.
ATTTTGTCTCCAGTGCGGCCCTCATGTGTCTGCAAATCTCCAAAAACAGACTAAAGTTGGATTTACCCAGTACTGTAATTAACCTTAAAGGGGAACTGTGGTTAAAAAATTACTTTTTTAAAATTGCTCTTAATTGCTCTCCTGAGAATTTTAGCATTTATTTCCATTGTTTATTTTACATAGTTTTAAGATATTTAAATTTTTGTGTGTGATATGGCAGCAGCATCACCAGGTCCCCTGCACTTCCTCTCTTCCTGCTCTGAAACCATGTCAGTCAATTTGTCCTGTGTCTCCTCTTCCCCTTTGCAGCCCCCTGGTCCCTCCCACGTATGGACCCCAGGTCCTCCAGTTGCAGGCCACCCTTGGCCCATTCTCTTACAGCCCCATGTGGCCCCCCCCCCCACGGGCACCTAAGCCCGCCCACTCAGGGGTTCCTAAGCCGCCCACTCATGGGTACCTAGCCCCCGCCCACTCATGGGTGCCTAAGCCCTGCCCACACATGGGTGCTTAAGTCCCACCACTCGCAAGTGCCATGGACCACTCAGACACCCACCCCCTACAGAAAACTCTGCTGCCTTTTCATGCGCAGTTTGGTGCATTAACGCGCAGCGTTGCAATTGAAAATAATAGCATGTGTTGTGCGTTAACACAAATGCGATGTTCCCTGCGTTACAAAAAGCCAATGTGAAACATAGCCTAAGACTTAAACCACAGATCTGGGGAAATTATGTCTTCCTGCTTTTCAGAAGATCCGGTGCTTGGTCAACATGGTACCACCGCCTTCCCCATAGCTAACTCAATGACAGGGGAGATGTGGTATTCCCAGATGTAGCTAGATCAAGTCATTTCAGGTGTTCAGCACCATCGGAAGACACCGAACTTCCATGATGCCAAGAATAGCAATTTGCCTACGTCAGGGCTGCTGCGTTTGTTTTACCTATACACCTTGCCAATACTAGGAAAATCCTAATTAGATTTAAGGTATATTCTCCCTTAATGAAAAAATTGGCCACTTGTCATTTATTCCAGTAACCATAACTGATATTTATGGCCGCCACCCTAATGAGGCAGGGTGAAGCACGTTACAGAGCAGCACACTGTAGGGAGGCACCAGTTTTGATGCCAGAAAAAAAAAAAAAGAAAAAAATACCTGGCATCATGTGGCCTGGGGCCAATGCCAGCACCCCAAAAATGCCGTTTGTAGAAACAACATATTTTCAGGAGGCCAGAATGCAGCTAGGACTCCTCCTCCTTCCTGCTAATGGCAATTCATTTGATCAGATCAACATTTGTCAGCCCTGCAGATCGAAAATCAATGTTTGGCATCATTTAGCATTCACTGTGGACATCTAATACCAGTCACTGTGGGCATCATTTACCAGTTATTGTGGGCATTATTTACCAGTCCTGTGTATAACGCCCTCCCACTTCTGGACAAGCCACACCTCACTTCTGGACAAGGCATCACCCACTTTCTATTATAAACCACACCCCATCCGGTAGCGCGGCGAAGGGGGGGCAGCATTTGGATTTTTTTTTTCAGGTCCCAAAAAGTCTAGAGATGGCCCTGCTGATTTTTTAGCATTTCTAAACAGATATTAAATGGTAAGTATTGCCCTCGTTCACTCCCTCTCTACAGAGGTTGCTGCCTCCTCCCCTGCTCAATGAGCTTTAGGAACTTGAGCATGCACAGAGGAGGCAGCAGGAGAAAGAGCAGTCCATCATGTCTGTGATGTCAGTTGTCACAGTCTTGACTGATTGCCTAAAAGAAGAGACAGATTTCCCTGTCAGAATGAGGACATTCTTGTTTTAATACATCTTATAATGTACAGAATATATTGGTTGGAATCAAGGGCAGGTAACGACAAGTGGCCAGTTTTTTGTTTTAAGGGTGAACATGCCCTTTAACGCAGACTAACTAGCTTAATTGCTAATCCTTACTTGGCCTTTATTGACGTCAGTTTGTATGTCTGCTGTACACAGTGTATTTCCCATCACACATATGGTTTATTACAGTGTGTTCTACATCACCATACATTCAATCCTCACAGGTAAAATGAGACGTCTGACACTGTAAAGGGCAGGGATAGGTAAACCTGTAGTAAATGACAAAACAGTAAAACAGGAGTAGAAGGTTTGCAGCTTTCAACACATCTATAAACAACAGTACTACTGTATTTCACGCCTGGAGGCCAATGGGAAATAAGGGACAGTAAGCTCTGCACAGTGTGGACTGCACTATAATAGGATGAGTACAGAGTACCCAAGAACCATACCTGTCAGTGATAAAAATGGGAAGGTAGAAACAGTCTCCCCAGCTCCTATTTTTCTAGATACACGAACCATGGCATGTAGAAACTGTTGCCTGTCTGTTCTCCGAGCCTTTTCTGCTAATATGCACAACATAAGTTTCTGGGTACCAGAACCACGTAGCTGTCTACCTGTAGAATTCCCTACACTGACGTTCTGCTTATTAAAACAATGGGAGGTAGGAAGTTGGAACACATTCCTTATTTAGAATCCCTTTAGACAAATTTCATACATTCTGCACCATCAAATACATTTTGTAATGTAGTACGGTTAGTACGGTATACTCATACTGTATATTAGAGAATAATATTTTTCTCTCTTGAATCTATTCCCCTCTTTATACAAGCAATATCTTGCTAGCTCTAGCCGTTGCTACCTGGCATTGTTTGCTACAGCTAAGTCTGTTATCTACACCAGAACTCCCAAATCTTTTCCATTACAGATGCACTTAACACAGAGTTATTTAGGTGTGGTGGCACAGGGATTATTAAATCCCAAATTCATCACCTTACATTTATCAACATTGAATCTCATCTGCCATTCTGCTGCCCATTTTGATAATCTTCATTGTTATCTGTTGGTTATTAGCCAGCAATCACAAGATCAAAATGTCACCAGCACAGTGTTATAGTAATTTACACCCTTGATGGGGGTTCCCTATTCTTACCTTTTACTACTCTATACCTGGGTAACAAGTCCAGTTCAGTTTCAAGTAGTGTTAGTGGCCTGGACATGGAGGGCAGGTAATACAAAGCAGGGAAAGTTAAATGTTTATAACATTATATTCAATACATTATCAGGTATATTGAGGAAATCCCTAACCAGTGTAGCTTTCCTATTGAAATTATCCAACATATCCATCCTATCACTACAAGACACCGTGACAGCCGCAAATGAGCCTAAATCTTGACCCTATCACAGGGGGATAAAAGTAACTCTTTAGAGAGACCATCCTCCTTGGGTGAAGCACATTGAGCAGTTGATTCATGGACTATAAGGTAGGGGTGGATCCCTGGAGCTTTGTTTACTTGCTACTAGGTTCACCTTTCTATTCCCACAGCCTTAACTTGTTGAGTAAATTGATTTTATACAACAGAAGACAACTGCCCTATACCATAAAATGTCTGCTGAGTGGAAGTTGGATTTAATTAAAAGGGAATGTTCACGTTGAAAAACTGCATGGAGGGAGGACCAACTGCTGTGCCAGAATGGGGACAATAATATCCTTCAATATCTGGTTAGTAATTCAGGTAATAATGTGCAAAAAATATCATTGGGGTTGGGGGCAGGTTGGGGTTGACCAGTTTTTGGGTGGACAGTAATATAGTTTTTGTGGACACTGTTAAAGGGCAATTTGCAGTGAAAGTATAAAAACATTATTTAAAGGATATGTGCTCTGGGAAATTAGTTTCTTTAACATTGCCCATTACTGTAAACTATAATCTCCCCAACTATCACTGTACATTGTTTTTGTTGATCTGTCCTCTATTTCTTTAGATATCCAGTCTGAATCATCTTACATTTCAGCTTCAATCAAGTGCCTTACTAATATTTTCTGTTATGATAGTTTAGCTGTAGCTGGAATGGTGACAGTTGGTACATAAACTGCATGGTGGGAAATTCCCTCTCCCAATGCTGCCCATAGGATTATGAGCATACTTGCCCTCACAGAGAGTCAGACAGTCGGGCAGGGGTCTGGTGAATGAAGCTTGAGCAAAACAAGTGCTGAATTGGAGTCAGGCAGCAACACAAACACATTAGAGTAAGTGCTACTTACATGTATTCATTATATGATTGAAATGAGGCATTTTTTTCAGTGTACAATTCCTTTAAGTCAATGTAAAATTTCCATCAATAAATGGGAACTAGCAAATCCAGGCTTTTAATTACACTGATGCCATTCTTTGATGAAAACACTGAATGAAAAATACGGCCTATTAAGATATTAGATCTGACACAGCTGCAGCTGCTATAACATTCACTGTAAAGGAGATGACAGAATCATTACCCTCTTTATGTATGTAAATATATATCATTAACCCTTCTATTATTGTATATATATCATTAACCCTTCTTTTGTATTAAATATATATCAGTTACCCTTCTTTATGTATATGTATATATATATCAGTTAACCCTCTTTATGTATATGTAAATACTGTATATATCAGTTAACCCTTCTTTATGTATATGTAAATATATCAGTTACCCTTCTTATGTATATGTAAATATATATCAGTTAACCCTTCTTTATGTATATGTAAATATATATCAGTTAACCCTTCTTTATGTATATGTAAATACTGCATATATATCAGTTAACCCTTCTTTATGTATATGTAAATATATATCAGTTAACCCTTCTTTATGTATATGTAAATACTGTATATATCAGTTAACCCTTCTTTATGTATATGTAAATATATATCAGTTAACCCTTCTTTATGTATATGTATATATATATCAGTTAACCCTTCTTTATGTATATGTAAATACTGTATATATCAGTTAACCCTTCTTTATGTATATGTAAATATATATCAGTTAACCCTTCTTTATGTATATGTAATATATATCAGTTAACCCTTCTTTATGTATATTAAATACTGTATATATCATTAAACCCTACCCTTCTTTAGTATATGTAAATATATATCAGTTACCCTTCTTTATTATAGTAAATATTATCAGTTAAACCCTTCTTTATGTATATGTAAATATATATCAGTTAACCCTTCTTATGTACTATGTAAATACTGTATATCTAGTTAAACCCGTCTTTATTTTAATGTAATATATATCAGTTACCCTTCTTTATGTAATGTAAATATTATCAGTTAACCCTTCTTTTTTGTATATGTAATATATATCAGTTAACCCTTCTTTTAGTATTGTAAAATATTATCAGTTAACCCTTCTTTATGTATATGTAAATATATATCAGTTAACCCTTCTTTTTGTATATGTAAATATATATCAGTTAACCCTTCTTTATGTAGATGTAAATATATATCAGTTAACCCTTCTTTATGTATATGTAAATATATATCAGTTAACCCTTCTTTATGTATATGTAATTATATATCAGTTAACCCTTCTTTATGTATATGTAAATATATATATCAGTTAACCCTTCTTTATGTATATGTAAATATATATCAGTTAACCCTTCTTTTTGTATATGTAAATATATATCAGTTAACCCTTCTTATGATATATGTAAATATATATCAGTTAACCCTTCTTTATGTATATGTAAATATATATCAGTTAACCTTCTTTATGTATATGTAAATATATATCAGTTAACCCTTCTTTATGTATATGTAAATATATATCAGTTAACCCTTCTTTATGTATATGTAAATATATATCAGTTAACCCTTCTTTATGTATATGTAAATATATATCAGTACCCTTCTTATGTATATGTAATACTGTATAATCAGTTATATAAACACCCTGCACATAGTGCATAGTGAACTTGGGGTGTTCTGTGCAAAAACTGGTCTGTAATCGCTAGTCAAGAAGTAAACATGCAGCTTGGAAAATGTTCTAACTGCTAATACATCATAGGCCAAACTGTATATAAACCTGCAATATTTAATGAGGTTTACTATTGGCAGCAGTCATGTACTAATGTACTGGGAGGTAGGAGGTAACACTCCCGCCTCCCATACAGTACTGGGAAAATTAAGTGCAGGACTGGGATAAATTGGGATTTTCCCATTATGTTTGCAGAATTAGTGTTCCCAGATTCCTTTGGACAGAACTATACATTAACGTTCATGGTGTGTTTCATATTATGTCTTACTCTCATTTTCAATTTACGCACAAAGGCAGATGATGTTCTTTCCCAATATAGAACATAACGATGTAACTGAAATGTCCCTCACCACACCTCTTGGATTTTGACCAACTTCTTGCCGGAGATGTTTTATAAACCATAAATAGTTAGTTAAAATTTAAGCAGAGAACCCACATTTTATAATATTGTGATATCACAGTGCGATACTTTTAATATGGAGTAACGGTTTATTTTAGATGGCAAGTGTAGAAGGTTTTACATCAGTCCTTAGCCCATGAAGAAGGTAGAAGCTCCAAGCTTGCCCATAAGAAAAGAAGAATCACAGATTACTACTGTACTTTTACATGATATACTGTACATATATATATATATATATATATATTAGATTAATATGGCAAATATACCTGTTATATCATTTATTACTACACTTTTCCAGATATTACTTCACTTTTACCAAAAGATGGAACCGAGATGACCCAAGGTATATTAGTGTTAGTCCCAGATTTGGACCAAACCTGGTTTTGGGGTGAAATTGGGTTTTTAGAAAATTCATGGATCCAGTGGGAATTATAAAGGGCGGATTTGCTACGTCCCAAATTTGAAATTCTTGTTGAAAATAGTCTCCTTGGAAAATTCAAATGCGGATCAGTTGGGTTTGGTTTGGATTTTCAGTTCATCACTAATTGTATTTGTACAGAGGTCTGGGTGGGTGTGTATTGATAAGAGCTATTGTTCGTTTATGGAATGTTAGGAATTTACAGGGAAAGTGTGGTCTTTAATAGGCCACACAAACAGTGCATATCAGCCTGTCTCTATCATTTTGTCTGCTACTATATTAAAACTTTTGTGCAATGCCACCAAAAACATAAATATATATATATATTCACACTCCTCCATACATCCATATTCTACCATCTCATAAAAGGTATAGATAACAGAAATTTTCACAGACACTCCAGGGATTTTATCTCAGCTTTATAGGTAGGTTTGTACTCACCTGCGCGTTTCGGCCATATTGTACATGGCCGTCATCAGGGTTGTAGGGTACTTTACACACATCTTTGGTAATGGTAAGTCTAAGGAAAAAGAAATATGGGGATATCAAAATATATAAACAAGGTGATATCCCATTATGGTGGCAAAAGATCATATGACTAATGATACCAATGAGGTATCCCTCACCCCCCCCCCAAAAAAAAAAAAACAACCGAACCTGCATTACGTAGCTTTTCTACTGTGCCCCTAAAAATGTTCTCCATCCTGATCATCACTGGTACTTTGTTGCCAACTCTCTTCAAGCTTGTACATGCGCTAGTAGGGTGGCTTGGGAGACAGTGTGGAAAAGTTAAGAACAGGTTTGGGGGTGGGTGGCTGTGCCATGATAAGTTTGTAGGAGGGGTGAACTTACCCTTTAATAGTAATAAAAAAAAAAATGTATGACAAAGTATGTTTCAGACCAGAAATTCCATTCTTTGCAATAGTTTTGAAGTTTGAGAATTACACAAGTGAACCACTTTTATCTTGCTGAGGGGTTTACCACAGAATGTCCATTCTGTTTACCATGGGTGTGTGTTCTTGTGGTGTATCGGACCTGGCAGATTCCCACATTTCTTCCTGTTTCACCAAAAAGTTCCATCTGTTCTTGAGTCAGAAAAATGATTTTATTACTTCTCTGTACTGCACCTAAATGGGGGACTCAGGGCGATGCAATAAACTCTAGTCACTTACCTTCTCCTTAGTCTTCTCCAATGCAGTAGGTCCTTTGTGCCACATATTACATTCCAACTATAGAACAAGCAATTGAAATGGAAGCGCACACTTATCCTCAGATTACAATGTTATGTCTCCTTCATACCTGATGAAGACATAGTGCCTCCAAAACGTTGTTTGTTTGTGTGAAACAATAAACGTTTAATCTGAGGATAAGCGTGCGCTTCCATTTCAATTGCTTGTGCTATAGCTGGAGTCCTACAGGTAGAGGACGAACGGGAGTTTAACCTTCACTTTGGTGGCACATTGCCAACACGGAGTGCCTAGGCCCAAACCTATGGTATATGACATATTACATTCCATTGGGTTAAATTCTACATTGCTAATAGCTGTTTCAATCTTTAGATTTCTGACTATTATTTCTACTGGATGACCTGCCCATGACCTCTTAATTATTCACCGGTTTCTACTGACTAAAAAAGGAAAGGTGAGCATTGCATCTATCTGCTAGTTAGGAATTAAAGAATCCACTCAAGATAAAATGTCCATGCTTGGCAAACTACCCATATTAAAACTATTGAACTCCTTTGACAGCCCTCCTCATTTTTTGAAAAAAAAATAATTTTCTAAATAATCCAAAAGGCCTTTTTGTCATAAGTAGAGATGTCCAAACTTCGCAAAATCCGGTCCGCTCGAGGATCCGCCGCGAATTTTCAAAAAAATGGCAAAATTCTAAAATCCGCGAGCAGACCCATTAAAATAAAAGGCAGGCAAAATCCGCATTCGAAAATACGAGGATTCTTCGAAAATACGAGGATTCTACGAAAATACAGGATTCTTCGAAATTACGAATATTTTTCGAAAATTGAGGATTCTTCGAAATATGGCCCGCAAATGTGGCTTTCTCCTCCGTCCAAAAATGTGAAAAATCTGTGAAATTTCGAATTTACGAGGATTTCTCGTATTTACTAAAATACGAGAAATCCTCGTAATTTCGAAAATTTCAAAAACGCAGTTCGGAAAAGTTCGGAAGGCGGAAAACTGGAAAATCCACGATATCGCCGTTCGCGAAGGAGGAAATCCGCCATGGTTCCGGGTTCGGATCGTTGAACCGGCCATCACTATCATAAGCAGCAAGTTCTTTTAGGTAAGAGCAATCAGTCACAACTAGGACAGCTAAACCCCTGACACCCCTTTGCACGCGTGCAAGCTCATAAAGAGCTTGTACATCTTTAAAATGAGGGCGGCAACTTTTCATGTAAGTTCAGGCTACCTACTGAGTAAGTGGTACCTTTTCTCATGTTACATGGTTCAAGCACTTGTATATTTTATGATTCACATACTTTTATTATACATATATTTTTATTTATACATATTTATTATTAGTATTTGGGTTGGGGGGTGTTTTCAGTTGGCACTGCAGAGGGAAAGTACTTGCGCTGTCCCCTCCTCCAGCCTATATATGGACACGGGAGTGCTCAACCATAGATTTTAATGAGCAGAGATGTCCACATACTGTGTGAGATTTTCACCTGGTGTTACTACTTTTGTGTCATTTTTTCGTTAGGGTGTGGACATGCCTTTAATACATATAACTGTACTTATCACTATGATATAGTTACATACAGACACAGGTGATTCACCTGAACTGCGCAGTTTGCCATGCCCTGTTTAGCAGACCGTGACATAAATAATAATAGACATTGTCATTCTACTCATGTCATGTAAATATTAGCATGTTGGTATGTTGTTTTTATCTTGGCATTGTTAAAAATGAACATGTTTATTGCAGCCTTTTAAAGGGCATCTATACTGAAAAAGAAATTCAGTGCCCTTACTGGAAACTATCAGGGAGATTCAATAAAAGTTCTTATCATTTAAATTGTGCTAATTTTGCTCAACCAATCAGATCTTATTTAACATTTGAAAGCTAACATCAGATTGGTTGGGGCAAAATTAGCACCATTTTAAAGGATAAGAACTTTTATTGAATCTCTCTGTTTAATTCTTCCCAACTATGACTGTACCATTTATTTGTTGATCTCTCCCCTATTTTTTTTAGATATCCAATCTGAAGCATCTTGCATTTCAGCGTCGAACAAGTTAACATAAACTTAGCTGGAATAGTGACAGCCTTTGACAATTGTCATGCTATAGTCTGTGTGTTATTTGACAGTTTATATACTATTTTCTGTGTGTAATTTTGACAGTTGGTTTGCTATATTCTGTGTGTTGATTTTGACAGTTTGTATGCTATATTCTGTATGTAATTTGACAGTTGGTATGCTATAGTCTGTGTGTTATTTGACAGTTTATATACTATATTCTGTGTGTAATTTTGACGTTGGCATGCTATATTCTGTGCGTAATTTTGACAGTTTGTATGCTATATTCTGTATGTAATTTTGACAGTTTGTATGCTATATTCTGTATGTAATTTTAACAGTTGGTATGCTTGTTTTTACAGAACCTCATGTCAGATGGAAATGGCAGTGGTTAAGAGAGGTAGGGGGGTATATTTATACTCTGAGCAAAACAAGTGCTGTATGAAGGCATGCAGCAAACACACACATCTCAGAGCAAATGCTACTTACATGTAATCAATTTTAGATTAATATAAGCCAAAGTAATTTTTAAGTAGGGTTGCCCTTTAAGAATCCAGAACAGGTACAGTTTCCCTTGATACAGCCTCACTTGCTTATAGAAAGTAAATATGATGCGGAACAGTTAGGAAATGGTTTCCCCCTGAAGGCGCATATTTATTAAAGGTCTGTTTAACAACCTATCCTACCATTAATATTGCTTTATAAAAAGCTACTTATCTCCTCCAGATTTTCTTTTAATCCCTTTGTGTACTGCATAATTATAAACATGTCAGTATGTCCCAGTTCTTCATTAACCATGTTTATCCCCCTGTAGCAGTAATTCAATGTCCACATGAAAGCTGCAAAGATCCACAGGTCTCTTAGAAATAGATAGACCATAACGAACCCATTTATACACAGGGTCCCTTTAAAGAAGATTTTCGCACACACACACACCTGTTTGACAACTGTAAAATAAACTGAAGATGTTGAATTTTTATTAAAATCTCTGCAAGAAATAAATAAACTGTAGGACAAAGAGAACGTGACTGGGATTTCTAGCTAGAGACCTGCACAAATAGAGCATGCAACTGTCCCCAAATCAATCAACTACATCGTAACTCAAACCTAACCTGCAAGCCAGGTACTGGGAATGCTGTACAGCCTGACCCAATGCAAGGCTATATAACCAGGGGGTAACTGCAGGGGCCCAGATCCCCCCCCCTCTCTGACCCCCCCCCCTCTCCAGTTAGCTGTTAAACAGCTGATCGCACGTATGAATGAAACTTATGCCGGTCAGCTGACTGGACGCAAACTTCCTGTTTGGTCTCGGAAGTGCAGGTGGGTCTTTTAAATAACTGATTGTGAGTATGTTTCTCATTGATACGCGCAATCAGCTGTTTTTAAGCACATAACTTGTGATGGCCCTCCTGCCTGTCCAGCCCCATGAGTGGCGGGGGGGCAATAGTTACGCCATTGGCTATATATAAGGATAGGACCTGCTCACATACAGTGTTGGTTAAACCCAGCCAAAAAAAATTAGGTACTCCCCCCCTCTCTACGCTTGTAACCTGACTTCTACCTGAGACCAAAAACTTCCTGGACTGCCACCCAGGTGTGACCGAGCGATGTTATTATTGTGTTGTTGTCCTTTAAACAACATTCGAATGGGACTGTTCAACTAAAGGATTATTCTTCCTTGAAATATAAATAATGCGTTGGGTGGTTTGTTCCATGTTGTTACGAAATTTATCTGAAAAAACAATTGGACAAGTTGCAAAGTGACCCATAAGTAAAATGAAATGAGTGGGTGGGTATCACAGGCACACTTCAAAATAACGGGTGAGGCAAGTCTAGTAAAGTAATCTCGGTTCTATGTAACGATGTCTAATACTTGAACAGTCTTGGAATGATGCACTGTATCAGTCACGTCCTAGATTCCATATTGATCACTGGAAAAAATTTCAGCTTAAAATAACATATATTATAGATACTTACACGTCAGGAATCCTGGGTACTTCCAACTGAGTCTTGAGTCAGAAATTCTCTTTCTCTGATCAACTATTCTGCAGACATCACAGGAAAAGTTTAAAGAACAACTCCACCCTTATTATCTTTAAAAAGAATGTCCCTTTTAAATATGTTGGTATATCCTACCTTATCCATTGTTGGCATTATGCTCCTCTCAGATTGTCCCCTTGGGTTGCATAAGGGATTTAACCCTATGGTTGGACTATTTAAAAATTCTGGCATGCCCTCTCGCCTTAAAAAAAACAAAAAAACTGGTGACATGTCCCGTTTTATCTGCGCTCCAACCCCAACTGGGCTATTTTTTAACCAGTCTTTACATGGATTTGGTACCATATATTTATCACCGTTTATTTTATGTTCTGCTGGAAAAGGTATTTGCCCCTCCCTCTGCTCAATGAGGCTTTTTTTTTTTTTTTTTTTTATTAATTGAGCATGTGCGCCAGAGGAGCAGCAGGGGAATAGCAGTCAATCATTGGTTGTGATGTTCACCCAGTCCCGCATCCTGACTGCATCGCGCGGGAGGGGGCCAGCTTCTCTGGGTACTCTGCCAGAGAGAGGCATAATTATCTCTCAATATCGGTCTAATACGTACATCTGATCTAATAATGTTGCTGAGTATATCCAATAAGCGGGACACTAGACCAGGTTTTTGTTTTTAAGGGTGGATATGCCCTTACAACAACCTGCTATGAGCTGGTATTTAAATTAGTCCCAAAAGCTGCTGATAATAACTTGCGACCGGCTGTGCGGTGTCTGTGATACCCGGGATACGTGTTTTGTATGTTTGTATGACTTTATTGGACCAATCAGTAAAGCACTTCCAGAATGTATGTACTTTACGCAAGGAGGGATCCCACCATCCTTCTATCCGTCGTATTTATTAGGGAACTTTCTTTTAATGATTTTTTCCCCCTGGAAATGGGCAGTAGCGTAGGCAGGTATTTACCGGTGGATTGATTGTTACTTTTGGTTATGTCCAACTGTAGAACCTTCCTTCCCTCACAACCGCTGTACAATGGAAAGAAAATACATTCAACTCTTCTCAGCTCGGAGTGACTTTGCAAAACCATCAATGAGGTAAATCTATCATTTTAAATTTAAAAGAGAAAATTAGGTCAAAAAAAAAATTCCTTTAAATGCATTGGTTTGAAGTCAGGGGTTCATGAATCTAAGTTTTTTCTAATCTATATTCTCTTTTTTTTTTTCTGTCAAGGTATCGTCTCCTTCCCTCTCTGCTCAATGACTTTTTCTAAGCCGGAGCATGTGTTATAGAAGGCAGAGTGAAACAAGCAGTCAATCATTGTTGTGGATGTCAGCAGTGACTCCTGTGATTGACTGCATGGAGGTAGGGGCCACTTACTTTGGTTAGTAACGCAGAGTGACGTACAGTGCTGACTATATTATTTGCGTTGGGGGCAGTACGGACAAGGTGACCCGTTTTTTTTTTAAGGAAAGGGTGAACACTGGGTCAATTTTCTCCAGTCCATAATCTGACTGTCGGAATTAACGATCGTTCCACCAGTCCGTGCAATCTATGGAAGATGGCACAATCATCCAGAATATTTAGATTTGTCCAATCATTGTTTTTAAAAACCCCTGAAGAACCTTTTACAATGGCCAGTTATACCATGTTTTTTCATCTCTGCTCAATATATATTGAAGTGAAGGTGTTAGTTAATATTACTTCTCCTTTAACTTTATAATAGACATAGAATATGAGGTTTGCAGTCCAATCTGTGAGCTTAAGATTGGCCCAGTAATGACCACCGTGAACAGATTTTAAGAGTGCAGGCAAGGCCCATTGAAGGCGAAATATTGCGCAACAGTACATGAAAATAGGAATCTGGTACTACAACCACTTAGGAACACAGCTCTGTACATAACAAATACAATAAGTCATTCAAGAGGAACAAATAGATGAATAGTTTCAGTACAAAAAATATAAAGTATAAATATAAGCTCCAGAAGCCTTAACCACAAGAGAAAGGGGGTCCTTGCCACCGTAGAGCTTACCATCTAATTTAATAACATTAAGACCAGAAATAACCTGAACAGATAAAAACTGTACCACTGTAGCTTCTCTCTTTCTCCATGAACAATATTGGGAGATAGAATTAAAGGGCATGTCCTCCCCCAAAACTACACTCTCCCCCACTACTGCCCCCACTGGCCAGAGTTTAAAAAAATCCTTACCGTTACCTCTCTGCTCCAATGGTTCTCCTGCAATTCCTGCCAAGTCTTAAAAGTGAAGACCAGGACTGGCTTGGGAAAGGCGTCCCCGCCTCTTAGGTGGTCCTTCTGAGAGGTTTGGCTTCTCAGTGCAGCCCTTTAAAATCCCCTCCCTAGCCCTGTTAGGTTCCCTGTGGCCTAGCGTGAATCCCTTTTCTGTAGTTTAGGGGCCCCGCTCCCACCCCCAACTGCTGCATAGTTTGTGTAAAAAATAACCGAACTATATTAGAAAGCCCTCATTCAAGTGGCGTTCTGTACTGCGCCATCCGCCCTCCGTGATTGGCTGCTTTCTCTTCTTGCAGTTTTCTTCAATGCATAATAGGGCCGTGTCTGATGCCGGGGGAATGAGGCACGTAAGTAAAGTTTGGGATTTTTTTTACAAACTGATACGCAGTAAGGTGTGGGCGCGGGCCCCCTACGCTTAGAAAAAATTTGAAAATTAGAGTGAGATACTTTAATTAGTCCCTACCTCTGTACCCAAGTTTTCTTTTTTCAAATTTTTTTTACTTGTGTGAGTTTTCTTTTTAATACTCCCTCTTGTCCTGCCCCTATATGGATGTGGGTGTGCGTGAAATCATATAGAGGTTTTCAAGATGCCTTATTCTATGGGATAAACCCATATGTTTTCAGTAGCATTTTTTACTTTAAAATGCCTTTAAACATTATTTGTATTACCAAGGGCCAGATGCTAGTATTAGAGTCCAGCTTAAGACTGTATTACTGCGTTTGCCTACGAGTAGCGGTCTCATTGTACATAGGATTAAAGGCGCCATGGAGTTGTGACACTGTAGCACTGTTGATCTACAACCATGTCGCTTGGTACTAGACCTCTAATGTCCAAGTGCACTCTCAGGTAGAACATTCTGGGTTATGCCGGGTGGGTCCAAACGTGTCCATACAGAAGCTCATCCGGAAAAACCCGGTCTCCACTCGAGTAAACATGTGTGGTATAAATGGGAAGAAATTAAGCACAGGGTGCTTGCACATGTCGCGAGGGGGTTACGGAAAACAAGACTCAAGAAGTGGGGAAATGGGCGATCTTGTTCAAGTATGGGATACAGAACGGCGTTGTGGAAAAAGTGACTGTTGTAATGAGTAGAGGGTAAGTGCAGACTGGAGGCTGAACCGAGGGGAAAGAAAGAAAAAAACGGGGGAGCGCACTCCGTACAACTACTGCGTCACCAAGGGTGGCTAGTAACAAAGGGAGTTGCAAAGCACAAGAGGGAGAATTGACGATGCAGGGAGAGACATTGCGGTAATCTCAATTCTTCATGGCAGTCGCACTCTAATACACACCCCTCAGGTCACGATCTTGTCGCTGACAAAACAAAGCGCATAAACCTGCATATAGAAGTGGGTCATAGTGTGGTTGGTGTAGTAGTTATAGAATGATACACATGGGACAGAGCGGAAAGGGGAGGCCAGCCCGCAAAGGAAGAAGGAGAGACAGGGAAATCAACCCCGAAACCCGTACAAACAGACACTGTTGGTGTCAGACAGCTGAAAGACGAGATATGCACATACTACTTAAGCAGGCTCAGTTCTGTGGTTGGACCCTGTGTTTGTACAGAGACGTGCCCGGCTGGTTGCGGAGCGACATGTGATGCAGCATTGGTGAGTGCCTGGGGGATATGGACAGGTGGTTGCTATCACAGCCACATCTTCTAACGACAGGCAATATCACTACTTAATGTCGTGGTGTACATGACTGATGCCCCCTCTGAGCATCGGTGAACGCTAGACTCATAGTACCCGCTCACCCAAACAGTCCAGCTCACACACAGATGGAACATCGGGAAGATGGGTGGGGGGGGCACCAGCACCAGCGGTCAAACACTCCAACGTACAACTCAGTGCTTGGTGAAAGGTGCACAGAAACAAGGGGGCGCGCGGAATGCGGGGTATAAATAAAAACTGGGGCGGTGTTCGTGAATAGCCGTGGATTTTCACCCTACATTAATCTCAAAACCATATTACGAAGGGTATTCCCTTAAACTCTGTCTAAAGACCTACTATTGAGGGGAACAGTGGCTAACAGCGTTATAGTGGTGAGTGGGAGTGAGGGGGTGAGGTAGGTCATGAGAGTGGTTTCACCCGATGGGGTGGGTATATACATGGCCGATAAACGTACATAGGGACCTACATATAGCCCTGTGGTATTATACATTGCTTTCTAAACCGTTCATGAGTCTCCAACTATTTGATAGGTTGTGGGTGTATGGATCAATTTTTGAGTGCTAGCAAGGTGTACTCAATACTGGGTACGTTCTCTATTGTAGCGCTGGCAGACTGGAAGACAGAGTAAAGGTACACTCTTGTGTCATGTTGGTGGTTGCATGTTGCATAGTGTGTGGGTCTGGTGGAACTCGGGTGCAGTAAGAGGGTTTTGGAATGGGGTTTGTGCCATGACCAGCAGTCTGCGTGACTACGGGTCTTCTTGAGACAAATGGCCATTTGCACTTGGGCGAGAGAGAAACATATCCAGGCGGTTTATTGTAATCCATAATATGTGTTACTGAAGTGTCAACACTAAAAAAATAAAAAATCCCTTGATTGGTTAGGGTCTATACGGTGATGTTGGGATTTTTTTCGGTGGAATACACTAAACCAACTATTACGCTGCCTTACCTGTACTGTTTTGGACCGTATTAAAGAAAGCACTGGCCCGCGCTTGTGTTGCGCTCGTTAGCTGTATGTCTTGATATAAATTAACTTTTATTGTATCAAACCATAAAAACAATCAACGCGTTCAACCCACGAGGGGCCGGCATCAGGATGTACATCAAAGTGGACACACCTTCTTCATATCGCCATGAGAAATAGAAACAACCCACATTTACATACGTGAATTAAAACTGTTTAAAAGGTAATAAAAACAATGCCAAGCTTTCTACTGTAGATACAAATCTAATCTAATTGTATTGCAGATAACAAAGTTACAAAATACTATACAGGCTTGTTCTATGTTAAAAAACTGAGTAAGTGTAAACTATTATATGTAAAGGAACACAAGGAACGGTAAATATACGAGAGGTGTGGAAGCCAGATACTCACCAAGAACTGTGCGTCCATGTTCATTAATCCTTTGGAGTTAATGTTTCTAACCATTGTATCCATTTTGGCCTCTTCTGTAACAGTAAACCTGTCTCTATCATCATAGTGGCATTGAGCTGACAGCGGTAAGTGCCATCAATGGTATGCATTTGAGTGAGCCAGGGAGAGAGATAACTTTTAAAGTGGTTGTGGCTTCCAGATCAGACCACATATTTACCAGTGGTACACAGACGTACCCTCCAGTTTATCTATGTTAAACTGTTACTCAGACCCGACCCAACCGCTTCCAGAGAACAAATAGGATAATCCTGCAGGTCTGATAGTAGACCCAGATCTCACTCCTGCCATCTGTGGGTTGAAACAACCTTCTAGGTTAATATATGTAGTAATGTGATGGTACCTCCTATATTATAACAGAGTACTTCACAGACCATCAATGTTATTAAGCATTGCCCTAATAATCTAACGCATCAAAACATTCTATTTCCCAGTTTAACCTAAAGAAATGGATTTATCCTTTCTATTAATCTTATACAGATCTAATTGAAAAAAAAAAGTAAGCTTCAGGCCATATTTTAATAACTATAACAGGGGTGTCCCTAGTTTTTTTGGCACCTGAAAAAATACTCTGATTATGAATGCCGGCCTAGTACCGAAGCAGCGCGCACACTCCAGCGGCGGCACCAAACGTGGGTGTGGCTTAATATTATTGGCCTGGCTTAGTATGTGGGTGTTGGCTCTCGATGCGGGGCGGGTGGTAAATTTTCATTATTTTTTTGAAATATTGGTGAAAAATGGTTACTTTATTACGCTTCTCTATTTTTCGAAAAACACTAAAAAACATGTTGGCAACTGGTACATTACATACTAGAAAGCCCTGCCATACGCTAGAAAAAAAGATGTTGGCCAAAGAGTTTGTAAGTCCCTGCTACCAACCAATCAAGGTAGACTCTTTCAGTCAGGGCCCTAACCTATTTCATTGCCTAAATTTATCTTTATATTAGATTATATATAATTATATAGGTTATTTTCTATCTCTCTCGCTATATATCTATCTATCTATATCTATCTATCTATCTATCTGATCTATCTATCTATCTATCTCTTCTTCTTCTATCTATCATCTTCTGAGTATTATATCTTATCTCGCCATCTACTATCTATCTATCTATCTAGTCTATCATCTATATATCTATCTATCTCTGATTATCTATCTCTGCTGTCTATCATCTCTGCGTATCTATCTATCTTGTTACTCTATCTATCTATCTATTATCTACGATCTATCTATCTATCTACTATCTATTATATACTATTCTATCTATCTATCTATTCTATTTATCTATCTATTCTTATCTATCTATCTTCTATCTTGCTATCACTATCTATCTATCTTCCTATCATTCTATACGTATCTATCTATCTATCTATCTATCTATCTATCTCTGCTATCTATCTGTCTCTGTCTATCCATCTATATAATCTCTGTCTGTCTATCTCTATTATCTATATATCTATCTATCTACTATTATCTATCCGTCTTCTAGCTATCTGCTATCTATCTATATATCTATCTATCTGTCTACTCAGCTATCTTCTCTGCTAACTATCTATCGATCTATCTATCTCTTCAATCTTTCTATCTATCTATCTCTGAGATTTACGACTCTGCTCTGCCATCTATCTATCTATCTATCTATCTATCGTATCTATCTTGCTATCTATCTCCTGCTAGTCTATCCTTCTCTCTATCTTCTTCTAATCTATCTATGCTATTCTATCTAGTCTATTATCTATCTATCTATCTATCTATTCTATCATACTCTGATCTATCTACTATCTATTCATCTCTCTATTCTATCTTATCTATCTATCTTCTCTTCTATTCTATCCTATCTTATCTTATATCTATATCTATCTATCATCTAATATATCTATCTATACTATCATCTATCTATCTATCTATCTATCTATCTATCTATCTATACTGCGTATCTATCTATCTATCTATCTATCTATCTTATATCTCATACTATCTATTATCTATCTATCTATCTATCGATCTATCTACTATACTTGATATCATCTGTCTCGTCTTATCCATCTATATATCTTGTATGTCTATCTATCTATCTATCTATACTATCTATCTATCATCTATCTATCTATCTATCTATCTTATTATCTATCTATCTGTCTACTCTCACTATCTATCTCTGCTATTCGTATCTATCTACATCTATCTATCTATCTTCTATCTTCTATCTATCTATCTATCTATTATCTCTGTCCTATCTATCTATCTATCTAATCATCATATCTCATTGTCTATCTTCTCTATGTCTATCTATGCTAAGTCCTATCTATCTCTGTTCATTATCTATTCAATCTCTCTTTCATCTCTATCTTGCATCTCTTCCTATGTCTTCTATCTCTACTCGTCTATTTATGCTATCTATCTATCTATCTATCTATCTCATCATCTATCTTATCTATCTATCTATCTATCTTATATATCTACTATCAGCATCCTCCTGCTACTCCTATTATCTATCTATCTATCTACTACTCTACTATTATCTATCTATATGCTATCTATCTACTATCTATACTATCTATCTATCTATCTATCTATTCTCTATCTATCTATCTTATATATCATCTATCTCTCTATCTAATATCCACGATCATCTTCTATCTAATCTATTCTATCTATCTATCTATGTCTATTATCTCATCTACTCCTGCTATCTATCTGTCGGTGTGATCATATCTATATATCTCTGTGCTGTCTTCTTCTATCTACATATATCTATATATCTACTATCTATCTTTATCGCATCTATATATGATATATATATATCTGTCTATCTCAGCATCAGTATCTCTGGATCTATCTAATCTATCTTCTCATCTATCTAATCTTTCTATCTAATCTCTGTCTATCCATCTATCCATCGATCTATCTATCATCTATCTCATCTATCTTCTTATCTCTCTTCTATCTAGTGCTATTTATTAATCTTCTATCTACTCTGCTATCTATTTATCTATCTTGCTATCTCTCATCCCCTATCTATCTCTGTGCTATCTATCTATCTACTCTGGCTATCTATCTAGCTATCTATCTATCATCTATCTATCATCTATCTATCTCTCTCTCTCTCTCTCTCTCTATCTGTCTATCTATCTATCTCTGTCTATCTATCTGCTATCTCATCTTATCTATATATCAATCAAATTCAAATCAAAAGAAGCTTTATGGCAGGATACATTTAATTTTGACATTGCCAAAGCAAACACAAAATATATAAAACTATAAAAACATCTGTCTAGGTATTGGGTTTCATGGTTAGATGGGGACTGGGTATCAAGGATAGTTAAATATGGACATTACTATAAAGGGTATATGGGCAAATTTTAGCTTTTAAGTCAATTGGGGAGGGATAAATTAAGCGATAATTGGGGGCAAGTAGCGAATTGATTCCTTTGCTCCTTCAGTCGTACATGCGTTACATTTCCCGATTACTTTAGCTCTTCTCAGTCTGTCTGGTTACATGGCCCCATACTGTGTATATCACCTCATTGACATGTTAAGGTGCCCCGGGGGGCCGGAACGAGATTTGAAGACTCGGGGGAGGAGGTCGGACCCTGCCGGGAGAGTGGTAGCATTTGTTGTTTTTTTTTTTTTTGGTATCTCTTTTGATTTTTTTTACTTTTTTTTTCGTTTTCTTTTACTTGTATCTATTTCTTTGTTCGTTTAATGGAACATTCAGTCGTGCAATGCCGGTACATAGTGTGCCCGATATTTACTGAGATATCTAATCTCAGTCTGTGACATGGCGTTACAACTGTGTGCCCCACGTATTACTGTGTATATATCTATCTCAGTCTGTGACATTGCCGTTACTATGGAATTAGTGTAACTTTATCGTACACCGACATAGTGTGTCCATTACTTTTTGTGGCTTCATCTCCTCTCCCAGCAGGATATAGAGGTTTTCTTTCTCTCTTCTAAAGCATGTTTTGAAGTCTGGGAAGATAAACGTCCACAGCAGTTTGAAATGGGGGTACCCGTATTGCTTTGTATTTGGGGGCATGTAGAAGGAAGGAGGGTCTCTCTTCTAACGGTCTCCATCTGTGTGTCACAGGGTGCTGGCACAGTCTGTTCCTCTCCTGGTTTATTGTCTGTCTGTTCGGCCAGATGTCGATTTTCTGGAGTGGGCACTCAATCTGTAGAGACTCGGACTTGTCTCTCTTTAGGGTTTGGATATTCTTCCAGGTAGGGGGCCCAGTTTGTAGTCTCTGTCCAGTGCCTGGTATATTAGTCTAGTTTCTGTGGGACTTTTTTTTATTTCTTTTCTTTCTCATTCCATTCCACCCGTAATCCAATTGCGCTCTTGTTATGCGCTGTGATTTGAGGGTTAATAGCAGCTCTGTGGATGTGGGTTTGCGTTTAGTAGGGAGACTGATGAGTTGTTTTCACAGTGCACATGGCTTTTCTTGTCTTGTTTGTTATGAGGCTTTATGATGCGTAAGAGATTTGGGGCTGTACTGTTCTGTAGGTGAGCCCATAATGATAGGGCCTTTTTTGCATCTCAAGTCAGTAAATGGAATCTGGCCAAGCTGAGTCCGACAAGCGCTGTTTATGTACTATCTATGCCATATCTCTGCCATCTAGTCTATCTATGTTTAATCTATCTATATATCCTCTGTCTTATACTATCTATCTAACTATTCGATCTATCTCTGTCTATCTATCGATCTATCTCTATCTATCTATCTATCTATCTATCTTCTATCTCTGTCTATCTATCTATCTGCTATTTTCTATCTATCTCTGCTATCTATCTCTCTAATCTATCTATCTATCTATCTATCTATCTCTGGTCCATCTATCTATCTATCTATCTATCATCTCTGTCTATCATCTCTACCTCTCTGTCTATCTATCTACCTATGCTCTGACTATCTATTCACGTTCTGATATCTACTATCTGCCTATCTGTCTTATCCATCTATAAATCTGTTATTATTATCTAATCTACTATCTACAAAATCTATCATATCTATCTCCTGATATCTATTTCTCTTATCTTTCATACATCATCCTAACTTTCTATCTATCTCATTGTCTATCTATGTAATCTATCTATCTATCTCTACTATGTCTATCTATCTATCTATCTCTCTATGCCTTATCTATGCTTTTATGCTAGTATCTCTGCTATCTATCTATTTATCTAGCTCTTGCTTCATCTATCTATCTATTTCTATCTATCTATCTATATATCTATCTATTATCTATCTTCTATCTATCTATCTATCATATCTATCTATCTACTAGCTCTGATATCTACCCATCTAATCTATCTATCTACTCTATCTACTCTTCTATCTATTACTATCTATCTATCGATTTATCTATCTACTCATCTTATCTCCAATCTAAATCTCTCTATCTCATCCTATCTATCTATCTAGTCTATTATCTATCTATCTACTACTATCTATTCTGTATCTACCTATCTCTGCCTATTATCTAGCATCTATCTATCTATCTATCTATTCTATCTACTATCTACCCGTATCTTCTATCTATCTATCTATCTATCTATCTATCTAGCTATCTCTGCTGTCTGTCGTACTATTCATGCTAGTATATCTATCAAAATAATCCTGCTTCTCGATCACTTATCGATCTGATCTTTTATCGTATCTTATCTAGTTATCTATCTAGTACTATCTTATTCCAATCGATAGATCGAATATGCCTTCCTTCGATAATTAATATTATATATTGATACCACAGACCATATATTATCCATTCCCATTATGGATAATTTAACAGCTGCAGCTTAGAGTCCCTTAGTCTATCAATGATAGGGTCATATTGTTTATTTCCCATAAATTATTCTGCATCATAACAAGTTTTATATGCATGTAAACATATCACAAGAATCGGAAAAAAGAAAAAAACGAAAAAAAAGAAGAAGCCCCCGTTGGCCACCCCCATTGCAGGGTGCCAGGAGGGGCAGGAAAGGAGCAGATATTACCTTGCCAAAAAGCCTCTGGACAGAAGCAGCATGACCCGTGTTGAGAAGGACTTGCACAGTGGGTTTGGGCCTTTTTTTCTTGTAAATCTCGGGCACTTTGCAGAGCACAGCTAAGTTGTCAGACCCATTATAGTCTACAGCATTTACCACACACTCAGCAGCAAGCAGAATTTCCACAATCGTTGTGCTACTCTCCTGGCCTGCAGGCATGGTTGCAAGGGGCAAACATCTGCTGGTCTGGAACTCTGGGTCAGCAGCCGCCTTTAGTAGGAATGCAAACTTCCAAAAGGCCCCTTCGATTCACTTCTTTTGCTCCAACATGCAGCCTCAGTGCAGTCTGCACACACACATCTCAACTCCACACTTTCGAACAACACTCTCACACCACACACTCTCGTCTCTCAAACACACTCTCACACTATACACACAACACTCTAATACACACACACAACCACACTCTCACAACACACGTCACCCTCACTCTCTTACACACACCACACCACACCACACTCACCCTCACCTCTCTACACAAACACACCCTCACTCTCCTCCTGACTCACACACGACAACAAACACACTCACAGTCCACCTCTCTCTTCTCTTACAACACACTCTCTCACACACCCAAACACTCTCTCACAGTGTCAGTCAGGGATCCGGTCAGGACAACTCAGACCTTGCAGGCTGCAGCAACAGAATCTCCCATGTGGCTTCCTCACAGGTAACAGTCGCAGCTCCTTCTTGCTCCAATTGCTCTGACCGATTACGATAATCCTTTTCTTTTCGGCGCTTGGCCGGCGAAGAGGAATTAGCGCTGGTAGCATGATTGTCTCCTGAGATTGGCTGATGAATAGACCGTTGAGCTCTGAAGCGTAAGTTACCGCGAGACGTGATACCGATCCATCAGAACGGATTTGTTTCCCTTGCCGTCTGGATGGCTGATTTGTCCCATTAAGTCCTAGTTGCATACTAACATCACTTATCGCGTCCGAGCTGAACCGGTCTATCAGCTGAGCAGCGGGGAGACAAATCCACTCGTACAGCGATTCCTCTTCATCTTACCGCAGCCTCTGCGGGAGTTATAAGTAATGACATAACGCGCTAGCGCACGCAGTCGCACACAAAAGGGTGTACTTTTTTTTTTACAATTCCCCCCCCTTTTTTTAAAAATACAGATGCGTGCGTCATGAGCAATCTTTTCAGATTGCTTCATGGTAGGAGCGGCGCTGCTGATAACGCTTTTTATTCATATATTCAGTAAATCCTTGGTATACCTGCCTGGCTTTACCACTAAGCAAGAACAAGGACTTGCCAGTGAGCACCTTCATCCCACCATTAATAGTGGCTGCCAATTCAATTGTTCTAGCCAATCGACCACTCCCTAGTTTACCCCATCAAATGATCAGATTTAAAAATAGGTTTGCAATTGGGCCTGGTAGAGCTACTGAGTCTAATTGGGGGTAATTTCATCTGCAGGTACAGACAGGAGGATTTAATCAATACTATCCGTAGCAGAGCCTCCATAGCATAATACAGACAGAGAAATACAAATATACAGGAAAACAGAGTAGAATAAATGGTATTACCAGCCAAGCTGCCACCAATCTTGTACAAGACCATGCTTTTATGGAAGGATTAGGGGTAGCATGGCACACAGTGGGCTACTCGTGGTCTGGCACAAAGTAGCAGTGCACATAAACAGGTTTCCACATAACATGTGCAGCAATAGGGGTGTCCCTGTCTATGGTGCATAACTTGAATATTGACCACCTGTATATTGGTGTGTCCTTGTAAGTTGGTGAAAACACTTATCTGTTGCCTCAGATGTTTGTATCCAATGAGGTTAAATTGTCTGTCCATTATCTTTCCTCCCGACAGGTGGTACAGGGTCTTATACACGGATCTTATACAAGGATCTTGTGTTGCAGTCAATATCTCTCCAAGCACACACCACAATCTACTTCACTTTCTTTCCACCTAGCCATAGAGAGCAGGGATTCTTGTCTTTTATTACTCACTGATGCTACCTGCGGATGAGAATGTTATATAAGAGCCTTGGTGTAATGTCCATTACAATACACATCATAACCTGTGTAGCAGAACGAAACTTTTTCTGGATTACACTTCTTTCACATGGAGCAGACCCAGGGGTGTGGTTTAAGCTGTCATTTGACCATTCCATGTTGAAATAGGGATCTCAGCTCTGTAATTAAGTTTATGTATTTGTATATTTTTGTTGTACCTAATATAAGTCAGTGCTATTCTTTATATACATTTACTGATGGTCCATTTAAAATGGTACAGTGTATAGTACACACATACATATACCCTTTCCTATGGGTAATATATATTCCCCACCACTGGTAGCTCCTAAAAAACTCAATGCAATCTCCTATGAAGTTAGAAATATATTTATATAATATAAAAGATAAATATATACCATAAATTCCAATAAAGAGCACTCGAAGGGACTTCCATTAACAAACAATCCAAAAGATTTATTGTGCCTTACGCGTTTCCGCCCACAGGGCCACCATCAGAAGGTCTGAGACCTCGTTGTATGGCCACCTTTAGTCCCAGGGAGCTTTAAGCAGCAAGCTGACACCACAGTGGGGGTGTAGACCAGCCCACATTTCTCTCACATTCCTGAATGTGCCCTGTAACTTACAATATATCTCCTGAATACCTGAATGGGATTTGGCATTCTGTAATGTCAATATGTTATGGACACAGTAATAGTTTTGAGTAGATCAAAGGTACTCTAATCTGGGCTCTAACACACCTTATTTTATTATTAGGATTATATAGCGCCAACTATTCCGTAGCGCTTTACAACTCCATGTATACTTCACATCAGGCCCTGCCAACGAGTGCTTACAATCAAGCACTTTTTTTGACACATACAACCTATCAGTATGTCTTTATGATTGTGGAGGATATCGGAAGCCCGGAGGAAACCCACGAAGCACGGGGAGAACATACAAAGGATGGATTCGAACTCAGACCTCAGTGCTGCAAGGCATCCAATGCTAACAACTGAGCCTTATTCAATGGACTGCTCTTCATGGAGGCTAAAAAACCACGTCATAGTTCTAATCATCTGCTAAGATAAGTCAAATCAACTGTAACACTGTAGAGATAAACAGGGTTATTTAATAAAGTTCTTATCGTTTCAAAATGGTTCTAATTTTGCCCCAACCAATCACGATCTTATTTAACATTTGAAAGCTAACATCTGATTGGTTGGGGCAATTACCCCATTTTAAATGTAAGAACTTTTATGTGAATCTCCCTGAAATCCTAGGAAAGAAAGAATTCATCTGGCTTTGCTGATGAATGATGGGTGAGAGATGGGATTTAGTTTGAAGGCCAATGGAATGGAGGAACACATTTAATTGAGTAACGTATTTCAGATAACCCATTGAATGGTTACAGTAAATCTAATTTGAGGGGAAAGTTGTGTGTTGAGAGACTGGTACCTGTAATATTTTATCTCCATGTCATCACGGAACAAGATTAGGAAATCTACTTACAGTACACATGGTCCGAAGATGAAGATAACAAGTGTTATAGGTTATCAGGTTAAGAAACACTCCTATCCTTTTGGTTTCAATTGTTTCTTTAACTCATGTTCTCGAATAACTTCAAAATGGGAATGTAAGAAGTTTTGTGTGAACCTTGGAGACTTGATCAGCCCGGCATTGTGTTTCCGAGGAGGAAGTTATTAATTATTAGTACAATAAAAGAAATATTTGACCAAACCTTGACATGGCGGAAATAATACGCCGATAAATCATGGCGAAGCAAATCCTAATGATCCAGATCAGCTACATCCTTATTACATTGAATGTATATTGATATATAGCACTAAACCTTATTGCAGAGATGTACAATTAGCTTATCATTTAGATCATGCCCTGCCCTGAAGAGCTTACATTCTAAAGCCTTGTACACACCTTAATGCCAAACACAAAGGCCCATGAATTTGCGGGCTATTAACGCCCAATAATTGTATGTGTGTGGTGGTTTCGCTTGACTACATGTGCGATTATAACACAAAATGGCCATTAATTTGCCTGCTCATTGGATGGGCTTCGTTGTGGGCATTAGTGTCTTACGGAGACCGAAACCCTGTCTTAGCAGCCAGTCGATATAATGACTTTTGTATTGGTGGTGGGAAAAAAAAACACTTAAGGGGCTATGTATTGAGAGTTGCCATCACTCTCTATCGCCCCCTTAGGCAATGCACTGACTGAGCTGATGTGCTCCTCTCATTGCATTAATAGAGTTTTCCTTTTACGAATCTGTCTGCTGGCGTTAGAGATTATGTCTAAAAAACCCTTTAACGGCTTATAGTACATTGGTTAACGTGACTTTAAGACACAATAGCCGATATGGCTCTTGGTACATAGCCCGATAGGCACAGGGAGAAATTGGAATTTACAAGCTTTTTGCCAATGGGGAATGAAAACTCATCAGTGAAATGGATTAGTACAAACGCCCTCAATGTATAATACCCATATTAGTTCATTTACAGGATTCGTTTATCTTCTTTAGTTCATCTCCGGTGTTTTGACACTCTGTGGCACTGTACAGTTTTCCCTGCATCCTCAGCCTTGTAACTGTAGATAAATGGCAGTAAGGGGCAGAAAGGGCGTAGTTTGGGTAACATAATGGGTATTCGGCAGGGTAATTGGTGCTCCTATAAGTCCGCAATCATTCAAGAAAACTGTCAATGTTTCAGTGCTTATCTTTTTAACACTGTCTTTTGGTGGGACCTAATTGGAATTCAATTGGGGTACTGTCTAAAATATCCTAGATTTATGTTTAATCACGGCTATTGCCCTTTCCTTCAGTTGCACATGCAGAACAGGCTGTGTCCTAACATTTTTAGTCAGATCCAAGGGGATTTACCATTATGGGCCATTCCTATGAACAAAATCAACCTATCCCGTGCTGACAACCCATGCAAGTGCTTTATTGGCTGCCAGCCTGCCAATACTTTATTGTAAAAAGGCTCAATCCCTCCCCACTAGCTTCATAGGTGAGGAGTTCAGACGGACTTGTCCTTGTGGGTCGTGTCTTATGTCTTGGGCAGGAAGTCTGAAATGCAAAAATAAACAGTTTCCCCACAGTAGCAAAACCAGTGTTTGTGTTATGAGATGATGGTGTTGGCTTTCAACGCACAAGTTCAACACCATATACACATCCATATTGTTCACAATACAAATGAATATGACAGTAGTAAGTAACCCTATCTGTTTATAAACTGCAGGTTCTGTTACAACATCAGTTTTTAGCAGAGAATTGTGATAACAGGTCAATGTTTCCATGGTGATGCTTTATTATTGCATGAGATTGTTGCAAGATTATTTTGTCTCCAGTGCGGCCCTCATGTGTCTGCAAATCTCCAAAATACAGACTAAAGTTGGATTTACCCAGTACCTGTAATTAACCTAAAGGGGAACTGTGTTAAAAATTACTTTTTTAAAATTGCTCTTAATTGCTCTCCTGAATTTTAGCAATTTATTTCCATTTGTTTTATTTATCATAGTTTTGAAGATATTTAAATTTTTGTGTGTGATATGGCAGCAGCATCACCAGGTCCCCTGCACTTCCTGCTTCCTGCTCTGAAACCATGTCGTCAATTTGTCCTGTGTCTCCTCTATCCCTCTTTGCAGCCCCCTGGTCCCTCCCACGTATGGACCCCATGGTCCCTCCAGTTGCAGGCCACCCTTGGCCCATCTCTTACAGCCCATGTGGGCCCCACATCCCACCCACACGGGCAACCAAGCCCTGCCCACTCAGGGGTTCCTAAGCCGCCCACTCATGGGTACCTAAGCCCCCCGCCACTCCATGGGGGCCTAAGCCTGCCCACACATGGGTGCTTAAGTCCCACCACTCGCAAGTGCCATGACCACTCAGACACCCACCCCTACAGAAAACTCTGCTCTCTCCCTTTTCATGCAGCAGTTTGGTGCATTAACCGCAGCGTTGCAATTGAAAATAATAGCATGTGTTGTGCGTTAACACAAATGCGTATTTTCCGCTCGTTACAAAAAGCCTAATGTGAAACATAGCCTAAGACTTAAACCCAGATCTGGGGAATAATGTCCTTCCTGCTTGTCAGAAGATCCGTTGCTTGGTCAACATGGCCACCAGCCTTCCCCATAGCTAACTCAATGACAGGGAGATTGGTATTCCCCGATTAGCTAGATCAAGTCATTAGGTGTTCAGCACCATCGAAGCACCGGAACTTCCATGATGCCAAGAATAGCAATTTGCCTACGTCAGGGCTGCTCGGTTTTTAACCTATACAACCTTTGCCAATACTAGGAAAATCCTAATTAGATTTAAGGTATATTCTCCCTTAATGAAAAAATTGGCCACTTGTCATTTATTTGCCAGTACCATAACGGATATTTATGGCCGCCACCCTAATGAGGCAGGGTGAAGCCGTTACAGAGCAGCAACCTGTAGGAGGGCACATTTTTTGATGCCAGAAAAAAAAAAAAAAAATACCTGGCATCATGTGCCTGGGGCCACGATGCCAGCACCCCAAAAATGCCGTTTGTAGAACAACATATTTTCAGAGGCCAGAATGCAGCTAGGACTCTCCTCCTTCCTGCTAACTGGCAATTCATTTGATCAATCACATTTGTCAGCCCTGCAGATCGAAAATCAATGTTTGGCATCATTTAGCATTCACTGTTGGACATCTAATACCAGTCACTGTGTGCATCATTACCAGTTATTGTGGGCATTATTTACCAGTCCTGTGTATAAGCCCCTCCCACTTCTGGACAAGCCCACACCTCACTTCGGACAAAAGCATCACACATTTCTTTATAAAACCACACCCCATTCCGGTAGCGCGGCGAAGGGGGGGCAAGCATTTGGATTTTTTTTTTCAGGTCCCAAAAAGTCTAGAGATGGCCCTGCTTAATTTGTTAGCATTTCTAACAGATATAAATGGTAAGTATTGGCCCTCGTTCACCTCCCTCTCTGACAGAGGTTGCTGCTCCTCCCCCTGCTCAATGAGCTTTAGGAACTTGAGCATGCACAGAGAGGCAGCAGTGAGAAAGAGCAGTCCATCATTGTCTGTTGATGTCGTTGTCACGTCTTACTGATTGCCTAAAAGAAGAGACAGATTTCCCTGTCAGAATGAAGGACATTCTTGTTATAATACATCTTATATGTACAGAAATATATTGGTTGGAATCAAGGGCAGGTAACAGACAAGTGGCCAGTTTTTTGTTTTAAAGGTGAACATGCCCTTTAACGCAGACTAACTAGCTTAAAATTGCTAATCCTTACTGGCCTTTATTGACGTCAGTTTGTATCTTGCTGTACACAGTGGTATTTCCCATCACACATTATGGTTTATTACAGTGTGTTCTACATCACCATACTTCAATCCTCACAGGTAAAATGAGACGTCTGACACTGTAAGGGCAGGGAAGGTAACCTGTAGTAAATGCAAAACAGGTAAAACGGAGTAGAAGGTTTGCAGCTTCATACATCTATAACAACAGTACTACTGTATTTCACGCCTGGAGGCCAAATGGAATAAGGGATTCGTAAGCTCTTGCACAGGTTGACTGCACTATAATAGGAGAGTACAGAGTACCCAGAACATACCTGTCTAGTGTAAAAATGGGAAGGTAGAAACAGTCTCCCCTCCTATTTTTCTAGAATTTTACAAACACGAACCATGGCATGTAGAACTGTTGCCTGTCGTTCTCCGAGCCTTTTCTGCTAATCGGCACAACATAGTTTCTGGGTACCAGACCCACGTGCTGTCCACCTGTAGAATTCCTACACTGACGTTCTGCTTATGATAACACATGGGAGGTAGGAAGTTGGAACACATCCTATTTAGAATCCCTTTAGACAATTTCATACATTCTGCACCATCAAATACTTTTGTACTGTAGTACGGTATAGTACGGTATACTAATCTGTATATTAGAGAATAATATTTTTCTCTCTTGAATCTATTCCCCTCTTTATCAGACACATATCTTGCTAGCTCTACCGTTGCTACCTGGCATTGTTTGCTACAGCTAAGTCTGTTATCTACACAGAACCCCAAATCTTTTCCATTACAGATGCACTTCACACAGAGTTATTATGGTGTAGGGGCACAGGGATATTAAATCCCAAATTCATCACCTTACATTTATCAACATTGACTCATCTGCCATTCTGCTGCCCATTTTGATAATCTTCATTGTATATCTGTTGGTTATTTAGCCCCAATCACAAGATCAAAATGTCACCAGCACAGTGTTATAGTAATTTACCAAAAACCCTGATGGTGGGTTCCCTATTCTTACCTTTTACTCTATACCTGGGTAACAAGTCCAGTTCAGTTTCAGTATTAGTGTTAGTGGCCTGGACTGGAGGGCAAGGTAATACAAACAGGGAAATTTATGTTTATAACATTAATATTCAATACATTATCAGGTATATTGAGGAAATCCCTAACCAGTGTGGCTTCCTATTGAAATTACCAACATTATCCATCCTATCACTACAAAGACACCGTGACAGCCGCAATGAGCCTAATCTTGACCCTATCCACGGGGATAAAGTAACTCTTTAAGAGAACCATCCCCTTGGTGAAGCACAATTGAGCATGTCTGAGTTCAGTGACTATAAGGTAGGGGTGGATCCCTGGAGCTTTGTTTACTGTCTATTAGGTTTCACCTTTCTATTCCCAGCCTAACTGTTGAGTAAATTGATTTTATACAAACAGAAGACAACTGCCCTATACACTAAAATGTCTGCTGAGTGGAAGTTGGATTTAATAAAGGGAATGTTCACGTTGAAAACTGCATGAGGGGAGGAGCCAACTTGCTGTGCCGAATGGGGACATAATTATCCTTCAATACTGGGAGGGGTTAGTATTCAGCGTAATAATGGCAAAAATATCATTGGGTTGGGGGCAGTTGGGGGGTTGACCAGTTTTTTTGGGTGGACAGTAATATAGTTTTGTGGACACTGTAAAGGGCAATTTGCAGTGAAAGTTAAAAAACACATTATTTAAAGGATATGTGCTCTGGGAAATTAGTTTCTTTAAACATTGCCCATTACTGTAAACAATAATTCCCCAACTATCACTGTAACCATTGTTTTTGTTGATCTGTCCCTCTATTTCCTTTAGATATCCAGTCTGAATCATCTTACATTTCAGCTGTCATCAAGTGCCTTACTAATATTTTCTGTTATGAAAGTTTACTGTAGCTTGGAATGGTGACAGTTGGTACATAAACTGCATGGTGGGAAATTCCCCTCTCCCAATGCTGCCTCATAGGGATTACTAGACATACTTGCCTCTCCAGAGAGTCAGACAGTCTGGCAGGGGTCTGGTGAATGAGCTGACAAAACAAGTGCTGAATTGGATGTCAGGCAGCAAACACAAAACCATGAGCAGTAAGTGCTACTTACATGTATCTATTATAGATTGAAATGAGCATTTTTTTTCAGTGCAATTCCTTAAGTCAAGGTAAAATTTCCATCAATAATGGGAACTAGCAATCCAGGGCTTTTATTACACATGATGCCATTCTGATGAAACACTGAAATGAAAAATACGGCCTATTAAGATATTAAGATCAGTGACAACATCTGCAGCTGCTATAACATTCACTGTAAAGGAGAATGACAGAATCATTACCCTTCTTTTTAAAAATGTAATATTTCGTTAAACCCTTCGTTTATGTATATGTAAATATAATATCATTAACCCGTTCTTTTGTATATGTAAATATATATCAGTTAACCCTTCTTTATGTATAGTTTATATTCAAGTACCCTTCTTTATGTATTGTAAATACTGTATATATCAGTTAACCCTTCTTTATGTATATGTAAATATATATCAGTTACCCTTTATGTTATGTAAATATTATAGGTTACCCTTCTTTATGTATATGTAAATATATACAGTTAACAACCCTTCTTTATGTAATGTAAATACTGCATAATATACGAGTTAACCCTTCTTTATGTATATGTAAATATAATCAGTTAACCCTTCTTTATGTATATGTAAATACTGTATATATCAGTTAACCCTTCTTTATGTATATGTAATATATATCAGTTAAACCCTTCTTTGTCTGTATATGTAAATATATATCAGTTACCCTTCTTTATGTATATGTAAATACTGTATATATCAGTTAACCCTTCTTTATGTATTGTAAATATATATCAGTTAACCCTTCTTTATGTATAAATATATATCATAACCCTCTTTATGTATATTGTATACTGTATATTCAGTTAACACCCTTCGTTATGTATATATGTAAATATATATTCAGTTAACCCTTCTTTTATTATATGTAAATCTATATCAGTTAAACCTTTCTTTATGTATATGTAAATATATATCAATTAACCCTTTCTTATTATATTATTATAAATACTGTATATAATATCAGTTAACCCTTCTTATGTATATGTAAATATATATCAGTAAACCCTTCTTTTGTATATGTAATATTATCAGTTAACCCTTCTTTTTTGTATATTATAAATATTATCAAACCAGTTCACCTCTTTGGTATATGTAAATATATATCATTTAACCCTTCTTTATGTATATGTAAATATATATCAGTTAACCCTTCTTTTTGTATATGTACAACATATCAGTTAAACCCTTCTTTATGTAGATGTAAATAATATCAGTTACACCTTCTTTATTATATGTAAATTATATCAGTTAACCCTCTTTATGTATATGTTCAAGTATATGCAGTTAACCCCTTCTTTATTATTTTTAACATATATATCATAACCCTTCTTTATGTATATGTAAATATATATCAGTTAACCTCTTTATTTGTATATGTAATATTATCAGTTAACCCTTCTTTTATGTATATGTAAAATATATATCAGTTAACCCTTCCTTTATGTATATGTAAATATATATCAGTTAACCCTTCTTATGTATATGTAAATATAATCAGTTAACCCTTCTTGTATAATGTAAATATATTCGATTAACCCTTCTTTATGTATATGTAATATATATCGTTAACCTTCTTTATGTATATGTAATAATTCATTAACCCTTCTTTGTAATAAATACTTTAATATCGGTATTAAAACCCTTTCACATAGTGCATAGTGAACTTGGGGCTGTTCGTGTCCCCGCCAAAACTGGTCTGTAATCGCTAGTCAAGAAGTAACATGCACTTGGAAAATGTTCTAACTGCTAATACATCATGCCAAACTGTAATATAACCTGCAATATTTAATGATGTTTACTATGGCACAGTCAGTACTAATGTACTGGGAGGTAGGAGGTAACACTCCCGCCTCCCATACAGTACTGGGAAAATTAAGTGCAGGACTGGGGATAAATTGGGATTTTCCCATTATGTTTGCAGAATTAGTGTTCCCGAGATTCCTTTGGACAGAACTATTACATTAACGTTCATGGATGTGTTTTCATCATATTTAGCTTCTTCTCCTTTCAATTTACTCACAAAGGCAGATGATGTTCTTTCCCATATAGACATAACGATGTAACGAATGTCCTCACCACACCTCTTGGATTTTGACCAACTTCTTGCCAGAATGTTTTATAACCCATAATAGTTAGTTAAATTTTAGGCAGAGAACCCACATTTTATAAAATACTTGTGATATCACAGTGCGATACTTTAATTGGAGTAACGGTTTATTTAGATGGCAAGTGTAAAGGTTTACATCAAGTCCTTAAACCCCATGAAGAAGGTAGAAGCTCCAAAGCTTGCCCATAAGAAGAATCACAGATTATACTGTACTTTTACAATATATACTGTACATAGATATATATATATTATATATTAGATTAATATGGCAAATATACCTGTTTATTACTTTATTACTACCTCTTTTCCAGATATTACTTCCACTTTTACCAAAATGGAACCGAGATGACCCAAGGTTAGGATTAGTGTTGAGTCCCGATTTGCCAAACCTGTTTTGGGGTGAAATTGGGTTTAAGAAAATTCTGGATCCAGTGGGAATTATAAAGGCGGAATTGGCTAACTCCTCCCAAATTTGAAATTCTCTGTTGAAAATAGTCTCCGTGGAAAATTCAAATGGCGGATCAGTTGGGTTTGTTTGGATTTTCAGTTCATCACTAATTTGTATTGTACAGAGGTCTGGGTGGTGTGTATTATAAGAGCTATTGTTCGTTTATGGAATGTTAGGAATTTACAGGGAAAAGTGTGGTCTTTAATAGGCCACACAACAGTCAATATCAGCCATGTCTCTATCATTTTGTCTGCTACTATTAAAACTTTGTGCAATGCCACCAGAAACATAAACATATATTATATATTTCACCTCCATACATCCATATAACTCCATTCTACCCATCTCATAAAAGGTATAGATCAGAAATTTTCACAGAGCACTCCGGGGATTTTTATCTCATCTTTATAGTAGGTTTGTACTCACCTGCGCGTTTCGGCCATTTGTACATGGCCGTCATCAGGTTGTAGGGTACTTTCACACATCTTTGGGAATGGTAAGTCTAAGGAAAAAGAAATATGGGAATCATTAAATTAAAAAGGGTGGATATCCCATATTAATGGTGGGCAAAAGATACTATGAACATATGACTACCAATAGGGTATCCTCACCCCCCCCCCAAAAAAAAAAAACCGCAACTGCAATACGTAGCTTTTCCTACTGTCCCCCCCTAAAAAATGTTCTCCTCCTGATCATCACTGTACTTGTGCCAACTCCTCTTCAAGCTTGTCATGCGCAGTATGAGGTGGCTTGGGAGACATTGTGGGAAAAGTTAAGAACAGGTTGGGGTGGGTGGCTGTGCCTAATGATATTTTGTAGGAGGGGTGAACTACCCTTTAATAGTAATAAAAAAAAAAAATGTATGACAAAGTATGTTTCAGACCAGAAATTCCATTCTTTCAATAGTTTTGAAGTTTGAGAAATTACACAAGTGAACACTTTTATCGTGCTGAGGGGTTTACCACAGATTTTCCATTCTTTACCATGGGTGTGTGTCTTGTGGTGGTATCGGAGTCACCTGGCAGATTCCCACATTTCTCCTGTTTTCCACCAAAAAGGTTCCATCTGTTCTTGAGTCAGAAATGATTTTATTACTTCTCTGTACTGCACCTAAATGGGGGACTCAGGCGGAATGCAATACCTTAGTCACTTAACCTTCTCCTTAGTCTTCTCCAATGCAGTAGTCTTTGTGCCACATATTACATTCCCACTATAGAACAAGCATTGAAATGGAAGCGCACACTTATCCTCGATACAATTTATGTCTCCTTCATACCTGATTGAAACATAGTGCTCTCCAAAACGTTGTTTGTTTGTGTGAACAATACACGTTTAATCTGAGGATAAGCGTGCGCTTCCATTTCAATTGCTTTTGCTATACGCTGGGATCCACAGGTAGAGGACGAACGGGAGTTTAACCTTCACTTTGGGTGCACATTGCCAACACGGAGTGCTACCCCAAACCTATGGTATATGACATATTCAATTCCATTGGGTTAAATTCACATTGCTAATAGCTTGTTTCAATCTTTAGATTTCTGATATTATTCTATGATGACATGCCCCATGACCTCTTAATTAGATTTCACGCGGTTTCTACTGACTAAAAAAAGGAAAAGGTGAGGCATTGCACTCTCTCTGCTAGTTAGAATTAAAGAATCCACTCAAGATTAAATGTGCGCATGCTTTGGAAAACTACCCATATAAACTAATTGACTCCTTTGACAGCCCCCTCATTTTTTTGAAAAAAGAATAACTTTTTCTAAATAATCCAAAAGGCCTTTGTCAATAAGTTAGAGATGTCCAAACTTCGCAAAATCTGTCCGCTCGAGGTTCCGCCGCGAATTTTCACAAAAAATGGCAAAAAAATTCTAAAAATCCGCGAGCAGACCATTAAAAATAAAGCAGGCAAAATCCGCATTCGAAAATCGAGGATTCTTCGAAAATACGAGGATTCCACGAAATACAAGGATTCTTCGAAATTACGAATATTTTTCGAAAATTATGAGGATCTTCGAAAGTATGGACCCTCGAAATGTGGCTTTCTCTCTTCGTCAAAAAGGTGAAAACTCTGTGAAATTGTCGCATTTACGAGGATTTTCTCGCGTATTTACCTAAAATCGAGAAATCCTCGTAAATTTCGAAAATTTTCAAAAAGCAGTTTCGGAAAAGTTCGGAAGGCGGAAAACTGGAAAATCCCACGATTATCCGCCGTTCGCGAACGTGAGGAAAAACCGCCATGTTCGGCGTTGGATCGTTTGAACGGGCCATCACTAGTCCATAAGCAGCAAGATTCTTATGACGAGCAATCAGTCCAAATAGGACAGCTAAACTCCCTGACACCCACTTCTTGGCACGCTGACAGCTCATAAAGAGCTTGTCACTCTTTAAAATGAGAGGCGGCACCAACTTTTCATGTAAGTTTATCAGGCTACCTACGAGTAAGTGGTACCTTTATCTCATGTTACCTGGTTTCACGCACTTGTATATTTTTTGATCACATACTTTTAGTTAATACATATAATTTTTATTTATAATATTATTATAGTATTTGGGTGTGTGGGGGTGTTTTCCAAGTGGCACTGCAGAGGAAAGTGTACTTGCGCTGTCCCCTCTCGCCTATGGGGGGGGCCTATTATTTTTTAAGGACACGGGCGGGAGTGCCAACCATAGAATTTAAGGACAGGATGTCCACATACTGGTGTGAGATTTTACCTGGGTGATACTTTTGTGTCATTTTATTTTTTTCGTTAGGGTGTGGAAAATCTGCCTTTAAGACATTAAACTTACTTATCACATGATTTAGTTTACATACAGACACAGTGATGGTCCCCTTGAACTTGGCAGTTTTGGCCTGCCCTGTTTAGGGCGAAACCGTGAGCATAAATAATACATAGACATTGTCATTCTACTGCAGTCATGTAAATAGTTAGCATTTTGGTATGTTGTGTTTATACTTGGCAATTGTTAAAAAAAATTAACCTGTTTATTGCAAGCCTTTAAGCGGCATTCTATACCTGAAAAAGAATTCAGTGCCCTTACTGGAAACTTCAGGGAGTTCAATAAAAGTTCTTAGCATTTAAATTGGGTGAGTAATTTTGCTCCAAACCATAATCTTATTTAACATTTAAAGCTTAACATCAGATTGGTCCGTTTACTGACCTTGGCTCTGTTCCTGATTACCATTTGGCTTTCCTTCCTGTACCTCGCTTTGTTTATCTCTGCAGCTCGAAGTCTGCCAGTTGTGCTTTGGCTTTCTCGAGTATTCCTGATACCTCAGATACTTGCACTGGGTGATGGAATAATCATAACAGCAATTCTGCAAACAAATGTTCATTTTTTAGGAGGAACCGGAGACAAAACTTTTGGGTTTCTCAACTTGGGTTCACAAGGGTCACGCAGAGAAGATTGTTTGTGTGTGTGTGTGTGTGGGGGGGGTCATTAAAGGGGAATTTCAGCTGAAAACATTTTTTAATTACAGAGACAACTTGACCAAACGTAGTAACATTATCACTTCCCCAATGTTTCATCAGTCTCAGTTATTTCCTTCCTGCACATTTATTACAGTATCTAGAGTTAGAATCATCTCCGCAATGCAGGTGAAATGTGTTAAGTGCAGTAGGGGAGGAATTGTGGAAATAGTTTTAAAAAGAGCTATAAATGAATATAGACTTTCCCCATGGCTGTACTAACCTATAAGGACTCATATTAAAAATCTCATTTAATGAACCAAGCTACTGTTTCAGGGCCTTATCCCTGATTTGTTATAGATTTTCAGGCAGATTCAATAAAAGTTCTTAGCGTTAAAAATGGTGCTAATTTTGCCCCAACCAATCAGATGTTAGCTTTCAAATGTTAAATAAGATCTGATTTGTTGGGGCAAAATTAGCACCATTTTTAACACTAAGAACTTTTATTGAATCTCCCTGTTTGTATTTAAATAAATTAGATGACAAATTGGTATAAACCGGGTGACGTTCGGAGAGCAAACGCTTACCTGTTTGCAGCAATGTTCCGGGGTTTAGTGGTGACTGTGATATTGTTTTTAATCTTTACCCCCCAGGCACTGTAAGAGAACAGTTTAAGTCAATTGGCGCCAGAATTCCGCAATCAAAATGGTTTAAAGGGCACGTCCACCCCCGAAATGAAAACTGGCCTGCAGGAAGAGAAGCCCCCAATAGGTAAAACTGTAAACTCTCATAAGTGCTTGTATACATTGATATCCTCTCTCTCCCTGCTTCATTTTTATGAGAAATAGATATGCCGACAAATTTAATTGGTTTTTATGAAGAAGTGAGTAAGAAGTTAGATTCAGGCACAGCTGTGGATGTGGTTATTTGGATTTTGCGAAAGCCTTTGATACTGTGCCACACAGGCGATAATGTATAAATGAGGACTGTTGGCCTTGAAGAAACATGTCATGGATAGAGAACTGGTTATTGGACCGCAAACAGAGAGTGGTGGTTAATGGAGCTACATCTATGTGGGCTAAAGTTCTAAGCGGAGTTCCTCAGGGTTCTGTACTGGGGCCGCTTCTGTTTAATCTGTTTTAAATGACTTAGAAGGGGCATTAAGAGCTAGGTCTGTGTTTGCTGATGACATTAAACTATGCAGAGCTTTGGAAACTTCCAATGATGTGCAAGTGCTGCAAGCAGACCTAGATAGATTATCAAAAGGGCAGCAGAATGGCAGATAGATAGATTCAATGTTGGTAAATGGAAGGTGATGCATTGGGATTTAATAATCCCTGTGCCACCTACACCATAAATAACTCTTGTGTTAAGTGCATCTGAAATGGAAAAAGATTTGGGGGTTCTGGTAGATAAGAGACTTACCATAGCAAACAATGTCAGGTAGCAACGGCTAGAGTTAGCAAGATATTGTCTGTTAAAAGAGGGGAATAGATTCAAGAGAGAGAGAGATATAATTCTCCCTCTTACAAGGCACTGGTAAGGCCACATTTGGAATATGCGGTGCAGTTTTGGAATCCCATATACAAAAGGGACATCTTGGAAATTGAGCAGTTCAGAGAAGGGCAACTAAATTAATAAGGCAATGGAGGGGCGAATATGCAGGCAGATTAGACAAGTTAGGGCTGTTTACATTGGAGAAGCGACGTTTGCGTGGGGACATGATCAATTTAATAAATATATTAATGGGCCATACAATGAACTCTCTGGTGCATTGTTCACTAATAGGTCATATACAGAGGACTCGTGGACATCCTTTAAGGTTGGAAGAAAAGAAGTTTCATCTTCAGGTTAGGAAGGGTTTCTTTACAGTGAGAACGGTGAAACTGTGGAACTGTCTTCCAGCAGATGTGGTAATGGCAAGTTCATTAAATAGCTTTAAAAATTGCCAGGATAAGTTTCTAAAACTAAAAAATATTGAGAATTACTGGTATTAATGAATATAGATCTGGTTGATCCAGGGATACTTTCCGATTTCCGTTTGGAGTCAGGAAGGAATTCCCCCCTTTTTAGCTGTTTTTTTTTTTTTGCCTTCCTCTGGATCAACTGTTAGGAAGGGTTAATAAAAAAATAAAAATAGGTGAATAGGTTGGACTTGATGGACGTATGTCTTTATTCAAACTTATTACTATGTTACTAGTTACAGGGAAAGAGTCTATATCTTCATAGGGAAACAGATGTCCCCTTGGTTGCAGAAGGGATTTAACCCTATGTGACTATTTAAATGGCATGCCCTCCCTTAAAACAAAAAAACTGGGTGACTTGTCAGTTATCTGCCCGCAACCCCAACTGCTATTTTCCAGTATTACATGGATTTGTAACCCAATATTTAATCACAAGTTATTTTATGTTCTGGAAAAGGTATTTGCCTCCTCCCCTCTGTCAATGAGGCTTTTTTTTTTTTTAATTGAGCATGTGCAGAGGAGGCAGCAAGGGAATCAGCAGTCAATCATTGGTTGTGATGTCACCAGTCGCATCTGACTGCATAGAGGGAGGGGCCAGCTTACTCTGCCAGAATAGAGCAATAATTATCTCTTCAATATCGGGCTAATAGTAACATCATGATCTAATAATGTGCTGAGTATATCATAGCGGACACGAGACCAGGTTTTTTGTTTTAAGGGTGGATATGCCCTTACACCTGCTATGAGTGGTATTAAATAGTCCCAGCTGCGATTAATAACTTGCGACGGCTGTGCGGTGTCGTGATACCGGGAGAACGTGTTTGTATGTTTGTATGACTTATTGACCAAATCAGTAGCACTTCCAGAATGTAATTGTAATTTACGCTAAGGAGGGATCCCACCATCTCTATCGATCGTATTTATTAGGGAACTTTCATGTTAATGATTTTCTGGAAATGGGCAAGTAGCGTAGGAGGTATATACAAGGTGATTGATTGTTACTTGTTAGTCCTACTGTAGACCTATTCCTCACCGCTGTACAATGGAAAGAAATACATTCCAGCTCTTCTCAGCTCGGAAGTGACTTGGCAAAACCTCAATGAGGTAAATCATTCATTTTAAATTTAAAGAGAAAATTAGGTCAAAAAAAAAAATTCCTTTAATGCATTGGTTGAAGTCAGGGAGGTTAAGGAATCTAAGTTTTTTCTAATCTAATCTCCTTTTTCTGTCAAAGGTATCTGTCTCCTCCCTCTGCTCAATGAGCTTTTTATAAGCTTGAGCATGTGTAGAGAAGGCAGCAGGTGAAACAGCAGTCAATCATTGTTGTGATGTCAGCAGTGACAGCCTTGATTGACTGCATGGAGGAGGGGCCAGCTTACTTTGGTTAGTAACGCAGGTAAGAAAGTGCTGAATATATTAGTTGCGTTTGGGGGCAGGTAGCGACAAGTGACCAGTTTTTTTGTTTTAAGGGTGAACACATGGGCAGATTTCTCCAGTCCATAATCTGACTGTCGGGAATTAAACGATCGTCCAACCAGTCGTGCAATCTATGGAAGATGGCACATCATCCAGAATATTTAGATTGTCCAATCATTGTTTTTAAAACCCTGAAGAACTTTTACAATGCCAGTTATACCATTGTTTTCATCTCTGCTCAATATTATATTGAAGTGAAGGTGTTAAGTATTACTTCTCCTTTAACTTTATAATAAGACAATAGAATATGAGGTTTGCAAGTCCAATCTGTGAGCTTAAGTTGGCCCAGTACATGACCACAGTGGAACAGATTTAAGAGTGCAGGCAAGGCCATTGAAGAGAAATATGGCGCATAACAGTTAAAATGAAAAGTAGGATTGGTACTACCACCACTTAGGGACACAGCTCTGTACAATAACAAATACAATAAAGTCATTCAAGAGGAACAAATAGATGAATAGTTCAGTACATAAAAATATAAATGATATAAATATAAGTGCTAGGCCTTACCACAAGAGGAAAGGGGGTCCCTGCCCCGTAGAGCTTACAATCTAATTAATACATTAAGACCCAGAAAAT
Organism: Hymenochirus boettgeri; assembly: GCA_019447015.1. Taxonomy (NCBI): domain Eukaryota; kingdom Metazoa; phylum Chordata; class Amphibia; order Anura; family Pipidae; genus Hymenochirus; species Hymenochirus boettgeri. Next base: position 225,317,581 of record CM033475.1, read on the forward strand.
TAACCTGACAGATAAAAACTGTACATACTGTAGCTTCTCCATGAAACAATATTGGGAGATAGAATTAAAGGGCATGTCCTCCCCCAAAACTACACTCTCCCCCACTACTGCCCCCACTGTGCAGAGTTTAAAATCCTTACCTTACCTCTCTGCTCCAAATGGTTCTCCTGCAATGTCTGCTCAAAGTCTTAGAAAGTGAAGACCAGGAGCCTGGCTGGGGAGAAAGGGTCTCCGCCTCTTAGGTGTCCTCTGAGAGGTTTCTGGCTTGCTCAGTGCAGCCCTTTAATCCCCTCCCGATCCCTGTTAGGTTCCCTGTGCCCTAGCGTGAAATCCCTTTTCTGTAGTTTAGGGGCCCCTCTCCCACCCCCAACTGCTGCATTAGTGTGTAAAAAAAATAACCAGAACTATATTTAGACAGCTCATTCAAGTGGCGTTCTGTACTGCCGCAGCCGCATCCGTGATTGGCTGCTTCTCTTGCAGTTTCATGCAAGAGAGGGCCGTGTCTGAATGCCGGGGAAGAGGCAAAGTAAGTAAAGTTTGGGTTATTTTTTTTACAAACTAATACAGCAGTAAGGGGTGGGCGAGGGCCCCCTACGCTATAGAAAAATTTGAAAATTAGAGGTGGAGATAACCTTAATTAGTCCTACCTCTGTACCCAAGTTTTCTTTTTTCAAAAGTTAGTTTTTACTGTGTAGTTTTCCTTTAATACTCCATCTTTCCTGCCTTATATGGGATGGTTGGGTGTGGTGAAATCATAGAGGTTCAGATGCCTTATTATATGGATAAACCAAATGATGTTTTCAGTAGCATTTATTTATTTTAAATAGCTTTACACATTATTCTATTAGCCAAGGGCCAAGATGCTAGTATTAGAGTCCAGCTTAAAGACTGTAATTACTGCAGTTTGCCCTAAGAGTAGCGGTCTCATTGGTACATAGGATTAAAGAGAGCAAGGGAGTGTGAAACTGTAGCAGCTGTTGATACTAACACTGTAAGCTTGGTAATAGACCTCTAATGTCAAGTGCACTCAGGTATGAAACATCTGGGTTATGCAAGGGGGTCCTAAACTGTCAATAGCATAACTCCGGAACACTCGTACCACTCAGGAATGTGGTAGGATATGAAGAAATTAAGCAAATATGCACATCCAGACATCAGAGTGGTGATGGGCGATCTGTTCAGTAATTCATCGCTGTGTGTTAGATGTGTCACTGCTGACCCTCCGTACAACTGCGTCACCAGTGTGATTAAGCCAAAGGCGTGCAGAATGTTGGCTAATAAAACATTACCCACTGCCAAATACCGTAATTTGGCTTTGGTGTGTGGGGGAAGCGAAAGATGGGACAATTCAATTAGTAATTATTACAGATTCCTTGTACGAATTGATATTTGTTGCCATATACAATACACTTAAGGTGCAAATACCTCATTAGACTTACCTCCCAAGTTCCAAAAAACGCTTGGCCAATCATGTTAATCACAAGGGCTGGAAAGGAACGTCACGAGATAAGAAACCGCTTTGTGGCCTGATATTACTATTAATCTCAAATTAGAGTTAACTAACCTGCTAAAACTATTGAGACTTTGTTTTATGAAGATAGAGTTGGGTTTTCAATGGGTTATGGTAACACTTTATACATATGTTATAGGGTTACGGCAGTTCACATAGGGGGGAACACAAGACAAAGGGCTAGAGCTGAGGAAAGGGATTTCAGTTCAAAGTTCTGGAAGGACAGTAAGGTTGTGGAATGGTTTGCATGACAGCATTGTGATGGATTGGATGGCTTCTTGGCGGAGAGAGAACATATCCAGGGGTATTGTATCCAGATGTACTGTATATTTGATTGGTTAGGTCCTTGGTGATGTTGGGTTTTTTTGGAATAGTAAACCTAACTATACTGCCATACTGTACTTTTGTGGCCGTTAATAGATAAGCACATGGCCAGGCTTTAGCGTTTTAGCTGTATGTCTTGATATAAAATTTAACTTTTATTGATCAACCATAAAAACAATCAACGCGTTTCAACCCACAGGGGGCCGTCATCAGTGTTACATCAAAGTGACACACCTTCTTAATATCGCCATGAGAAATAGAAACACCCACAATTAACATACGTGAATTAAAACTGTTTTAAAAGGTAATTAAAAACAACTGCCAAAGCTTTCTAACTGTAGATACAAATCTAATCTTAATTGTATGCAGATACAAAGTACAAAATATATACAGGCTTGTTACTATGTATAAAAAACTAGTAACACTATATATATGGAAAGGAACACAAGGAACGGTAAATATACGAGAATGTTGGAAGCAGATACTCACAAGAAACATTGTAGCGTCCACTGTTCATTTAATTCCTTTGGAGGTTAATGTTTCTAAACAATGTATCATATTGGCCTCCTCTGTAACAGTAACCTGTCTCTATCAATATTGGCATTGAGCTGACAGCGGTAAGGCCATCAATGGTCATGCATTTGAGTGAGGCCAGGGGATGAGATAACTTTTAAAGTGTTTGGCTACAGATAGATCACCATATTACCAGTGGTACCCGCTGTACCCTCCAGTTTATATTTTAAACTGTTACTCAGACAGACACCAGCTTCCAGAGGAACCAAATAGGATAATCCTGCAGGTCTGAGAGTAGACCAGATACTCTGCCATACTGTGTGGTTGAAACTAAACATGCTAGGTAATACTTATTAGTATGGTGATGGTACCTATATATTATAACAGAAGGTACTTCACAGCATCATGTTATATAGCATTGCCCTAATAATTAACGCATAAACATTTCTCATTCCCAGTTAACCTAAAGAAATGGATTTATCCTTTCTATACTCTTATACAGATCTAATTGAAAAAAAGTAGCTTCAGAGCAATTTTAATAACTGATAACCAGGGGTGTCCCTAGGTTTTTTGGCACCTGAAAATACTTCTGAATGCCGCAACTAGACCGAGCAGCGCGCCACCGCGGCGGCAAAAGGGTGTGGCTTAATATATTGGATGGCTTAGTCTGTGGGTGTGGCTCAGTGCGTGGGCGTGGTAAATTTCATTATTTTTTTTTGAAAATGGTTATTTATACGCTTCTCTATTTTTCGAAAACACTAAAAACATGTTGGTGCAACTGGTACATTAATATAGAAAGCCCTACCATACTCTGTAGAATAAAAGATGTTGGCCAAAAGATTTGTAAGCCCTGCACCACATCAAGGTAGACTCTTTCAGCAGGGCCCTAACTATATCTAATTATATATTTATATATAGATTATATATAATTATATAGGTTATTTATCTATCTCTGCTATCTATCTATCTATCTATCTATCTATTTATCTATCTATCTATCTATCTACTATCTCTTCTATCTTTCTATCTATCTATCTCTGATATTTATCTATCTCTGCCATCTATCTATTATCTATCTATCTATCTATCTATCTATATATCTATCTATCTCTGCTATCTATCTATCTCTGCTGTCTATCTATCTCTGCTATCTATCTATCTGTCTATCTATCTATCTATCTATCTATCTATCTATCTATCTATCTATATCTATATATCTCTGTCTATCTATCTACTCTGCTATTTATCTATCTATCTCTATCTATCTATCTATCTATCTCTCTATCTATCTATCTATCTATCTATCTATCATCTATCTATCTATCTATTATCTATCTATTATCTATCTGCTATCTATCTGTCTCTGTCTATCCATCTATATATCTCTGTCTGTCTATCTATCTATCTATATTATCTATCATCTATATCTATCTATCTATCTATCTATCTATCTATCTATCTAATATCTATCTATCTGTCTATCTCAGCATTCTATCTCTGCTATTATCTATCTATCTATCTATCTCTTCTATCTTTCTATCTATCATCTCTGATATTTATCTATCTCTGCCATCTATCTATCTATCTATCTATCTATCTATCTATCTATCTCTGCTATCTATCTATCTCTGCGTCTATCTATCTCTGCTATCTATCTGCTATCTATCTATCTATCTATCTATCATTATCTTCATATCATACTATCATCTATATCTTGCTATCTATCTATCTATCTATCTATATCTTCTATTTATCATTCTCATCTATCTACTATCTATCATCTATTATCTTATCTATCTATCTATCTATCTATCTATCTATCTATTATATCTATCTATCTATCTATTATTATCTATGCTATCTATCTATCATCTATCTATCTATCTACTTATCTATCATTCTATCTATCTATCTATCTATCTATCTATCTATCTATCTATCTCTGCTATCATCTGTCTCTGTCTATCCATCTATATATCTCTGTCTGTCTATCTATCTATCTATCTATCTATCTATCTATCTATCTATCTATCTATCTATCATCTATATATCTATCTATCTGTCTATCTCAGCTATCTATCTCGCTATCTATCTATCTATCTATCTATACTATCTATCTATCTATCTATCTATCTATTCTATCTATCTATCTATCTATGTTCTATCTATCTATCTATCTATCTATTATATCTATCTGTCTATCTTCTCTCTATGTCTATCTATGCTATTTATCTATCTATCTGCTATCTATTTATATACTCTGCTATCTCTCTCTCTCTATCTATCTCTGCTATCTATCTCTGCTATCTCTGACTATCTCTGCTATCTATCTATCTATCTATCTATCTATCTATCTATCTATCTATCTATCTATCTACTATCTATCTATTCTATCTATCTATCTATCTCTCTACTCTCTTATCTATCACTACTCATATCATCTATCTATACTATCATCTATCTACTATCTATCTATCTCCTATCTATCTATTATATCTCACTATCATCTATCTATCTATCACTACTATCTATCTACACTATCTATCATCTATCACTATCACTATCCTATCTATCGTCTGTCTATCCATCTATATATCTCTGTCTGTCTATCTATCTATCTATCTATCTATATCTCATCTATCTATATCTATCTATATATATATATATATATCTGTCATCTCAGCACTATCTCTGCTATCTATCTATCTATCTATCATCATCTATCTTTTCTATCTATCTCTCTATCATCTATCTATCTATCTATTATCTATCTATCTATCTACTGTCTATCTCTCTAGTCTATCTATGCTATTTATTTTATATCACTATCTCTGCTATCTATTTATCTATCTTGCTATCTCTCCTCTCTCTATCTATCTCTGCTATCTATCTATCTATCTCTATGCTATCTATCTATCTATCTATCTATCTATCTATCTATCTATCTATCTATCTTCTCTCTTCTCTCTCTCTATCTATTATCTATCTATCTATCTATCTATCTCTGCTATCTATCTATCTATATATCAAATCAAATCAAATCAAAAAGAGCTTTATTGGCAGGATCAATTTACATTTTGACATTGCCAAAGCAAACAAAAAATAATAAACTAATAAAACATGTTAGTATTAGAGGTTCATGGTAGGGGGACATGGGTATCAATGGATAGTTAATATAGGACAGTACTATAAAGGGTATATTGGGTTTTAGTCTTTAAGTCAATTGGGGAGGGATAAAGCGATAATTGGGCAAGTAGTCCTTGGACATTGAGTTCATTTATGCTCTCTCAGTCTGTGACATGCCGTTACATAGTGTGCCCGTATACTGTGTTATATCTATCTCATCTGTGACATGTCCGTTAATAGTGGGCCCCAATATTTACTGTGTATATATCTATCTCAGTCTGTGACATGGCCGTTACAAGTGTGCCCCGATATTTACTGTGTATATATCTATCTCAGTCTGTGACATGCGTTACATAGTGTGCCCCGATATTTACGTGTATATATCTATCTCAGTCTGTGACATGCCGTACATAGTGTGCCCAATATTTACTGTGTATATATCTATCTCAGTCTGTGACATGCCGTTACATAGTGTGCCCCGATATTTACTGTGGCTTCATCCTCTCCCAGCAGGATATAGAGTTTCTCTCTCTATCTAAGCAGTTGAAGTCTGGGATAAAGTCCAACAGCATCTTGAAATGGGGGTCCCGTATTGCTTTGTATTTGGGCAGTGTAGAAGGAAGAGGGTCTCATCTTCTAAGGTTCCCTGGTCACAGTGCTGGCACAGTCTGTTCTCTCTTGGTTTATATGTCTGTCTGTGTCGGCCAGATTCGATTTCTAGGCGTGGGCACTCAATCTGTAGAGACTCAGGACGTCTCTCTTTAGGGTTTGTGATATTCTCCAGGTGGGGGGCAGTTTGTAGTCTCTGTCCAGTGCCTGGTATATAGTTAGTTTCTGGGACTTTTTTATTTCTTTCTTCCATTCATCCACGTAATCCAATTGGCTCTGGTTATGGCTGCTGTGATTTGAGGTTAAGACAGGCTCTGTGGATGTGGGTTTGATGTTAGTAGGGAGCTGATGTGGTTGTTTCAGTGCACATGGCTTTTCTTGATCTTTGTTGTGTATTGAGGCTTTATGATGGTAAGAGTTGGGGCTACTGTTCTGTAGGTGAGCCCAGAATGATAGGGCCCTTTTTGCATCTCAAGCAGAATGGGAATCTGCCAAGCTCAGCCCGACAAGCGCTGTTTGATGTACTATCTATCTATCTCTGCTATCTATCTATCTATGTTATCTACTAATATCTCTGCTATCTATCTATCTAACTATTTATCTATTCTCTATATATCTATCTATTATTATCTATCTATCTATATCTATCTATCTATCTCTGTCTATCTATCTATTCTCTGCTATTATCTATCTATCTCTGCTATCTATCTATCTATCTATCTATCTATCTATCTATCTATCTCTGTCTATCTATCTATCTATCTATCTATCTATCCGTTATCATTCCTACTCTGTCTATCTATCTACCTATCTCTGCTATCTATCTATTTCTGCTATCTATCTATCTGTCTATCTGTCTATCCATCTATAAATCTGTTTATCTATCTAATCTAATCTATCTATATATCTATCTCTGATATCTATCTATATATCTCTTCTATCGATCTATCTAACTCTTCTATCTATCTCTGTCTATCTATGTATCTATCTATATCTCTCTATGTCTATCTATCTATCTATCTCTCTATGCCTATCTATGCTATTTATCTATCTTATCTCTGCTATCTATCTATATCTAGCTCTGCTATCAATCTATCATCTATCTATCTACTCATCATATCTATCTATCTATCTATCTATCTATACTATCTATCTATCTATCTATCTATCTATCTATCTAGCTCTGACTATCTACCCATCTATCTATCTATCTATCTATCTATATTATCTAGTCTATCTATCTATCTATCTATCTATCTACCTATCTCTGCTATCTACCTATCTCTGCTATCTATCTATCTATCTATCTATCTATCTATCTATCTATCTATCTATCTATCTATCTATCTATCTATCTATCTATCTATCTATCTATCTATCTATCTCTGCTGTCTGTCTGTCTATCTATCTATATATCTATCTCATTCTCTGCTATCTATCTATCTATCTATCTATCTATCTATCTATCTATCTATCTATTTATCTATCTATCTATCTATCTATCTATATATCTAATATGCCTTCCTGATAAATAAATATTATTATTGATACCCAGACCATATATTATCCATTTCCCTTATGGATAATTTACAGCTGCAGCTTTAGAGTCCCTTATGTTATAATGATAGGGTCATATTGTTATTCCCATAATTATCTGCTATCATACAAGTTATATGCATTGTAAACATATCACAGAAGATGGACCATTGCCAGGAGACAGGAGCAGATATTTACCTTGCCAAAAGCCTCTGGACAGAAGCAGCATGCCCCATGGTTGAGAAGGAATTGCACAGTGAGTTTGGGCCTTTTTTTCTTGTAAATCTCGGCACTTTGCAGGACACAGCTAAGTGGCAGGACACCATTATAGTCTACAGCATTTACAACCACTCCAGCAGCAAGCAGAATTTCCACAAGCTTGTGCTCATCTCTCCTGCCTGCAGGCATGGTGCAAGGGGCTAACATCTTGCTGGTCTGGAATCTCTGGGTCAGCACCGGCCTTTAGTAGGAAATGGCAAACTTCCAAAAGTGCCCCTTCGATTCCTTCTTTTGCTCCACATGCAGCACTCAGTGCAGTCTCACACACACACTCACTCACACACTTTCATACACACACTCTCACACACACACTCTCTCTCTCAAACACACTCTCACACATATACACACACACTCTAATACACACACATACTCACACTCTCACACACACACTCACCCTCACTCTCTTACACACACACACACACACACACACTCACCCTCACTCTCTCTTACACACACACACTCACTCTCTCTCTTACACACACTTACACAAACACACTCACAGTCACTCTCTCTCTCTCTTACACACACTCTCTCACACACACACAAACACTCTCTCACAGTGTCAGTCAGGGATCCGGTCAGGACAACTCAGACCTGCAGGCTGCAGCAACAGAAGCTCCCATGATGGCTTCCTCACAGGTGACAGTCGCAGCTTCCTTTCTTGCTCAATTGCTCTGACCGATACGATAATCCCTTTACTTTTCTGGCGCTGGCCGGCAGAAGAGGAAGTAGCGCTGTAGCAGTGGATTTGTCTCCCTGCTGATTGGCTGATGATAGACCGGTTGAGCTCTGGAAGCGTAAGTTACGCGAGACGTGACTAGCCAATCAGACGGATTTGTTTCCCTGCCGTCTGATTGGCTGATTTGTCCCATTAAGTCCTAGTTGCATAACTAACATCACTTACGCGTCCGGAGCTGAACCGGTCTATCAGCTGATCAGCGGGGAGACAAATCCACTGCTACAGCGCTTCCTCTTCATCTTCCGCCAGCCTGCCGAGTAAAGTAAATGCAATTAACAGCGCTAGCGCACGCAGCGCAACACAAAAGGGGGTACTTTTTTTTTTTACAGATTGCCGCTTTTTAAAAATACCAGATGCGTGCGTCATGAGCAATCTTTTCAGATTGCTTCATGGTAGGAGCGGCGCTGCTGATAACGGCTTTTTATTTCAGTATTACAGTAAATCCTTGGTATACCTGCCTGGCTTTACCACTAAGCAAAAGACTAAGGACTTGCCAGTGAGCACCTTCATCCCAACCATTAATAGTGGCTGCCAATTCAAATTGTTCTAGCCAATCAGACCACTCCCTAGTTACCCCATCAAATGGATCAGATTTAAAAATAGGTTTGGCAATTGGGCCTGGTAGAGCTACTGAGTCTAATTGGGGAATTTCATCTGCAGGTACAAGGACAGGAGGATTTAAATCAATACTATCCGTAGCAGCCTCCATAGCATAATACAGAGAACAAATATACAGAGAAAACAGGGAGAATAAATGGTATTACCAGCACAGCTGCCACCAATCTGTACAAGACCACTGCTTTATGGAAGGATTATGGGTAGCATGGCACACAGTGGGCTACTCTGGTGGTCTGGCACAAAGTAGACAGTGCACATAAACAGGTTTCCACATAACATGTGCAGCAATCAGGGGTGTCCCTGTCTATGGTGCATAACTTTGAATATTGACCAGGCCTGTATATTGTGTGTCCTTGTAAGTTGGTGTACACTTATCTGTTGCCTCAGAGTTTGTATCCAATGAGGTAAATTGTCTGTCCATTAATCTTTCCTCCCGACAGGTGGTAACAGGGTCTTATACACAGGATCTTATACACAGGATCTTGTGTTGCAGTCAATATCTCTCCAAAGCACACACCACAATCTACTTTCACTTTCTTTCCACCTAGCCATAGAGAGCAGGGATGTCTTGTCTTTTATTACTCACTGATGCTACCTGCAGGATGGAGATGTTATATAAGGAGCATTGGTGTATATGTCCATTACAATACACATCATAACCTGTGTAGCAGACAGAAACTTTTTCTGGATTACACTTCCTTTCACATGGAGCAGACCCAGGGGTGTGGTTTAAGCTGTCATTTGACCATTCCATGTTGAAATAGGGATCTCAGCTCTGTAAGTAAGTTTATGTATTTTGTATATTTTGTGTTGTACCTAATATAAGTCAGTGCTATTCTTTATATACATTTACTGATGGTCATTTAAATGGTAACAGTGAGATAGTACACACATACATATACACCTTTCCTATGTGTAATATCATATATCCCCACCACATTGGTAGCTCCTAAAAACTCAATGCAATCTCCTATGAAGTTAGAAATATATTTATATAATATAAAAGATAAATATATACCATAAATTCCAATAAAGAGCACTCGAAGGGACTTCCATTAACAAACAATCCAAAAGATTTATTGTGCCTTAACGCGTTTCCGCCCACAGGGCCACCATCAGAAGGTCTGAGACGCTCGTGTGTATGGCCACCTTTAGTCCAAGGGAGCTTTAAGCAGCAAGCTGACACCACAGTGGGGTGTAGACCGACCACATTTCTCTCACATTCCTGAATGTGCCCTGTAACTTACCAATATATCATCCTGAATACCTGAATAGGGATTTGGCATTCTGTAATGTCAGATATGTTATGGACACAAGTAAATAGTTTGAGTAGATCAAAGGTACTCTAATCTGGGCTCTAACAACACCTTATTATTATTATGGATTTATATAGCGCCAACATATTCCGTAGCGCTTTACAACTCCATGTATACATTCACATCAGGCCCTGCCACGAAGTGCTTACAATCTAAGCACTTTTTTTGACACATACAACCTATCAGTATGTCTTTATGATTGTGGAGGATATCGGAGCCCGGAGGAAACCCACGCAAGCACGGGGAGAACATACAAAGGATGGATTCGAACTCAGGACCTCAGTGCTGCAAGGCATCAATGCTAACAACTGAGCCTTATTCAATGGACTGCTCTTCATGGAGGCTAAAGAACCCACAGTCATAGTCTTAATCATCTGCTAAGATAAGTCAAATCCAACTGTAACACTGTAAGAGATAAACAGGGTTATTTAATAAAAGTTCTTATCGTTCAAAATGGTTCTAATTTTGCCCCAACCAATCAGATCTTATTTAACATTTGAAAGCTAACATCTGATTGGTTGGGGCAAAATTAGCCCCATTTTAAATGATAAGAACTTTTATTGAATCTCCCTGAAAGTCCATAGGAATGAAAGAATTCATCTGGCATTGCTGATGAATGATGGGTGAGAGATGGGATTTAGTTTGAAGCCAATGAATGGATGACACATTTAATATGAGTAATCGTATTTCAGATAAACCCATTGAATGGGTTACAGTAAAATCTAATTGAGGGGAAAGTTGTGTGTTGAGAGACTGGTACCTGTAATATTTTATCTCCATGTCATCACGGAACAAGATTAGGAAATCTACTTACAGTACACATGGTCCGAATATGAAGATAACAAGTGTTATAGGTTATCAGGTTGAAGAAACACTCCTATCCTTTTGGTTTCAATTGTTTCTTTAACTCATGTTCTCGTAAATAACTTCAAAATGGGAATGTCAAGAAGTTTGTGTGAACCTTGGCAGACTTGATCCAGCCCGGCATTGTTTTCCGAGGAGGAAGTTATTAATTAATTAGTACATAAAAGAAATATTTGACCAAACCTTGACATGGCGGAAATGATACGCCGATAAGAACATGGCGGAAGCAAATCCTAATGATCCGATCAGCTACATCCTTTATTACATTGAATGTATATTGATATATAGCACTAAACCTTATATGCAGAGATGTACAATTAGCTTATTCATTTAGATCATGCCCTGCCCTGAAGAGCTTACATTCTAAAGCCTTGTACACACGCTTAATGCCAAACACAAAGGCCAATGAATGTGCGGGCTATTAACGCCCAATAATTGTATGTGTGTGGTGGTTTCGCTTGACCACATGTGCGATTATAACACAAAATGGCCATTAATTGCCTGCTCATTGGATGGGCTTCGTGTGTGGCATTTAGTGTCTGTACGGAGACCGAGAACCCTGTCTTAGCAGCCAGTCAGAATATATGACTTTTGTATTGTGGGGGAAAAAAAAACACTTAAGGGGCTATGTATTGAGAGTTGCTATCACTCTCTATCGCCCCCTTTAGGCAATGCACTGACTGAGCTGATAGTGGCTCTCAGTGCATTGCAAATAGAGTTTTCCTTTTACGAATCTGTCTGCTGGCGTTAGAGATTATGTCTTAAAAACCCGTTAACGGCTTAGTACATTGGTTAACGTGACTTTAAGACACAAATAGCCGATAATGGCTCTTGGTACATAGCCCTGATAGGCACAGGGAGAAATTGGAATTTACAAGCTTTTTGCCAATGGGGAATGAAAACTCAATCAGTGAAATGGATTAGTACAAACGTCCCTCAATGTATAAAGTACCCATATTAGTTCATTTACAGGATTCGTTTATCTTCTTTAGTTCATCCGGTGTTTGAACTCTGTGGCACTGTACAAGTTTTCCACTGCATCAGCCTATATAACTGTAGATAAATGGCAGTAAGGGGCAGAATTAGGGCGTAGTTTGGGTGACATAATGGGGTATTCAGGGCAGGGTAATTGGTGCCTCCTATAAGTGCCGCAATCATTCAAGAAAATGTCAATGTTTCAGTGCTTATCTGTTTAACACTGTCATTTTGGTGGGACCTAATTGGAATTCATTGGGGTAGCTGTCTAAAAATATCCTAGTATTGATGTTTAATCACTGGCTATTGCCCTTTCCTATCAGTGCACATGCAGAACAGGCTGTGTCCTAAACATTTTTAGTCAGATCCAATGGGATTTACCAATTATTGGCCATTCCTATGACACAAAATCAACCTATCCGGTGGCTGACAACCCATGCAAGGGTCTTTATTGGCTGCCAGCCTGCCAATACTTTATTGTATAAAGACTCAAAGTCCCTCCCCATAGGCTTCATAGGTGAGGAGGTTCAGACGGACTTGTCCTTGTGGGTCTTGTCTTATGTCTTGGGCAGGAAGTCTGAAATGCAAAAATAAACAGTTTCCCCACAGTTAGCAAAACCAGTGTTTGTTATGAGATGAGGTGTTTGCTTTCACACGCACAAGTTCACACATAATAACACATCCATATTGTTCACAATACAAATGAAATGACAGTAGTAAGAACCCTATCTGTTTAATAAACCTGCAGGTTCTGTTTACAACATCAGTTGTTAGCAGAGAATTGTGATAACAGGTCAATGTTTCCATGGTGATTGCTTTATTATTGCATGAGATTGTTGCAAGATTATTTTGTCTCCAGTGCGGCCCTCATGTGTCTGCAAATCTCCAAAATACAGACTAAAGTTGGATTTACCCAGTACTGTAATTAACCTTAAAGGGGAACTGTGGTTAAAAAATTACTTTTTTAAAATTGCTCTTAATTGCTCTCCTGAGAATTTTAGCAATTTATTTCCATTGTTTATTTTACATAGTTTTGAAGATATTTAAATTTTTGTGTGTGATATGGCAGCAGCATCACCAGGTCCCCTGCACTTCCTGCTTCCTGCTCTGAAACCATGTCAGTCAATTTGTCCTGTGTCTCCTCTTCCCCTTTGCAGCCCCCTGGTCCCTCCCACGTATGGACCCCATGGTCCCTCCAGTTGCAGGCCACCCTTGGCCCATTCTCTTACAGCCCCATGTGGCCCCACCCACCCACGGGCACCTAAGCCCTGCCCACTCAGGGGTTCCTAAGCCGCCCACTCATGGGTACCTAAGCCCCCGCCCACTCATGGGTGCCTAAGCCCTGCCCACACATGGGTGCTTAAGTCCCACCCACTCGCAAGTGCCATGGACCACTCAGACACCCACCCCCTACAGAAAACTCTGCTGCCTTTTCATGCAGCAGTTTGGTGCATTAACGCGCAGCGTTGCAATTGAAAATAATAGCATGTGTTGTGCGTTAACACAAATGCGATGTTCCGCTGCGTTACAAAAAGCCTAATGTGAAACATAGCCTAAGACTTAAACCACAGATCTGGGGAAATTATGTCTTCCTGCTTTGTCAGAAGATCCGGTGCTTGGTCAACATGGTACACCAGCCTTCCCCATAGCTAACTCAATGACAGGGGAGATGTGGTATTCCCAGATGTAGCTAGATCAAGTCATTTCAGGTGTTCAGCACCATCGGAAGACACCGAACTTCCATGATGCCAAGAATAGCAATTTGCCTACGTCAGGGCTGCTCGGTTTTTACCTATACACCTTGCCAATACTAGGAAAATCCTAATTAGATTTAAGGGTATATTCTCCCTTAATTGAAAAAATTGGCCACTTGTCATTTATTTGCCAGTAACCATAACTGATATTTATGGCCGCCACCCTAATGAGGCAGGGTGAAGCACGTTACAGAGCAGCACACTGTAGGGAGGCACCAGTTTTGATGCCAGAAAAAAAAGAAAAAAAATACCTGGCATCATGTGCCTGGGGCCCAGATGCCAGCACCCCCAAAAATGCCGTTTGTAGAAACAACATATTTTCAGGAGGCCAGAATGCAGCTAGGACTCCTCCTCCTTCCTGCTAACTGGCAATTCATTTGATCAGAATCAACATTTGTCAGCCCTGCAGATCGAAAATCAATGTTTGGCATCATTTAGCATTCACTGTGGACATCTAATACCAGTCACTGTGGGCATCATTTACCAGTTATTGTGGGCATTATTTACCAGTCCTGTGTATAAAGCCCCTCCCACTTCTGGACAAGCCACACCTCACTTCTGGACAAAGCATCACCCACTTTCTATTATAAAACCACACCCCATTCCGGTAGCGCGGCGAAGGGGGGGCAGCATTTGGATTTTTTTTTTCAGGTCCCAAAAAGTCTAGAGATGGCCCTGCTGATATTTTTAGCATTTCTAAACAGATATTAAATGGTAAGTATTGCCCTCGTTCACTCCCTCTCTGACAGAGGTTGCTGCCTCCTCCCCCTGCTCAATGAGCTTTTAGGAACTTGAGCATGCACAGAGGAGGCAGCAGGAGAAAGAGCAGTCCATCATTGTCTGTGATGTCAGTTGTCACAGTCTTGACTGATTGCCTAAAAGGAAGAGACAGATTTCCCTGTCAGAATGAGGACATTCTTGTTTATAATACATCTTATAATGTACAGAATATATTGGTTGGAATCAAGGGCAGGTAACAGACAAGTGGCCAGTTTTTTGTTTTAAGGGTGAACATGCCCTTTAACGCAGACTAACTAGCTTAAATTGCTAATCCTTACTTGGCCTTTATTGACGTCAGTTTGTATGTCTGCTGTACACAGTGTATTTCCCATCACACATTATGGTTTATTACAGTGTGTTCTACATCACCATACATTCAATCCTCACAGGTAAAATGAGACGTCTGACACTGTAAAGGGCAGGGATAGGTAAACCTGTAGTAAATGACAAAACAGGTAAAACAGGAGTAGAAGGTTTGCAGCTTTCTAACATCTATAAACAACAGTACTACTGTATTTCACGCCTGGAGGCCAAATGGGAATAAGGGACAGTAAGCTCTGCACAGGTGTGGACTGCACTATAATAGGATGAGTACAGAGTACCCAAGAACCATACCTGTCTAGTGTAATAAATGGGAAGGTAGAAACAGTCTCCCCAGCTCCTATTTTTCTAGATACACGAACCATGGCATGTAGAAACTGTTGCCTGTCTGTTCTCCGAGCCTTTTCTGCTAATATGCACAACATAAGTTTCTGGGTACCAGACCACGTAGCTGTCTACCTGTAGAATTCCCTACACTGACGTTCTGCTTATATAAAACAATGGGAGGTAGGAAGTTGGAACACATTCCTTATTTAGAATCCCTTTAGACAAATTTCATACATTCTGCACCATCAAATACATTTTGTAATGTAGTACGGTATAGTACGGTATACTCATACTGTATATTAGAGAATAATATTTTTCTCTCTTGAATCTATTCCCCTCTTTATACAAGACAATATCTTGCTAGCTCTAGCCGTTGCTACCTGGCATTGTTTGCTACAGCTAAGTCTGTTATCTACCAGAACTCCCAAATCTTTTCCATTACAGATGCACTTAACACAGAGTTATTTATGGTGTAGGTGGCACAGGGATTATTAAATCCCAAATTCATCACCTTACATTTATCAACATTGAATCTCATCTGCCATTCTGCTGCCCATTTTGATAATCTTCATTGTATATCTGTTGGTTATTAGCCAGCAATCACAAGATCAAAATGTCACCAGCACAGTGTTATAGTAATTTACACCCTTGATGGTGGGTTCCCTATTCTTACCTTTTACTCTATACCTGGGTAACAAGTCCAGTTCAGTTTCAGTAGTAGTGTTAGTGGCCTGGACATGGAGGGGCAAGGTAATACAAAGCAGGGAAAGTTAAATGTTTATAACATTAATATTCAATACATTATCAGGTATATTGAGGAAATCCCTAACCAGTGTAGCTTTCCTATTGAAATTATCCAACATTATCCATCCTATCACTACAAAGACACCGTGACAGCCGCAAATGAGCCTAAATCTTGACCCTATCACAGGGGGATAAAAGTAACTCTTTAGAGAGACCATCCTCCTTGGGTGAAGCACATTGAGCATGTCTGATTCAGTGACTATAAGGTAGGGGTGGATCCCTGGAGCTTTGTTTACTGTCTACTAGGTTCACCTTTCTATTCCCAGCCTTAACTTGTTGAGTAAATTGATTTTATACAACAGAAGACAACTGCCCTATACACTAAAATGTCTGCTGAGTGGAAGTTGGATTTAATTAAAAGGGAATGTTCACGTTGAAAAACTGCATGGAGGGAGGAGCCAACTTGCTGTGCCAGAATGGGGACAATAATTATCCTTCAATATCTGGTTAGTAATTCAGGTAATAATGTGCAAAAAATATCAGTTGGGGTTGGGGGCAGGTTGGGGTTGACCAGTTTTTTGGGTGGACAGTAATATAGTTTTTGTGGACACTGTAAAGGGCAATTTGCAGTGAAAGTAAAAACACATTATTTAAAGGATATGTGCTCTGGGAAATTAGTTTCTTTAACATTGCCCATTACTGTAAACTATAATTCTCCCCAACTATCACTGTACCATTGTTTTGTTGATCTGTCCTCTATTTCTTTAGATATCCAGTCTGAATCATCTTACATTTCAGCTGTCAATCAAGTGCCTTACTAATATTTTCTGTTATGAATAGTTTAGCTGTAGCTGGAATGGTGACAGTTGGTACATAAACTGCATGGTGGGAAATTCCCTCTCCCAATGCTGCCTCATAGGGATTACTGAGCATACTTGCCCTCACAGAGAGTCAGACAGTCTGGCAGGGGTCTGGTGAATGAGCTTGAGCAAAACAAGTGCTGAATTGGAGTCAGGCAGCAACACAAACACATTAGAGTAAGTGCTACTTACATGTATTCATTTATAGATTGAAATGAGGCATTTTTTTCAGTGTACAATTCCTTTAAGTCAATGTAAAATTTCCATCAATAAATGGGAACTAGCAAATCCAAGGGCTTTTAATTACACATGATGCCATTCTTTGATGAAAACACTGAATGAAAAATACGGCCTATTAAGATATTAGATCAGTGACACAGCTGCAGCTGCTATAACATTCACTGTAAAGGAGATGACAGAATCATTAACCCTTCTTTATGTATATGTAAATATATATCAGTTAACCCTTCTTTATGTATATGTAAATATATATCAGTTAACCCTTCTTTATGTATATGTAAATATATATCAGTTAACCCTTCTTTATGTATATGTATATAATATCAGTTAACCCTTCTTTATGTATATGTAAATACTTATAACAGTTAACCTTCTTTATGTATATGTAAATATATATCAGTAACCCTTCTTTATGTATAGTAAATATATATCAGTTAACCTTCTTTAGTATATGTAAAATATATATCAGTTAACCCTTCTTATGTATATGTAAATACGCTATATATCAGTTAACCCTTCTTTATGTATATGTAAATATATATCAGTTAACCCTTCTTTATGTATATGTAAATACGATATATCAGTTAACCTTTTATGTATATGTAAATATATATCAGTTAACCCTTCTTTATGTATGTAAATATATCAGTTAACCCTCTTTATGTATATGTAAATACTGATTTATAGTTAACCCTTCTTATGTATATGTAAATATATATCAGTTAACCCTTCTTTATGTATAGTAAATATATATCAGTTAACCCTTCTTTATGTATATGTAAATACTGTATATATCAGTTAACCCTTCTTTATGTATATGTAAATATATATCAGTTAACCCTTCTTTATGTATATGTAAATATATATCAGTTAACCCTTCTTTATGTATATGTAAATATATATCAGTTAACCCTTCTTTATGTATATGTAAATATATATCAGTTAACCCTTCTTTATGTATATGATAAATATATATCAGTTACCCTTCTTTATGTTATGTAAATAATATCAGTTAACCTCTTTTTGTATATGTAAATATATATCAGTTAACCCTCTTTAGTATATGTAAATATATATCAGTTAACCCTTCTTTATGTATATGTAATATAATTCAGTAACCCTTCTTTTTGTATATGTAAATATATATCAGTTAACCCTTCTTTATGTAGATGTAAATATATCAGTTAACCCTTCTTATGTATATGTAAATATAATCAGTTAACCCTTCTTTATGTATATGTAATTATATATCAGTTAACCCTTCTTTATGTATATGTAAATATATATATCAGTTAACCCTTCTTTATGTATATGTAAATATATATCAGTTAACCCTTCTTTTGATATGTATATAATCAGTGAACCCTTCTTTATGTATATGTAAATATATATCAGTTGTAACCCTTCTTTATGTATATGTAAATATATATCCCACGTTCTCACAACACCGTTCTTCTTAAATGTAGTACGGCATGTTACTAAATGACTATCATTCACAGGCCCAAATAATTGTCCACCTCATATGGTCAGATCTTAGGTGTCTCTGCGACTTTAATACACACCATCTTTTCCAGAATCTTGACGTGGAGAATACCGTGTATGCCGAGGATCTAGTCTCAGCGACTTAATCCTGACCATGGCTGCACTAGCTAGGTATTCATGGTAACATATTTTAGAGTCAGTTAACCCTTCTTTATGTATATGTAAATAATATCAGTTACCCTCTTTATGTATAGTAAATACTGATATATATCAGTTAACCCTTCTTTATGTATATGTAATATATATCAGTTACCCTTCTTTATGTATATGTAAATACTGTATATCAGTTAAACCCTTCTTTATGTATATGTAATATATATCAGTTAACCCTTTCTTTATGTATATGTAAATACATATATCAGTTCCCTTCAAATTAATAGCCTTTTATATGTTATTTACAATACTTTATATTTATCGATTACAAACGAACCTTCTTTATGTATATGTAAATATATATCAGTTAACCCTTCTTTATGTATGATTTTAAAATATATATCAGTTAACCCTTCTTTATGTATATGTAAATACGTATTATCAGTTAACCCTTCTTTATTGTATTATGTAAAATATATATCGTTAACCCTGATGTAACTTTATGTTTTTATGTATATGTAATTGATATATATCAGTTAACCCTTCTTTTATTTATAGGTAAATATATCATTACCCTTCTTTATGTATATGTAATACTTATATATCAGTTAACCCTTCTTTATGTATATGTAAAATATATATCAGTTAACCCTTCTTTATGTATATGTAAATATATATCAGTTAACCCTTCTTTGTATATGTAAATATATATCAGTTAACCCTTCTTTATGTAGTGTAATATATATCAGTTAACCCTTCTTTATGTATATGTAAATATATATCAGTTAACCCTTCTTTTTGTATATGTAAATATATATCAGTTAACCCTTCTTTATGTAGATGTATATATATCAGTTAACCCTTCTTTATGTATAGTAAATATATATCAGTTAACCCTTCTTTATGTTATATGTAATTATATATCAGTTAACCCTTCTTTTTATATGTAAATATATATATCAGTTAACCCTTCTTTATGTATATGTAAATATATATCAGTTAACCCTTCTTTTTGTATATGTAAATATATATCAGTTAACCCTTCTTTATGTATAATGTAATATAATTCAGTTAACCCTTCTTTATGTATATGTAATATATATCAGTTAACCCTTCTTTATGTATATGTAAATATATATCAGTTAACCCTTCTTTATGTATATGTAAATATATATCAGTTAACCCTTCTTTATGTATATGTAAATATATATCAGTTAACCCTTCTTTATGTATATGTAAATACTGTATATATCAGTTATATAAAAACCCTGCACATAGTGCATAGTGAACTTGGGGCTGTTCGTGTGCAAAACTGGTCTGTAATCGCTAGTCAAGAAGTAAACATGCAGCTTGGAAAATGTTCTAACTGCTAATACATCATAGGCCAAACTGTATATAAACCTGCAATATTTAATGAGGTTTACTATTGGCAGCAGTCATGTACTAATGTACTGGGAGGTAGGAGGTAACACTCCCGCCTCCCATACAGTACTGGGAAAATTAAGTGCAGGACTGGGGATAAATTGGGATTTTCCCATTATGTTTGCAGAATTAGTGTTCCCAGATTCCTTTGGACAGAACTATTACATTAACGTTCATGGATGTGTTTTCATATTAATGTCTTACTCTCATTTTCAATTTAC
This sequence comes from Hymenochirus boettgeri, assembly GCA_019447015.1. Taxonomy (NCBI): domain Eukaryota; kingdom Metazoa; phylum Chordata; class Amphibia; order Anura; family Pipidae; genus Hymenochirus; species Hymenochirus boettgeri. Next base: position 225,338,294 of record CM033475.1, read on the forward strand.
GCACAAAGGCAGATGATGTTCTTTCCCAATATAGAACATAACGATGTAACTGAAATGTCCCTCACCACACCTCTTGGATTTTGACCAACTTCTTGCCAGGAATGTTTTATAAACCATAAATAGTTAGTTAAAATTTATAGCAGAGAACCCACATTTTATAAAATATTGTGATATCACAGTGCGATACTTTTAATATGGAGTAACGGTTTATTTTAGATGGCAAGTGTATGAAGGTTTTACATCAAGTCCTTAGACCCCATGAAGAAGGTAGAAGCTCCAAAGCTTGCCCATAAGAAAAGAATCACAGATTACTACTGTACTTTTACAATGATATACTGTACATATATATATATATATATATATATTAGATTAATATGGCAAATATACCTGTTATATTACATTTATTACTACACTTTTTCCAGATATTACTTCCACTTTTACCAAAAGATGGAACCGAGATGACCCAAGGTTAGGATTAGTGTTGAGTCCCGATTTGGAACCAAACCTGGTTTTGGGGTGAAATTGGGTTTTTAGAAAATTCATGGATCCAGTGGGAATTATAAAGGGCGGAATTTGCTACGTCCCAAATTTGAAATTCTCTGTTGAAAATAGTCTCCGTGGAAAATTCAAAATGGCGGATCAGTTGGGTTTGGTTTGGATTTTCAGTTCATCACTAATTTGTATTTGTACAGAGGTCTGGGTGGGTGTGTATTGATAAGAGCTATTGTTCGTTTATGGAATGTTAGGAATTTACAGGGAAAAGTGTGGTCTTTAATAGGCCACACAAACAGTCAATATCAGCCATGTCTCTATCATTTTGTCTGCTACTATTAAAACTTTTGTGCAATGCCACCAAAAACATAAATATATATATATATTCACACTCCATACATCCATATTACTACCATCTCATAAAAGGTATAGATACAGAAATTTTCACAGAGCACTCCAGGGATTTTTATCTCAGCTTTATAGGTAGGTTTGTACTCACCTGCGCGTTTCGGCCATATTGTACATGGCCGTCATCAGGGTTGTAGGGTACTTTACACACATCTTTGGTAATGGTAAGTCTAAGGAAAAAGAAATATGGGGAATCATTAAATATATAAACAAAGGGTGGATATCCCATTAATGGTGGCAAAAGATCATATGACCATATGATACCAATAGGGTATCCCTCACCCCCCCCCCAAAAAAAAAAAAACAACCGAACCTGCAATACGTAGCTTTTCCTACTGTGCCCCTAAAAATGTCTCTCCATCCTGATCATCACTGGTACTTGTTGCCAACTCCTCTTCAAGCTTGTACATGCGCAGTAGAGGTGGCTTGGGAGACATTGTGGGAAAAGTTAAGAACAGGTTTGGGGGTGGGTGGCTGTGCCTAATGATAAGTTTGTAGGAGGGGTGAACTTACCCTTTAATAGTAATAAAAAAAAAAATGTATGACAAAGTATGTTTCAGACCAGAAATTCCATTCTTTGCAATAGTTTTGAAGTTTGAGAAATTACACAAGTGAACCACTTTTATCTTGCTGAGGGGTTTACCACAGAATTGTCCATTCTGTTTACCATGGGTGTGTGTTCTTGTGGTGGTATCGGACCTGGCAGATTCCCAACATTTCTTCCTGTTTTCACCAAAAAGTTCCATCTGTTCTTGAGTCAGAAAAATGATTTTATTACTTCTCTGTACTGCACCTAAATGGGGGACTCAGGGCGATGCAATAAACTCTAGTCACTTACCTTCTCCTTAGTCTTCTCCAATGCAGTAGGTCCTTTGTGCCACATATTACATTCCAACTATAGAACAAGCAATTGAAATGGAAGCGCACACTTATCCTCAGATTACAATGTTATGTCTCCTTCATACCTGATGAAGACATAGTGCTCTCCAAAACGTTGTTTGTTTGTGTGAAACAATAAACAGTTTAATCTGAGGATAAGCGTGCGCTTCCATTTCAATTGCTTGTGCTATAGCTGGGAGTCCTACAGGTAGAGGACGAACGGGAGTTTAACCTTCAACTTTGGTGGCACATTGCCAACACGGAGTGCCTAGGCCCAAACCTATGGTATATGACATATTACATTCCATTGGGTTAAATTCTACATTGCTAATAGCTGTTTCAATCTTTAGATTTCTGACTATTATTTCTACTGGATGACCTGCCCATGACCTCTTAATTAGATTCACCGGTTTCTACTGACTAAAAAAGGAAAGGTGAGCATTGCATCTATCTGCTAGTTAGGAATTAAAGAATCCACTCAAGATAAAATGTGCCATGCTTGGCAAACTACCCATATTAAAACTATTGAACTCCTTTGACAGCCCTCCTCATTTTTTTGAAAAAAGAATAATTTTCTAAATAATCCAAAAGGCCTTTTTGTCATAAGTAGAGATGTCCAAACTTCGCAAAATCCGGTCCGCTCGAGGATCCGCCGCGAATTTTCAAAAAAATGGCAAAATTCTAAAATCCGCGAGCAGACCCATTAAAATAAAAGGCAGGCAAAATCCGCATTCGAAAATACGAGGATTCTTCGAAAATACGAGGATTCTACGAAAATACAAGGATTCTTCGAAATTACGAATATTTTTCGAAAATATGAGGATTCTTCGAAATATGGACCCGAAAATGTGGCTTTCTCCGTCCAAAAATGTGAAAAATCTGTGAAATTTCGAATTTACGAGGATTTCTCGTATTTACTAAAATACGAGAAATCCTCGTAATTTCGAAAATTTTCAAAAACGCAGTTCGGAAAAGTTCGGAAGGCGGAAAACTGGAAAATCCACGATATCCGCCGTTCGCGAACGAGGGAAATCCGCCATGGTTCCGGGTTCGGATCGTTGAACCGGGCCATCACTAGTCATAAGCAGCAAGTTCTTTTAGGTAAGAGCAATCAGTCACAACTAGGACAGCTAAACCCCTGACACCCCTTCTGCACGCGTGCAAGCTCATAAAGAGCTTGTACATCTTTAAAATGAGGCGGCAACTTTTCATGTAAGTTCAGGCTACCTACTGAGTAAGTGGTACCTTTTCTCATGTTACATGGTTCAAGCACTTGTATATTTTATGATTCACATACTTTTATTAATACATATATTTTTTATTTATACATATTTATTATAGTATTTGGGTTGGGGGGTGTTTTCAGTGGCACTGCAGAGGGAAATGTACTTGCGCTGTCCCCTCCTCCAGCCTATATATGGACACGGGAGTGCTCAACCATAGATTTTAATGAGCAGAGATGTCCACATACTGTGTGAGATTTTCACCTGGGTGTACTACTTTTGTGTCATTTTTTCGTTAGGGTGTGGACATGCCCTTTAATACATATAACTGTACTTATCACTATGATATAGTTACATACAGACACAGGTGATTCACCTGAACTGCGCAGTTTGCCATGCCCTGTTTAGCAGAACCGTGACATAAATAATAATAGACATTGTCATTCTACTCATGTCATGTAAATATTAGCATGTTGGTATGTTGTGTTTATCTTGGCAATTGTTAAAAAATGAACATGTTTATTGCAGCCTTTTAAAGGGCATCTATACTGAAAAAGAAATTCAGTGCCCTTACTGGAAACTATCAGGGAGATTCAATAAAAGTTCTTATCATTTAAATTGGTGCTAATTTTGCTCCAACCAATCAGATCTTATTTAACATTTGAAAGCTAACATCAGATTGGTTGGGGCAAAATTAGCACCATTTTAAAGGATAAGAACTTTTATTGAATCTCCTTGTTTAATTCTTCCCAACTATGACTGTACCATTTATTTGTTGATCTCTCCCCTATTTTTTTTAGATATCCAATCTGAAGCATCTTGCATTTCAGCTGTCGAACAAGTTAACATAAACTTAGCTGGAATAGTGACAGCCTTTTGACAATTGTCATGCTATAGTCTGTGTGTTATTTTGACAGTTTATATACTATATTCTGTGTGTAATTTTGACAGTTGGTTTGCTATATTCTGTGTGTGATTTTGACAGTTTGTATGCTATATTCTGTATGTAATTTTGACAGTTGGTATGCTATAGTCTGTGTGTTATTTTGACAGTTTATATACTATATTCTGTGTGTAATTTTGACAGTTGGCATGCTATATTCTGTGCGTAATTTTGACAGTTTGTATGCTATATTCTGTATGTAATTTTGACAGTTTGTATGCTATATTCTGTATGTAATTTTAACAGTTGGTATGCTTGTTTTTACAGAACCTCATGTCAGATGGAAATGGCAGTGGTTAAGAGAGGTAGGGGGGTATATTTACTCTGAGCAAAACAAGTGCTGTATTGAAGGCATGCAGCAACACACACATCTCAGAGCAAATGCTACTTACATGTAATCAATTTTAGATTAATATAAGCCAAAGTAATTTTTTAAGTAGGGTTGCCCTTTAAGAATCCAGAACAGGTACAGTTTCCCTTGATACAGCCTCACTTGCTTATAGAAAGTAAATATGATGCGGAATCAGTTATGGAAATGGTTTCCCCTGAAGGCGCATATTTATTAAAGGTCTGTTTAACAACCTATCCTACCATTAATATTGCTTTATAAAAGCTACTTATCTCCTCCAGTCATTTTTCTTTTTAATCCCTTTGTGTACTGCATAATTATAAACATGTCAGTATGTCCCAGTTCTTCATTTAACCATGTTTATCCCCCTGTAGCAGTAATTCAATGTTCCACATGAAAGCTGCAAAGATCCACAGGTCTCTTAGAAATAAGATTAGACCACATAACGAACCCATTTATACACAGGGTCCCTTTAAAGAAGATTTTCTGCACACACACACACCTGTTTGACAACTGTAAAATAAACTGAAGATGTTTGAATTTTTTATTAAAATCTCTGCAAGAAATAAAATAAACTGTAGGACAAAGAGAACGTGACTGGGATTTCTAGCTAGAGACCTGCACAAATAGACATGCAACTGTCCCACAAATCAATCAACTACATCGTAACTCAAACCTAACCTGCAAGCCAGGTACTGGGAATGCCTGTACAGCCTGACCCAATGCAAGGCTATAACCAGGGGGGTAACTGCAGGGGCCCAGATCCCCCCCCCCTCTGACCCCCCCCCCCCTCTCCAGTTAGCTGTTAAACAGCTGATCGCACGTATGAATGAAACTTATGCCCGGTCAGCTGACTGGACGCAAACTTCCTGTTTGGTTCCGGAAGTGCAGGTTCGGTCTTTTAAATAACTGATTGTGAGTATGTTTCATTGATACGCGCAATCAGCTGTTTTTAAGCACATAACTTGTGATGGCCCTCCTGCCGTCCAGCCCCCATGGAGGTGGCGGGGGCAATAGTTACGCCATTGGCTATATATAGGATAGGACCTGCTCACATACAGTGTTGGTTAACCCAAGCCAAAAAAAATTAAGGTTACTCCCCCCCTTGTTACACCTGTTTTTAGGGACCAGAAAAACCTTCCTGGACTGCCACCCAGGTGTGACCGAGCGATGTTATTATTGTGTTGTTGTCCTTTAAACAACATTCGAATGGGACTGTTCAACTAAAAGGATTATTCTTCCTTGAAATATAAATAATGCGTTGGGTGGTTTGTTCCATGTTGTTACGAAATTTATCTGAAAAATACAATTGGACAAGTTGCCAAAGTGACCCATAAGTAAAATGAAATGAGTGGGTGGGTATCACAGGCAACTTCAAAATAACGGGTGAGGCAAGTCTAGTAAAGTAATTCCGGTTACTATGTAAACGATGTCCTAATACTTGAACAGTCTTGGAATGATGCACTGCTATCAGTCACGTCCTAGATTCCATATTGATCACTGGAAAAAATTTCAGCTTAAAATAACATATATTATAGATTACTTACACGTCAGGAATCCTGGGTACTTCCAACTGAGTCTTGAGTCAGGAATTTCTCTTTCTCTGGATCAACTATTCTGCAGACATCACAGGAAAAGTTAAAGAACAACTCCACCCTTATAATCTTTTAAAAAGAATGTCCCCTTTAAAATATGTTGGTATATCCTACCTTATCCATTGTTGGCATTATGCTCCTCTCGTGGAAATTAAGGGGTAGTGTGTGTTGAAAGCTATATTTCTTCACGCTCCCTTCAGCAATTTAGTGAGCTTGTTTGAGCTTGAACATGCTCAGATGAGGCAGCTAGGAGAATAGCATTCAGTCATAGGCTGTGATGTCAACAGATACATCCATGACTGACAGTTGCTAACTGGAAGGACCAGGAAGCAAAAAGAGAGGCAACGCAACAATATGTAGCATTTCAGGTTAGTCTTCTATCTTTCAGCTTTCTAACTAATGCAGCTTGTTCATCCCTTGAAAGGATGTCATTATTTTACTTGCACTGTTAATAGTTTAACATCTTTTGAGTTGTGACAATGAAGGCCTTGCTGCATTAAAGATAGTGCTGAATCCAGGAGGAAGACTGGCAGAATCTTTTTTCTATGTGCTGGTGCTCCTCACAGAAATGATATTGGGAGGTAGGAATTACAGTAGCAATCCTACCTCCTGGCCCCTGGTACTTTTAACTGTTTTTGGAAAAACTTTATGTTCACAACATTTCTCCTTTAATATACAATTTATATTTTATCTACCATTACCATATCCTGTACCTATTTAGTATTGAGTGTTGTCTGACAGTAGATAAATAATTACAGGTGTTCAATTGTCAATTATCCCAGCACTTTGCGTGCCAAGGGACGTTAATGGCAGTTGCATAAAATGCTGTAACAAAGTCCTCTCTTCTTTTCTGCACATTGTTGGGGGAACTGATTCTGTGCAAGAGACTTTCAGGGAGATTTAATAAAAGTTTTTATTGTTAAAAATGGTGCTAATTTTGCCCCAACCAATCAGATGTTAGCTTTCAAATGTTAAATTAGATCTGATTGGTTGGGGCAAAATTAGCACCATTTTTAACAATAAGAACTTTTATTAAAACTCCCTGTTTATGTGCCATGTCTACCGGCATGATGGCTATTCAGTTCTATGGTGTTTCAAATAAAGGGAATGGTCACCCTTAAAACAAAAAAAAAACAAACAAACTTATGACTTGTCAGTTATCTGCCTACAACCCCAACTGCTATTTTTACCAGTTAATTACATGTATTTGTAACCATATAGTTAATGATACGTTCTCTTCTGTTCTGGAAGGTATCTGCCTCACCCCTCTGCTCAATGAGCTTTTAATAAGTTTGAGTATGTGCAGAGGAGGCAGCAGGTGAAACAGCAGTCAATCATTGGCTGTGATGTCAGCAGTCTCAGCTTTGATTGACTGAATGGGGGAAGGAGCCAATTTACCAGATTGGGGTTAATATCTGGTTAATAATGCATCTAATAATGTGCTGAATATATCAGTTGGGGTTGAGGACAGGTAACGGACATGTGAACAGTTTTTCATTTTACAGGTGGACAGAATGCTAAAAACTGATTATTGATGGAACTTAACCTCTCAATATTCCCATGCTGGCCAAACCCACAGCCCGTATAAGGACAGACCCTGTACCATTTAATTGTGCTTCTGAAGCCCACAATCTTCCATAAATAATTCCTATTACACCCAGAATCTATCAGTCCATCAGTTTTGGTTACATCAGAAAAGAGAAATAGAAATATGTACCCAGGTCTCTTAAGGAGAAAAATACAGACAAGTCATTGAAATTTACAAGAACGTTTCTGGCTACATCTACCTAGACGCCATGGGGAGGTCCTTCCAGGTCTATAAGTGGAACAGGTCATTTCAGTGAGTTTAATTATTAGACATTAGCCTAAGGTCCCTCAGGCTTAAGCTGACAAGTAAATGAGATAGTTATGACTGTTTCCATGAGGTCTCGTCCTATAACCTTTGATCAATGGCATCCAGTTTAGCTAGACCTTCCAGACAGCAATAGTGGCTGCACTTAATGATAGTCCAATGATAGTTCTTTACCTCTCAGGATGGTAATTACATGGGCAGGGAGAAACATATCGTTCCCCCATTGTGTGGTGTGATGGTCAGGTGAGTCAATATTACGTTGGTGATGGTGATGACGGATGAAAGAAATGAGCAGCTTTGATTCACACTTGCCTGACAATGTCTGAAAAATTGTAGATCAGAAGAGACTCGGAAATTAGGGTCGTAACCACCCTCAGGGGATCATGTTCTGGAAAAACAAATCAAATCAAAAAGCAAGTTTTTATATATATATATATACACATGGGGACATATCTTAAAGGGGGAGTCCAGCCCTCAAATTAATAATTATATACAGGTAAATCAACCCCTAAAACTACAATAGTTACAAGGCTGAAAGATAGAAGACTAACTTAATCATGCACAATGTCTTGGTGCCCCTGTTTTTGCTTCCTGGTTCTTCCAGTGAGCAGCTGTTAGTCATGGATATGACAGTTGACATCACAGCCAATGACTGAATGCTAATTTCGTAGCTGCCCCTCTGAGCATCTGAGCATGCTCAAGATCATAACCAGCTCACTAAATTGCTGAAGGTGGTGTGAACACACTAACACACTATCAGGGTTATTCAATAAAAGTTCTTATCGTTTAAAATGGTGCTAATTTTGCCCCAACCAATCAGATCATATTTAACATTTGAAAGCTAACATCTGATTGGTTGGGGCAAAATTAGCACCATTTTAAACAATAAGAACTTATATTGAATAACCCTGTATATTCTTTCTAAAAGATGCCATTTTGAGTCTGGAGATGTATTTTGAGGCTAGAGATGTTCTTTATCTTGGCTAGGTAAAAAATAAGGTGTGTGTGTGTGTGTGTGGGGGGGGGGGGGGGGGCCTCCTATTCGAAACATGCATTAAGGGAACTGTGGACCAAAAGTGATTTTAGGAAAATTGACAGAAATTGCTTTCATGAGTTTTTTTGCAACTATTCTATTTTGCATTATTTTTTTTTTACATAGTTGTGATTAAATTTACAGATCCCCTGCACTTCCTGCTTGTCCCATGTGACAGTCCCTCTTCCCTGTGTCTCCTCCTCCTCACTGGCCCCCATGGCCCCTCCTTTGCAGTCCACTTGAAACCCCCTGTGGCCCCCCCCCTCCTCCTTCAGTCACTGTTACTCGATCTCTTTCTAGTTTTTCTGCTTTCTCCTGCACTGAGCATGTGCCAACCGCAGATTAAAAGGAGGAACTAGTAGTTGTGATTCAGAACCTATAACTCCCTAACTTTCTGATCAGTGATTTCTTCATATCTTGGGCTGTACAGCACATAGAGAGGTGGTTGATAGCTCATTTTACAGAACCTGGCCTTTCATTTAAAATCAACTTGTGTGCAGGCCACAGTTCCCCTTTAAAGGGCTTTAAGCAGTTAGCATCCATTTGACACATTGCAGGGATTCCACCTTTCCCAGTAGGAACCCGGGAATCTCCCGGGCTCTGGGGTGGTCTACCACACATCCGGAGGGCCACCTCAAAGTCCCACGAGAGCCTGAACCTGGAAGCCCCTCCGCCCAGGAACGCCCTAGCCCCACCTTCACCCCGCCCACTCTAAATCTCTGGCGAATGACATGCCCCCTTCTCACCCCTGGCATTCCTTCTCATCACACCGACTCCTGCTAAGCATATTTGCCAGTGTGGGATCCCTGACATTGACACCTGGGCAAATTCATTATGTCATTATAAAGAGTTTTTTGCCTGGGCAACAGGAGTCAATTTTACTTACTAGAGGTGTTATACATGAACAAAATATCGTTACATAGAAAGATGACTAGATGGAGGTAGATGCTGGCAATACACTTGTTAGTAACATTGGGCCACATATTGCCTTCTTACCTTGTGGCATTGCTGGACAGATAATGTAATTGAAATTGTTCCTTTAACATAGGGCCGGACAGGTTTAAGGTACAATACAGGTCTAATAAATATGCATGGGCAACATAACTGTCTAATAGATTAAACACTAAACCATTGAATTCTTCCTCACTTTCTCATAAAGAAATAAGTACGTGGATCTAGTCCTTACAAATCCATTCTGATTACTATGTATAAGGTCAGTCCTTATAATTCCAGAAAATGGTCTTCCCTAATAGATAGAAAAACTTCTATAGCCCACCCTCCTGATAGTCCTTCATATCTGAACCACATGCATGGGAGGTAGAAAAATTGACGTCTACCCTTGTGGGAGTTATACTGATCCAGTCCTCATAAATCTATTCTGATTACTACGTATAAGGTCAGTCCTTATGATTCCAGAATATGGTCTAACCTAATATATAGACAAACTCCAATAGCCCACCTTCCTGATAGTCCTTCATAACTCTACCATATGCATGGGAGGTAGGAAAATTGACATCTACCTTTGTAGCAGTTATACTGATCTAGTCCTCATAAATTCATTCTGATTTTTATGTATAAGGTCGGTCCTTATAATTCCAGAATATGGTCCTATCTAATAGATAGACTCCTACCTTTGTGGTTACGCTGTGAGTTACGCTGATCTAGTCCTCACAAATCCATTCTGATTCCTACATATAAGGTCTGCTTCTGGTCAATTGTAACAATTGAATTCATATTATAAATGTGTAAATACTTATTGTCATTTATAGTCAGTGCATCTACTAATAATGGACGTTAAAAAAATGTAATTCCACTAATGGCCACAAGATGTCCTGCATGTTACAAACAAACCCTTGACTATTACACAAAACACTTTATTTTAACTGTGTGTCTCAAACATTTCAAACTGTAGCACACTTGGCAATGCAAATTTATTTCACCACCCACCTGCGATCTTTACGCTTAATAAAACATCTAAAATTTTATACTGCTTACAAAGTATACTTTTATGAGTTTGGATATATTTAATGTAGTCTAATGCATGGGCTCCACTAAGCCTCAAAGCTTAGTGAGACATGTCAAAACGTTTAATTAGGCTGTTGAAAGTTTTTAACTACACCACTGTTACTTTAAGGGCAACCCAGGTTCAGAAACACAAACAAGAGCTTCAATGGAAGTGAGAATAGACTTCAAAGTTTATATGTTTATATACATTAAACAATAGTGTTCATATATCTGCATCATGCCAATGTTAATAACTGTCTGATGAGAAAGGACAAGTCAAACCCAAACCTCAAAAAAAAAAAAAAAAATCTGAAAGGAAGAAATAAAGTAAGTTTGGGGCACTTATATTTACAAGTCTATGCGGGCAACTTAAATTTACCACTCTGTGTGGGCACTTTTATTTACCATCCTGTGTTTGGTTGCACTTATAATACCATTCTCTGATTGGCACTTATATTACCATATATTATCAGCCCTCCAGTTCACCACCTCTAATTCCCTTTTTATCATTTGATTCTTTTTGTGTAGGAAAAAGTCCTTATCCACTAGACCACTAATCCACTAGAATAGCCTAGACCACTAATCCACTAGACCAGCCTAGACCACTCATCCACTAGAATAGCCTAGACCACTAATCCACTAGACCAGCCTAGACCACTCATTCACTAGAATTAGCCTAGACCACTAATCCACTAGACCAGCCTAGACCACTAAGCCAGAATGGCTACTATGAAACCTCTTCAGGTTATTTCCCCTCATTAAAACCTTTTTAAAACTATACCCTACCTACCTACAATGTTTATATGAACATTTATATGAATAAAGTGATTGTAAAAAGCAATTAGATAACTAGATATATTTCCAGTCATTTAAATAGGTTGTGGCCTCATCCTGAATGAGATTTTATTTTGCCACGGGTCGTGTATTTTTTTAGCCAGCATTTAACTTACCCTTTATGTGCATTTGGGGATATGTATTAACCCACTACTTTATCTACTTGTAAATAATAAAAATAATAATTACAGTTTATTCAATGGGATAAATAGTACAACCTCTACTTTAAGAGAACCAATAAAGAGTTAAAGGATACGTACACTGTAAAAACAGAGGAGGCTTCCTCCTCCTCTGAAGTGCTTGTTTTGGCTACTCCCCTTATGGGATTGTGGATATCTGCCGCAGCTTCCCGTGTCAAGGAAGTTTGAATCGTGCGCGTGACGGAATTGCGCACGGGACATGAGGTCACATAAGTGGGCTCTCAGATATCCACAATCTCGTAAGGGGAGGAGCAAAAACCAGCACTTCAGAAGAGGAGGAATATGCGGTGCAGTTTTGGAATCCCATATACAAAAGGGACATCTTGGAAATTGAAGCAGTTCAGAGAAGGGCAACTAAATTAATAAGGGGAATGGAGGGGCTTGACTATGCAGGCAGATTAGACAAGTTTGGCTGTTTACATTGGAGAAGCGACGTTTGCATGGGGATATGATCAATTTATATAAATATATTAAAGGGCCATACAATAAACTCTCTGGTGCATTGTTCACTAATAGGTCATATCAGAGGACTCGTGGGCATCCTTTAAGGTTGGAAGAAAAGAAGTTTCACGGTGAACGGTGAAACTGTGGAACTGTCTCCCAGCAGATGTGGTAATGGCAAGTTCATTAAATAGCTTTAAAAATGGCCTGGATATACTGTAGTTCTGGTTGGTACGGGGATACTATATAATATTGAGAATTACTGGTATTAATACATATACCGTAGTTCTGGTTGGTACGGGGATACTATATAATATTGAGAATTACTGGTATTAATACATATAGTGTAGTTCTGGTTGGTACAGGGATACTATATAATATTGAGAATTACTGGTATTAATACATATAGGTAAAACAGTAGTGCAACTACATTGGCACTTGGGTTAGTCACTGTTTTACAGGCTATTTGACCAAAGGAAAGCAATGTCAGGCTCTGAAATCAAAACACTATTATTATCATTTATCTGTTATATCAACATGTATGTGCAGTTTATGGGCTACTATACAACAACACCATAGGTATGAAACCCAGGAGCTAAAAAATATTCATTTCTGCAGTCCAACTAAATAACCATCCATCTACTTGCAAATCTCTAACCTAAATACAAAGGCAAGACCTGCTAGTTGACTGCTGATTAGCAACTGAGCTGCTGTGAAGATTTCATGCTGTTTTATAGTGTTCATAAGCACACCCCCAAAATCTGATTGGTCTAGATACAATCTTAAATCTGATTGGATCTTGGATCTTGGACCTATCAGATATTGGGGGTGGGTTGGAGTCACTACAATTTAGTGAATGTTCAGTAAGGAGAGCTAGTTTCAGTTTTGATTTCATCTGAGATGTTATATCTTTTTCTGAGGCATGTACTGGGATATAAGCTTATTGAGTGATTCTGGCTGGGTATCTTGAATGGGCAGCCCTTAGTTCAAATGGCTCTCAGTTTAGTTCTCAGTATTTGGCTTTTTGTATCTAAGATAAAAAAAAAAAATTCCAGTAAAAGTTTGGTTTGCTGTCCCAACTAAATATTGAACAGGAGATCTGAGTAACAGAGCTATTGATATATTGGAATATCTGGTTCCACAATTTCACCAGAAATAATCTCCAGTAATAGAACAGAGGGAGATGATTGCAAACCAGTCTAGAGAGCAACATGGCAATCAAAGGGATATCAGAAACACATGCAGCAAAGCTGAGTGTGAATAATTGCAGTGTAAAAGCCACCAGTCTGTAATAAATGCAGCTCTGCTCTTGTAACAACTGTTGTGTCTTACTATAGAGCAAACATCAGCAATCAGCACTCCATTCCAAGCAAGGAAATGCCTGGGTGCCATTCAAAAGTTTCAGACCTGTGAGTGCCTTCGTATTTCTGTGTTTATATATATATATATATAATATATATATATATATATATATATATATACCATTGATAAACTGACATCAACATGCTACTTGCACACAACAATATCAGATCATGTAGTTCTGATGACTATAGAAGAGGGAAAGGGTTAATGTAAAATCCCAGAATCCCAGTGGCACTTGCAAATCAGTTGCACAGATTCTGCATGTTAATTAATAAGGAGAAAGGGCTATTTTAACCATTATGCAAAACCCTTCTGATTGGTGGACATATCTCCATAGACTACAAGCACACTGCCCACTATAGGAGGAGTGAAATCAATGGCTACACCCATAAGAAACACAAAAATGAAAATAACTTGATAACTGTTCCAAAAAAATAATGAAAGTATATGGCAAAAGTCACCAGGATAGCGATCTCTACACTACAGCAAAACATAGTTTTGGGGGTGGACATGCCTTTAATTTCTAGGACTTTCAACAGACATTGCAAGAGAACCATAAAGGCTGAGCAGTAAGGTAAGGGTTTTTAAACACTGCACAGTGGAGCCAGTAGAAGGTTAAATTTTAGTTTTGGGGGTGGACATGCCCTTTAATGTAAAGATGGAAGGAAAGAGAGGAGCCAAAGATCACTCCAAGGCAGCATGCGATTCAACTGGGTTAATGACCATATTGTCAATAGAGATGGAGAAGGGTGGACTAGGTCCTAGTTTAGAGGGGGATAATTAATTCTGTTTGGATGGATTGAGTTTAAGGCGGCGGTGCGCCATCCAGGAAGAAATAGAGAGCAGACATTTAGAGATTTGGGATTGAACTTCAGGGGTATAAAGTAAAGGGCACTGATTTATAGACCCAGGGTTGGGTGGGTGCAAAGACAGAAAAATAATATAATAAGGAAAAGATAAAAGAATACCTGTCTGCACTCACACACTAAGCATATGCAATAAAAATCCTTTATTATAATCACATTAAGGACATTGTAACATTAAAAACTTTTAAAAATCAATACCTCAGTCACAGGGTTATAGAGTATATAAGTCATTATATTAATTATAATATGTTATATGACTTTATATATGTCTATATATGTGCACAAGCATTACACAGTACATAGGTCAAATAGGTCAACTACCCTACTCACCTGTACTGCTACCGAGACAACCGGTGTGGCAATGAAGAGGCAGAATTAAAGGAACAAGAAGTGCTGGGCACAGGACGTGTTTCGCTCCATAACGATAAACCACCGTCATGATGCATTACACCCTATGCTTAGTGGTAGTGTCTAGATGTTCCCTGACGTCACTTGCACTCAAGGTATGAGAATAAATGTTTAAACACGTTTTTTTCACATATATTTGGATATTGGAGTATGTTTTCTCATTTTTTTTCTTGGACAATTGTTGGACGTCTTGGTGGTGGAGTCAGAGGAATAAGAACCTCCATGAACAGTGAGTGGCAATCTGGATTCACTGTTTTACCTCTACAAAGCCTGTGCCACAACAGGTAGTTTCCATGTAAGGAAATGGAGAGTGGAGGGTTACACACTTGTAATGAAATTAAGTTTTGCTAGAAGGCCCAGTGAATCCTGGTATGACACAGCAGCCATCTACCATCTGTGACTGTCTTAGGCTCATACATGCGTGACTGTGGGGCCGACCTGCCATGCACTATATGTATGAGCGCCCCTTTTGTCCGACAATAGTGTATGGGCAGTTTGTTGGGTGAAATGGTCATTCGGATGCAGCTGTTGCATTATCCACCGGACAGATCATCAACAAGCTCCAACCAAACAACGTTTCAGCCGACAAAGTGCCCATACACGGCACTCATACATATAGTGCATGGCAGGTCGGCCCCACAGTCACGCATGTGTATGAGCCTTAAAGGCTTTGTTAGATAAAGACTGGTAGATGATCGGCCCAATGATCTCCAGGCAGATTGTTTGTTTTATATTAAGGGGAGGGTTAATAACCTGGAGACCCCCAGTGGCTCCCTGACATTGATAAGAATTCCAGCAGGATGGATCCCAGGATGGGAGTCTCCGTACACGTTCACTGAGGGGAACTTCATGGTCACTGTTGTTAAGTTGAATTTGTATTTAAATCTCAACACAACTAAAGAACATTGAGAGGGACACGAGTAGCGGCTAATTTCAGGACTTTTGCCTACTATGGAGCCATTTATAAGTATGTCTGTCTGTAAGTCACTGCCTGCTTGGCACTCAATATGGGACTGACAAGAACCTGAGCACACATGGAGGTAAATGAGACACTGATACAGAGATTTATAACTAGTTGATTGGTATGAGCCTAACAAACCGTACCACATGCAGACACCCCCACCCGCGGAAAGTGGCTTTGGGCAGCTTTGTGAGAAAGGGGGCAGGAAGGGTGGGAAGTGCCAGAGACCACTGCAAAATTCGGGAGACTCCCGTGACTTCGGGAGGGGTGGGATACCTGAATATGGTGTTTCCAGTGATTTACGTCCCTGAACACAAACTGTACAGCTTATCTCATGGTTCTGGGGGCTGCCTAGCAATCACAGAGTGTTCCTCTTCTCCTAATCCAAAACCCACTAGGAGATTGCTGCACCTTTCCTCCTGAATTAACCAAGTGTCTCACGTCTTTCATATAAACATTTCTTTATTGTATTCTCTTAAAATTCCATCTCGGAATGTGGATGAAAAAATGTGCAATCTTCCAGTTTGGTTTTGGATTAAGGCCAAGTACACACAGGCTAATATGTTGGTCCATTTGTCTTCCGGGTGGTCCGAGCGATTGCTCCTGTTAGTAAATCACAGGTGATAATAACTCACTTGGTTATTATTTGGGATACTGAGCATGCCGTTGCAATAGCTGATACTGTGTGCTGGGGAGGAGTATAGGTACCCAGAATCCCCTCTTTCTGCTGGTTCATAGTTACTTGCAGTTCTGGCACACAGAGGTCACGAGAAGGTGCAAGGGTGTCAATGTGAAAGGGGATTAAACAATGGGAGCCAAGATAGAGACATGAACATCACTATAATGACCTAATGGTACAATATCGGGATTTCTGATATGTGTGATTGTCAGGACGTGTATGGAAAATCTCACAACAATCTTATGAAGTATGGCAATTAAAAAGTTTAAAAAAATGTAATCAAACGATAACGGGATCGTACAACCAGGATTGTTGCGTGTATGGCCACTTTATGTGTTCATGACCTGGAGACAGGTGTGTAACTGATCAATAGAGAGTGACAGAGGCCACATAATAGCACAAATGGGAGCTTATCATCTTCAGGCGTATTGTCCTAGTACAAGTATTAACACAGTGGTGTATCTACTGCCTCAGACAACCCCGCGACCTTGGGTTTTCTTATTTTTCCTATGACAGATATAGCCTCCTCCTAGAAAACCACTGTGTATGAAGTACAGATATACAGATAGGGGCCCATCATAGTTTTGCTGGGGGGGGAGTGGTCCATAATAACATTATAGGCATACTTCCCTGGGAATCTGTGCTTGCCCCTGGAATATGATTCATCCACAGAGCAACACATCTCTAGAATGGAGACTACAGTGATAAAGGTATAAAGGATTTGTTCAGGTTCTAGACAAAAGGCCATGTATTGTATTATACAAAAATAAGTATAGAGAGCCTGCCAGCCATCCACCCAGTTGGCTTGCCAGCCGGTGCCAGTCCTCCAACACTGCCTATCTCTCTGTAGTTGAATTACGGTTGAGTGTTGACATACTGTTTCCCATAGATGTAATATGTTTCTCTTGCCAATTCTCAGCTTCCTTTTAATTTGTACACTTATTATGGCTATTAGCCTTAATAAATCATGATATTCGCAAATTTCACCTACTAGTGCCTATAATATGTTTCCCCAGTGAAATTTTGCTTTCCTGAAATCATCTATAACCCCCATGGCCATCATAGGAAACCTGTGGTCACAACCTATGAAAATTGCCATGTTAATTAGAAATTTCCAACATGTAACAAAATGTATCAAATTACCTTGTATTAAAGGAGAACTGTTATCCCATTTTGTAAGTTGCACAACATGTCTAATTGTTCCTTAACCCCCTGCAAAGCTTTCTGAAGCTTTAAATAAAAAAAATCAAAACAACATACTTTAAAATGCCTTATAAAGTCCATACTTGGGCGCCGCCATCTTGGATTCCTCCCTTCCTGTTTCTGCCAAAAACTCAATCCCAGCATGCAATTTCCTGATGCTGGTGACATCACAAGCATTTCTATTGGCCGCTCGGCACTACAGGGGGAGGGATGCGGAGGCGTGGCCTAACAAACAGGCACGCCTCTGTTAGAGGAGGGAGGCGGGATCGGTAATAAAAACTACCTTTATGAATGGATTTTTTTTGTATATTATAACACATTGTTAAAAAATAATAATTGTTTGTAAAAATACTTAATATTTAATTACATTTTTAATTATTATATATGATATAACGCTGTTGTTAATGTCGTTATATGTGCATGTTTGGTGCTGTGAGTGTGTGTGAATGTCGTTATATGTGCGTGATTGGTGCTGTGAGTGTGTGTGAATGTCATTCTAAGTGCGTGAATGGCGTTGCGGATGCGTGCGAATATCGTTTTAAGTGCGTGAATGGCATTGTGCGTGAATGGTGTTGCGGATGCGTGCGAATGTCGTTTTAAAGGGCAACTATAGTGTCCAAATTCAAATTTTAAAAACCTCATACTATTAAACTATACTTCATCCCATCCATCAACGGATCTCCAAACGAGCGGCTGTTTTGCCCGATAAAGTGCCCATTCACGGCACGATATCGCCAACCTGCGATCACACGTGTGTATAGTAAGCAGGATACGCGTGTACTGGCAAATCAAGGAGAAAGTTCGAAGACATCTCTACAGTACCCATTTGGATCTGGGATGTAAGGTAAGGATTTTATTACACACAGAGTGGGGCCAGTAGTGGGGGAATTATAGTTTTGGGGGTGGACATGCCCTTTAATAAAGTCAATTAATCTTCAATAAACTCTCAGAAACTCGGTAATCAAAGAAAAAACTTTTTATCCCATCTCTCTCACACACAGTTAAAAGCCATAAATGAAAGTTATATGGTAACAAACCTTGTATTGTACAGAGCCTGACAGACAGATTCATGTAATTAGCAGGGCTGCATTATTGTAAATTGATTTTATACTGTGATCATTCTAACTCAGACTGGCTACAGGTGTTTTACCTGATTAACCTGTGGCTCTCTATACAAAATACAACCCCAACCATTCCCTGACTGCCCTCTGCTATTAGAGAGTATCTTTAGGGTAAATGGTGATAGATGTAATTCAACTACACCAACAAACTTTGTTCAAAGCCAGTGAATTTGATCAGGCATGGCAACTAAATTCTGAGAGAACTTTATGAAAACTTTTTTTTTATTACATTAAGCACCAAACAATCATTTATGAGATGGAGCAAAACAGAGAGCAGCCACACTGCAACTACCAGGCACCAAAACTAATGCATTTAGAAAGCTCAGTTAGGCACCAGACATCTGATAGTTGCTATGCTTGCAGAACAAACTAGCAGCTCTGCTACTAAAACAGAACTAGGACTTGCTGAAGGCCTCTGGCGTTTTATACTGTCTCCTTGGCACACCCCCAACATATGATTGGTCAATAATACAAGAGCCAATCAGATTTAAGATTGTTTTGGACCAATCAGATTTTGAGGGTGTGTTTATGAGACACTTAAAACTTCATGAACTCCTCGAGCAGCTCAGTTTGTAATCAGCAGTCAAACTAGCAGGTCTTACCTTTGTATTTAGGTTAGAGATTTGCAAGTAAGTGGCTGGTAATTTAGTTGGACTACAGCAAGAATAATCCTTGCTCCTAGGTTTATAGTGTCATTTGTAGCAGTCCATAAACAGCACATACATGTTGATATATATGATAAAATAGATTTTGTTTGCAGAACCTTAGTTTGCTTTACTTTAATCAAATAGTCTGCAAAATTGTGAGCAAGCCTAATAAATATGCAGTTGCACTACTAGTTCCACCATTACCTGACAAGCACTCTCAAACACAGAGGGCAGTTAGGGGTTGTACATGAAATCATGCGTCAAGGCTGTCAGAATCACTGCAGTATAAATACAATCAGGTTGTAATTAACGCAGCCCTGTTACTTACTTTAATTATAAGTGTCCCCCAATTATGAGATGATCTGATAACTAAATATATATCCACTAACAATTTATTGCTCTAGTGCCCAGAGAGGGATGTCCAACCTGTGGCCCTCCAGATGTTGGAAAACTACAACGCCCAGTATTCCTTGGTTTCTTCTGCAATGGAGGAATGCTGGGCGTTGTAGTTTTCAAAAATCGGAGGGCTGCAGGTTAGAAATCCCAGACCCAGCTTGGCATAGCCAGGAAAAACCAACTTGGATACCGCATTATACAGAAAAATCGTGATTGGATAATGCACGGGAATGGCGGCAACGAAAGAGTTCCTATGTTATGTAACATAGGAACTCTTTCGTTGCCGCCATCCCGTGGCAGGACGCACATAAGTAAAAAGACCTTTCAAATGCAGAAAAAAAAAATCAAAGTTTATTGCAAGCACTTTCTGTACATTCTCTTAAAGGTAACAGGTATAAAAGGACATCTATACTGAAACAATGGTATCTTTAGATATCCAATCTGAACTATCTTCTGCTAGGTGCAGTTTTGTATAACTGGAATGGACACAGTGTTCATGCAAATCATTGAATTGCA
The DNA here is from genome assembly GCA_019447015.1 of Hymenochirus boettgeri. Lineage (NCBI taxonomy): Eukaryota > Metazoa > Chordata > Amphibia > Anura > Pipidae > Hymenochirus > Hymenochirus boettgeri. The sequence goes on from CM033475.1 coordinate 225,358,706, forward strand.
TGATGGGAAATTCCCTCTTCCAATGCTGCCTCTTAGTAATTACTGAGCATGCTTGCCCTTATAGACTGTCGGCGACAGTGGTTGGGATCATGGGATTTGGCAGGACTGTGGAGCCATCCAGCCCCTTAACTATTTGTTACTTCTTTTGATGATAGAATGAGAACGGTGTATGCTAGAGAGGTGGTTCAGGGCTCGTTTTACAGGTATATTCTTGCCTTTCTTACTAGACCAACTTGTTTTGGGACCACAGTTCTCCTTTAATAATAGAGGAAATTGACATGCAGGATTTATTCACCACGAGGGGCAGTATTGTAAAAGACAAAGAGCACAGGACAAGGGAATTAAAGGATATGTACATAGTAAAAACAATTTAAGCTTAGTGGATAGCTGTATCTTTAAATATGAAGGTGTCTAATCATTTTTTTTCTATCCCCTCTTATAGCCTACCGTTACTCCTTGAAAGTTGCTGGATTCCTCATAGTAACATAGTAATTGAGGTTGAATACAGACATACATCCATCAAGTCCAACCATTCACTTTTTTTAAACCTTTCCTAACAGTTGATCCAGTGCAAGGCAAAAAAAAACCCAGCTAAGGGTGGGGGGGATTCCTTCCTGACTCCAAAAGGCAATCGGAAAGTAACCCTGGATCAACCGAGCTACAGTATATGTATTAATACAGTAATTCTCAATATTATATAGTATCCCTGGATCAACCAGAACTACAGTATATGTAAATACCGTATATTAATATTATATAGTATCCCGTACCAACCAGAACTACAGTATATGTATTAATACCAGTAATTCTCAATATTATATAGTATCCCTGTACCAACCAGAACTACAGTATATGTATTAATACCAGTAATTCTCAATATTATATGTATCCCCGTACCAAACCAGAACTACAGTATATGTATTAATACCAGTAATTCTCAATATTATATAGTATCCCTGTACCAACCAGAACTACAATAAACATGCATTTTTTAAGGGTGGGGGAGGGGAACTGTGACCCCAAAAGTAGTTTTTTCTTGGATTTTAGGAAAAAAATTGACAGGAACAGAAAGAAGGGAAGAACAGGAAACAGGAAGATCACGAAAATTGCTTTTCATGAGTTTTTGTTTTTTTTTTTGCAACTATTCTTTTTTGCCATTATTTTTTTTTACATGATTGTGAGATTAAATTTAAAGATCCCCTGCACTTCGCTTGTTCCCATTGACAGTCCTCTTCCCTGTGTCTCCTCTCCTCACTGGCCCACCCATTGTTGGCCCCCCCTCCTTGCAAGTCCCCTGACGTGAAACCCCCTGTGGCCCCCCCCCCCTCCTCCTTTCAGTCACATGTTACCTCGATTCTTTTTCTAGGTTTGCCTGCTTTTTTCTCCTTGCACTGAGCATGTGCCAACCGCAGATTAAAAAGGAGGAGGGGGGGGGGGAAAGGGAAATAGTAGTTGTGATGTGAAGTTCAGAACCTATAAACTCCCTAACTCTGATCAGTGATTTTCATACTTGGCGTTGTACAGCAACATAGAGATGGATTTGTGTTGACATTCTTATCATTGCTCATTTACAGAACCTGCCCTCATTCATTTAAATCAACTTGTGTGCAGGCGCCACAGTTCCCCTTTAAAGGGCTCTTTAAGCAGTTGCCATCCATTGGACACCATTGAGGGATTCACACACTTTCACAGTGTAGGGAGTGAATACGATCCCGGGTCGGGGGTGGCGTGGTCTACACACACATCCGGAGGGCCACCTCAAGCCCACGGCGAGCTGAACCTGGAAGGACCCCGCACGCCCAGGAACGCCCTTAGCCCACCTTCACCCGCCCACTATAAATACTCTGGCGAAAAGACATTGCCCCCTTCTCACCCCTGGCTCATTCTTCATCAACAAGACTCTGCTAAGCAATTGCCAGTGTGGATCCCTGAGCATGATGACACCTGGGCAAAGTCATTATGTCATTATAAAAGTTTTTGCTCTGGGCAACGGATGTCAATTACTTTAGAAGGGGTTTACACATGAACAAAATATCGTTACATAGAAGATGCTAATGGGTACTAGATGGAGGTAGATGCTGGCAATACATTTTAGTAACATTGGGACAGCATATGCCTTCTTACTTGTGGCAATTGCTGGACAGATAATGCTAATTTTGAAATTGTTCCTTTTTAACATAGGGCCGGACGGTTTAGGACAGGTTTCGAAGACCGGACAGCGCGACGTTTTAAGGATAAACAGGTCTAATAAAATGATGCATATGGAACACATTGGCAAAACAAAACTTGGCTAATCGATATAAACACTAAACATGAATTCTTCCTCCCTCAATTTCTATAAAGAAATATAGATAGTACGTGGATCTAGTCCTTTTCCAAAATCCAATTCTGATTACTATGATAAGGTCTCAAGTCCCTTATAATTCCAGAGAAAATGGCTCTTCCTAGATGAAAGAATAGTAAAAACTTTCTATAGCCACCCTCCGTGATAGTCCTTAATATTGAAACACATGCATGGAGGTAGAAAAATGAAAAAGACGTTACCCTGTGGGAGTTATATCGATCCATCCTAATAAATCTATTCTGATATACGTATAAGGGTCAGTCCTTATGATTTCCAGAATATTGGTTCTAACTTAAATAATAGACAAACTCCAATTTAGCCCATCCTGATAGTCCTTTTCATAACTCTACCTGATGGCATGGAGGTAGGAGAATTGACATTTACCTTTGGTAAGCAGTTTTATGATTAGTCCTCATAAATTCATTCTGATTTTATGATATAAGGTCGGGTCCTTATAATTCCAGCATTGGTCCGTATCTAATAGATAGGCTCTACTTTGTGGTTACGCTGTGAGTTACCTGATCTAGTCCTCACAATCCATTTATGGATTCCTACATATAAGGTTGCTTCTGGTTCAATGTGAACAAGACCCCCATGATTAATATTATAAATGTTTGTAAATACTTGTCATTTAGTCAGCTCAGTTGCATCTAGCTAATAAGGACGTATTAAAAAAATGGTAATTCCACAATGCCACAAGATTGTCCGCATGTTACAAACAAAACCTTGATATTACACAAAAACACTTATTTTAACTGTTGTGCTCAAAACATTTCAAACTGTAGCACACTTGGCAATGCCAAATTTATTTCACCACCACCTGCGATCTTTACGCTAATAACACATCTAAAATGTTTATACTGCTTGACAAAGTATACTTTTATGAAGTTTGGGATATTAATTGTCAATGTATCTAAGCAGTGGGCTCCCTAAGCCTCAAAGCTTAGTGAGGACATGTCAAAACGTTTTTAATTCGCTGTGAAAGTTTTACTACACACTGTACTTAAGGCCAACAAGGTTCAGAAAAACACAAACAAGAGCTTCATGGAGTGAGAATAGACTCAAAGTTTATTGTTTATATCAATTAAACAATATGTGTTCATATATCTGATCATGCCCAAGTTAATAACGTCTGATGAGAAAGGACAGTAGTCAAACCCAAACCCAAAAAAAAAAAAAAATCTGAAAGGAAGAAATAAAGAGTTGGGGGGCACTATATTTACAAGTCTATGCGGGCAACTTAAATTTACCACTCTGTGTGGGGCACTTTTATTTACCATCCTGTGTTTGGTTGCATCTTCTATATACCATTCTGATTGGGACTTATTTACCTATCTTATCAGCCCTCAGTTCCCACCTCAATTCCCTTTTATCATTTGATCTTTTTGTGTAGGACAAAGTCCTTATCCACTAGACCACTACATCACTACGAATAGCCTAGACCACTTATCCACTAGGACCAGCCTAGACACTCATCCACTAGAATAGCCTATAGACCATAATCCACTAGACCAGCCTAGACCAATCATTCACTAGACTAGCATAGACCACATAATCCACTAGACCAGCCTAGACCACTAAGCCAGATGGCTACTATGAAACCTCGTCAGGTGTATTTCCCTCATTAAAACCCTTTTTAAAACTATACCTACCTACCTACAATGTTTATAGAACTTATATGGAATAAAGTGATTGAAAAGCAATTAGATAACTAGATATATTTCCAGTCATTTAAATAGGTTGTGGCCTCATCCTGAATGAGATTTTATTTGCCACGGTCGTGTATTTTTTTAGCCAGCATTTAACTACCCTTTATGTGCATTTTGGGGATATGTATTAACCACTACTTATCTACTTTGTAAATAATTAAAAAATATAATTTACAGTTTATTCAATGGATAAATAGTACAACCTCTACTTTAAGAGAACCAATAAAGAGTTAAAGGATACGGACACTGTAAAAAACAGAGGAGGCTCCTCCTCTCTGAAGTGTTGTTTTGGCTACATCCCCTTATGGGATGTGGATATCTGCCGCAGCTTCCCGTGTCAAGGAAATTTGAATCGTGCGCGTGACCGGAATTGCGCACGGGACATGAGGTCACATAAGTGGGGCTCTCAGATATCCACAATCTCGAAGGGGAGAGCAGCAAAACCAGAACTTCAGAAGAAAGAGGAGAATATTGGTGGTTGCAGTTTTGGAATCCCATATACAAAAGGGGACCATCTTGGAAATTGAGAGCAGTTCAGAGAAGGGCAACTAAATTAATAAGGGGAATGGAGGGGCTGTGACATGCAGGCAGATTAGACAAGTTTGGCTGTTTACATTGGAAGAAGCGACGGTTGCATGGGGATATGATTCAATTTATATAAATAGATTAAAGGGCCATACAATAAACTCTCTGGTGCATTGTTCACTAATAGGTCAATCAGAGGACTCGTGGGCATCCTTAAGGTTGGAGAAAAGAAGTTTCACGGTGAACGGTGAAACGTGGAACTTGTCTCCCAGCAGATGTGGGTAAAATGGCAGTTCATTAATAGCTTTAAAAAATGGCCTGGATATATGTAGTCTGGTTGGTACGGGACTATATATAATTGAGATTACTGGTATTATACATATACCGTAGTTCTGGTTGGTACGGGGGATACTATATAATATTGAGAATTACTGGTATTAATAACATATGTGTAGTTCTGGTTGTACAGGGATACTATTAATATTGAGAATTACTGGTATTAATACATATAGTGTAGTTCTGGTTGGTACAGGGATACTATATATATGAATAGGAATTACTGGTATTAATACATATACTGTAGTTCTGTTGGTACGGGGATACTATATAATATGAGAATCTGGTATTAATACATATACTGTAGTTCTGGTTGGTACAGGGATACTATATATATTGAGAATTACTGGTTAATACATATACTGTAGTTCGGTTGGTAGAGGGGATACTATATAATATTAAGAATTAACTGGTATTTATACATATACTGTAGTTTGGTGATCCAGGGATACTATATAATATTGAGAATTACTGGTATATTAATACATATAGTAGCTCTGGTTGATCCAGGGTTACTTTCCGATGCCTTTGGAGTCAGGAAGGAATCCCCCCCACCCTTAGCTGGGTTTTTTTTGCCTTGCACTGGATCAACTGTTAGGAAAGGTTAAAAAAAAGTGAATAGGTTGGACTGATGGGATGTGTCTGATTCAACCTCAATTACTATGTACTATGAGGAATCCAGCAACTTTCAAGGGAGTAAACGTAGGCTAGAAGAGGGGAATAGAAAAAAAATGATTAGACACCTTCATATTTAAAGATACAGCTATCCAAAGCTTAAATTGTTTTTACTATGTACATATCCTTAATTCCCTTGCCTGTGCTCTTTGCTTTTACAATACTGCCACCTCGTGGTGAATAAATCCATTGCATGTCAATTTCCATCTATATTAAAGGAGAACTGTGGTCCCAAAACAAGTTGGTCTAGTAAGAAAGGCAAGAATATTACCTGTAAAACGAGCCCTGACCACCTCTTAGCATACACCGTTCTCATTCTATCATCAAAAGAAGTAACAAATAGTTAAGGGCGGGATGGCTCCACATCCTGCCAAATCCCATGATCCCAACCACTGTCGCCGACAGTCTATAAGGGCAAGCATGCTCAGTAATTACTAAGAGGCAGCATGGAAGAGGGAATTTCCCATCATGCAATTCACATGATTTGCATGAACACTGTGTCCATTCCAGTTATAGCAAAACTGCACCTAGCAGAAGATAGTTCAGATTGGATACTAAAGATAACCATTGTTTCAGTATAGATGTCCTTTTATACCTGTTACCTTTAGAGAATGTACAGAAAGTGCTTGCAATAAACTTTGATTTTTTTTTGCTGCATTTGAAAGGTCTTTTACTTATGTGCGTCCTGCCACGGGAATGGCGGCAACGAAAGAGTCTATGTTACATAACATAGGAACTCTTTGTTGCCGCCATTCCCGTGCTTATCCAATCACGCATTTTCTGTATAATTCGGTATCCAAGTTGGTTTTTCCTGGCTATTGCCAAGCTGGGTCTGGGATTTCTAACCTGCAGCCCTCCAGATTTTGAAAACTACAACGCCCAGCATTCCTCCATTGCAGAAGAAACCAAGGAATACTGGGCGTTGTAGTTTTCCAACATCTGGAGGGCCACAGGTTGGACATCCCTGCTCTGGGCACTAGAGCAATAAATTGTTAGGGATATATTTAGTTATCAGATCATCTCATAATTGGGGGCACTTAAATTAAAGTAAGTAACAGGCTGGTTGTTAATTACAACCTGATTGTATTTATACTGCAGTGATTCTGACAGCCTTGACGCATGATTTCATGTACAACCCCTAACTGCCCTCGCTGTTTGAGAGTGCTTGTCAGGAATGGTGGAACTAGTAGTGCAACTGACATATTTATTAGGTTGCTCACAATTTGCAGACTTTTGATTAAAGTAAAGCAAACTAAGGTTCTGCAAAAAAAAATCTATTTTTACATTTATATCAACATGTATTGCTGTTATGGACTGTACACAATGACAATATAAACCTAGGAGCAAAGATTATTCATTGCTGTAGTCCAACTAAATTACCAGCCACTTACTTGCAAATCTCTAACCTAAATACAAAGGAAGACCTGCTAGTTTGACTGCTGATTACAAACTGAGCTGCTCTGAGGAGTTCATGAAGTTTTAAAGTGTCTCATAAACACACCCTCAAAATCTGATTGGTCCAAAACAAATCTTAAATCTGATTGGCTCTTGTATTATTGACCAATCATATGTTGGGGTGTGCCAAGAGACAGTATAAAAACAGCCAGAGGCCTTCAGCAAGTCCTAGTTCTGTTTAGTAGCAGAGCTGCTAGTTTGTTCTGCAACATAGCAACTATCAGATGTCTGGTGCCTAACTGAGCTTTCTAAATGCATTAGTTTTGGTGCTGGTAGTTGCAGTGTGGCTGCTCTCTGTTTTGCTCCATCTCATAAATGATTGTTTGGTGCTTATGTATAAAAAAAAAAGTTTTCATAAAGTTCTCTCAGAATTTAGTTGCCATGCCTGATCAAATTCACTGGCTTTGAACAAAGTTATTGTTGGTGTAGTTGAATTACATCTATCACCATTTACCCTAAAGATACTCTCTAATAGCAGAGGGCAGTCAGGGAATGGTTGGGGTTGTATTTTGTATATAGAGAGCCACAGGTTAATCAGGTAAAACACCTGTAGCCAGTCTGAGTTAGAATGATCACAGTATAAAATCAATTTACAATAATGCAGCCTGCTAATTACATGAATCTGTTGTCAGGCTCTGTACAATACAAGGTTTGTACCATATAACTTCATTATGGCTTTTACATGTGGTGGAGAGAGATGGGATAAAAAGTTTTTTCTTTGATTACCGAGTTTTGAGAGTTTATTGAAGATTAATTGCTTTATTAAAGGGCATGTCCACCCCAAAACTATAATTCCCCCCACTACTGGCCCCACTCTGTAGTGTAATAAAATCCTTACCTTACATCCCAGATCCAAATGGGTACTGGTAGAGATGTCTTCGAACTTTCTCCTTGATTTGCCAGTACACGCGTATCCTGCTTACTATACACACGTGTGATCGCAGGTGGCGATAATCGTGCCTGAATGGGCACTTTATCGGGCAAACAGCCGCTCGTTTGGGATCCGTGAGGATGGGATGAAGTATAGTTATAGTATGAGGTTTTTAAAAGTTTGAATTTGGACACTATAGTTGCCCTTTAAAACGACATTCGCACGCATCCGCAACACCATTCACGCACAATGCCATTCACGCACTTAAAACGATATTCGCACGCATCCGCAACGCCATTCACGCACTTAGAATGACATTCACACACTCACAGCACCATCACGCACATATAACGACATTCACACACACTCACAGCACCAAACATGCACAATAATACGACATTAACAACAGCGTTTATTACATATATAATATTAAAAATGTAATTAAATATTAAGTATTTTACAAACATTATTATTTTTAACAATGTGTTATAATATACAAAAAAAATCCTTCATAAAGGTAGTTTGTATTACCGATCCCGCCTCCCTCCTCTAACAGAGGCGTGCCTGTTTGTTAGGCACGCCTCCGCATCCCTCCCCCTGTAGTGCCGACGGCCAATAGAAAATGCTGTGATGTCACCAGCATCAGGAAATGCATGCTGGGATTGTAGTTTTTGGCAGAAACAGGAAGGGATGGAATCCAAGATGGCGGCGCCCAAGTATGGACTTTATAAGGCGATTTTAAAGTATGTGTTTTTGTTTTTTTTATATTTAAAGCTTCAGAAAGCTTTGCAGGGGGTTAAGGAACAATTAGACATGTTTGTGCAACTTACAAAAATGGGATAACAGTTCTCCTTTAATCAAGGTAATTTGAACATTTGTGACATGTTGGAAATTTCTAATTAACATGGCAATTTTCATAGGTTGTGACCACAGGTTTTCCTATGATGGCCAGGGGGTTATAGATGAGTTCAGGAAAGCAAAATTTCACTGGGGAAACATATTATAGGCACTAGTAGGTGAATTGCGAATATCATGATTTATTAAAGGCTAATAGCCATAATAATAGTGTACAAATTATAAAGGAAGCTGAGAATTGGCAAGAGAAACATATTAACATCTATGGGAAACAGTATGTCAACACTCAACCGTAATTCAACTACAGAGAGATAGGCAGTGTTGGAGGACTGGCACCGGCTGCAAGCAACTGGTGGATTGGCTGGAGGCTCTCTCTTACTTATTTTGTATAATACAATACATGGCCTTTTGTCTAGAACCTGAACTAATCCTTTATAACCTTATCACGGTTAGTCTCCATTCTAGAGATGGTGTGCTCTGTGGATGAATCATATTCCGGGCGAAGCACAGGGTCCCAAGGGAAGTATGCCTGATAATGTTATTATGGAACACTCCCCCCCAGCAAAACTATGATGGGCCCCTATCTGTTATCTGTACTTTCATTACCAGTGGTTTTCTAGGAGGAGGGCTATATCTGCATAGGAAAAATAAGAAAACCAAGGTCGCGGGGTTGTCTGAGGCAGAGTAGATACACCACTGTGTTAATACTTGTACTAGGACAATAGCCTGAAGATGATAAGCTCCCATTTGTGCTATTATGTGGCCTCTGTCAATCTCTATGTGATCAGTTACACACCTGTCTCCAGGTCAATGAACACATAAAGTGGCCATACACGCAACAATCCTGGTTGTACGATCCCGTTATCGTTTGATTACATTTTTTAAAATTTTTAAATTGCCATACTATAAGATGTTGTGTGAGAATTTTCCATAACGTCTGACAATCACACAATATCAGATATCCCGTATTGTACCATTAGGATCATTATAGTGATGTTCATGTCTCTATCTTGGCTCCCATTGTTTTAATCCCCTTTCACATTGACACCTTTGCACCTTCTCGTGACCTTGTGTGCCAGAACTGCAAGTAACTATGAACCAGCAGAAAGAGGGGATTCCGGGTACTATACTCCTCCCCAGCAACACAGTATCAGCTATTGCAACGGCATTGCTCAGTATCCCAATAATAACAAGTGAGTTATTATACACTGTGATTTACTAACAGGAGCAATCGCTCGGACCACCCGGAAGACAAATGGACCAACATATTAGCTGTGTGTACTTGGCCTTAATCCAAAACACAACTGGAAGATTGCTACATTTTTCATCCACATTCGAGATGGAATTTTTAGAGAATACAATAAGAAAGAAATGTTTATTGAAAGACTGAGACACTTGGTTAATTCAGGAGTAAAGGTGCAGCAATCTCCTAGTGGGTTTTGGATTAGGAGAAGAGGAACACTCTGTGATTGCTAGGCAGCCCCCAGAACCATGAGATAAGCTGTACAGTTTGTGTTCAGGACGTAAATCCTGGAAAACACCATAATTCAGGTATCCCACCCCTCCCGGAAGTCACGGGAGTCTCCCGAATTTTGCAGTGGTCTCTGGCACTTCCAACCTTCTGCCCCTTCTCACAAAGCTGCCCAGAAGCCACTTTCCGAGGTGGGGTGTCTGCATGTGGTACGGTTTGTTAGGCTATACCAATCAACTAGTTATAAATCTCTGTAGTCAGTGTCTCATTTACCTCCATTGTGTGCTCAGGTTTTGTGTCAGTCCCATATTGAGTGCCAAGCAGGCAGTGACTTACAGACAGACATACTATAAAGGCTCCATAGTAGGCAAAAGTCCTGAAATTAGCCGCTACTCGTGTCCCTCTCAATGTTCTTTAGTTGTGTTGAGATTTAAATACAAATTCAACTTAACAACAGTGACCAGTGAAGTTCCCCTCAGTGTAACGTGTAGGAGACTCCCATCCTGGGATCCATCCTGCTGGAATTCTTATCAATGTCAGGGAGCCACTGGGGTCTCCAGGTTATTACCCTCCCCTTAATATAAACAAAACAATCGCTGGAGATCATTGGGCCGATCATCTACCAGTCTTTATCAACAAAGCCTTTAAGGCTCATACACATGGTGACTGTGGGGCCGACCTGCCATGCACTATATGTATGAGTGCCGTGTATGGGCACTTTGTCGGCTGAAACAGTGTGTGGTTTGGAGCTTGTTGATGATCTGTCCGGTGGATAATGCAACAAGCTGCATCCGAATGACCATTTCACCCAAAAAACTGCCATACACTATTGTGGACAAAAGGGGGCGCTCATACTATAGTGCATGGCAGGTCGGCCCCACAGTCACGCATGTGTATGAGCCTAAGACAGTCACAGATGGTGAGATGGCTGCTGTGTCATAACCAGGATTCACTGGGCCTTCTAGCAAAACTTAATTTCATTACAGTGTGTAACCCTCCACTCTCCATTTCCTTACATGGAAACTTACCTGTTGTGGCACAGGCTTTGTAGAGGTAAAACAGTGAATCCGATTGCCACTCACTGTTACATGGAGGTTCTATTCCGACTCCACCACCAGACGTCCAAACAATGTCCAAGAAAAAAAATGAGAAAAACAATACTCCAAATATCCAAATATATGTGAAAAAAAACCGTGTTATAACATTTATTCTCATACCTTGAGTGCAAGTGACGTCAGGGAACATCTAGACCTAACTACAGCATAGGTGTAATGCATCATGACGGTGGTTTATCGTTATGGAGCGAAAACCGTCCTGTGCCCAGCACTTCTTGTTCCTTTAATTCGCCTCTTCATTGCCACACGGGTTGTCTCGGTAGGCAGTACAGGTGAGGTAGGGTAGTTGACTATTTGACCTATGTACTGTGTAATGGCTGTGCACATATAATGACATATATAAAGTCATATAACATATATATAATATAATAAATGACTTATATACTCTATAACCCGTGACTGAGGTATTTGATTTTTAAAATGTTTTTAATGTTACAATGTCCTTAATGTGATTATAATAAAGGATTTTTATTGCATACTAGCTTAGTGTGTGAGTGCAGAGGTATTCTTTATCTTTTCCTTATTATATTATGTTCTGTCTTGACCCACCCAACCCTGGGTCTATAAATCAGTGCCCTTTACTTATAACCCCTGAAGTTCAATCCCAAATCTCTAATGTGCCTCTCTATTTCTCTGGATGGCGCACCGCGCCTAAACTCAATCCATCCAAACAGAATTAATTATCCCCCTCTAAACTAGGACCTAGTCCACCCTTCTCCATCTCTATTGACAATATGGTCATTAACCCAGTTGAATCTGCATGCTGCCTTGGAGTGATTCTTTGGCTCCTCTCTTTCCTTCCATCTTTACATAAAGGGCATGTCCACCCCCAAAACTAAAATTAACCTTCTACTGGCTCCACTGTGCAGGTTTAAAAACCCTTACCTTACTGCTCAGCTCTTTATGGTTCTCTTGCAATGTCTGTTGAAGTCCTAGAAATAAAGGGCATGTCCACCCCCAAAACTATGTTTTGCTGTATGTAGAGATCGCTATCCTGTGTACTTTTGCCATATACTTCATTATTTTTGGAACAGTTATCAAGTTATTTTCATTTTTGGTTTCTTATGGGTGTAGCCATTGATTTCACTCCTCCTATAGTGGGCAGTGTGCTTGTAGTCTATGGAGATAGTCACCAATCAGAAGGGTTTTGCATAATGGTTAAAATAGCCCTTTCCTCATTTATTAATTAAACATGCAGAATCGTGCAACTGATTTGCAAGTGCCACTTGGATTCTGGGATTTTACATTAACCTTTCCCTTCTTCTATAGTCATCAGAACTACATGATCTGATATTGTGTGTGCAAGTAGCATGTTGATGTCAGTTTATCAATGGTATATTATTATATATATTATATATATATATAATATATATATATATATAAAACACAGAAATACGAAGGCACTACAGGTCTGAAACTTTTGAATGCACCCAGGCATTCCTTGCTTGGAATGGAGTGCTGATTGCTGATGTTTGCTCTATAGTAAGACACAACATTGTTACAAGCAGAGCTGGATGTATTACAGACTGGTGGCTTTACACTGCAATTTCACACTCAGCTTTGCTGCATGTGTTTCTGATATCCCTTTGATGCCATGTTGCTCTCTAGACTGGTTTGCAATCATCTCCCTCTGTTATATACTGGAGATTATTTCTGGTGTAAATTGTGGAACCAGATATTTCAATAATCAATAGCTTGTTACTCAGATCTCCTGTTCAATATTTAGTTGGACAGCAAACCAAACTTTACTGGAATTTTTTTTTATCTTAGATAAAAAAACCAAATACTGAGAACTAAACTGAGAGCCATTTGAACTAAGGGCTGCCATTCAAGATACCCAGCCAGAATCACTCAATAAGCTTAATCCCAGTACATGCCTCAGAACAAAGATAAACATCTCAGATGAAATGCAAAACTGAAACTAGCTCTCCTTACTGAACATTCACTAAATTGTAGTGACTCTAAACCCACCCCCAATACTGATAGGTCCAAGATCCAAGATCCAATCAGATTTAAGATTGTATCTAGACCAATCAGATTTTGGGGGTGTGTGCTTATGAAACACTATAAAACAGCATGAAACTTCACAAGCAGCTCAGTTGCTAATCAGCACGTCAAACTAGCAGGTCTTGCCTTTGTATTTAGGTTAGAGATTTGCAAGTAGATGGATGGTTATTAGTTGGACTGCAGAAATGAATATTTTTTAGCTCCTGGGTTTCATACCTATGGTGTTGTTGTATAGTAGCCCATAAACTGCACATACATGTTGATAACAGATAAATGATAATAAGTGTTTTGATTTCAGAGCCGACATGCTTTCCTTTGGTCAAATAGCCTGTAAAACAGTGACTAACCCAAGTGCCAATGTAGGTGCACTACTGGTTTTACCATTCTCTGACAAGCACTCTCAACAGCAGAGGGCAGATAAGGAATGTATAGGATAGGGGTTGTATATTGAAAACATGCAGTGTAAATACAACCAGGTTGTAATGAATGCAGCCCTGCTACTTACATTTACTATAAGCATCCCCCAAATAATGAGATGATCTGAAACTAAACATATATCCTCTTACAATATAAGCATTATCAAATAAAAAATATGCTAACCAATGCAATGTGTTCCTCTATTGCCCCACTGCACCACAGCCAGGACAAAACCAACTGATACCTCATATAGAGAAAATGAATGGTGGCAACTAAAGCGTTACTATGTTTATTTATCATAGTAACGCTTTAGTTGCCACAATCACCCATAGCAGGAAGGACATATGTAAAAAGACCTTTCAAATGCGGCAACAAAAAAAGTTTATTGCAAGCACTTCTTGCACAAGTTTACAGGTATAAAAGGACATCATATGGAAAAAATGTTATCTTTATATATCCAATCCGAACTATCTCTGCTGTGTGCAGATTTGCTATAACTAGAATGTTCATGCAAATCAAGTGAATTGCATGATGGGAAATTCCCTTTTCCATGCTGCCTCTTAGTGATTACTGAGCATGCTTGCCCTCATAGAACCTTAAAGGAAATCTTCACCCAAAAAACAATTAGCATTCCAGTGAAAGGCTTCTTAATTTGCTATAAATTATATGGTTATTATGTCTGAATTTACACCAAACCATTGTAATCACCTTGCAAAGTTCTAAATTCTTTGAAGTACATGTGAATCTGCATATCTTAAGACTCCACCTCTGTTTTGCCCAGTGGGCACATTAGTACTAATTAGCTGTTAACTCCTCCCATTTTTAACCACCAGCTGGGAAATTACCACAAGTCTCTCCTTCTCTTATTTGCATGATGAGTAGGGAGCTGTGATGAAAACTCTCCCTAACTTACTTTGTCCCTCAGTAAATGTTATTCTTTGAGCAGTTTACAGATGCCCGGAAGGAGTTTGTTCATTTATGAGCATAGAGAGACTTGTGCAATTTTACAGGTCAGTAAAAAGTGAAAAAGATTTTTTTTAACTCCCACAATCCCATTCTGATTTTATTCTACTGGTGGGAGAGTGTATAGGAAAATGCTGGCACAATGTGGTCCAATGACATCTGCAGTAGTGTTGGGCAAATCTGTTGTAGGTGTTTGACCAGGAGAAACAAAACCATATTTCAAGTTCAGTGAATTAGAACATTGATTGATATTGATGCAATTCCTTTTTCACTTGTGTAATTCTTATTTTCACTGAATGCCTTCCCATGGGTCCTCCAATAACCAGAGGTTGAATGAGAATGTTTCATCAATGCTGTATCAGATCTCACACTAACTCTGTTTTGATGCTTGTCAACAAAAACAGTGCAATAAACAAGAATAAATGGAAAACCACCATGGCTGAAGCCAGCTCATTGAGCTTTTCCAGTCAGGTACACAGCATACAGCACTTATAGCTAAGCACAATTCATGACATGCCGTATAACTACTGAGCCCGTACTAAGCTTGAATTCAGACCTCTCACTTTTTATAGTGTTTCCCAAACACACCTCCAAAGTCTGATTGTCTAGATACAATCCTAAATCTGATTGGACTTGGTTCCAGACCAATCAGATTTTGGGGGTGGGTTTAATAGGCACTACAAATAGTGAATGTTCAGTAAGGGGTCCTATTTTCAGTTTAGCATTTCATCTGAAATGTTATGTCTTTGTACTAAGGCATGTACTGGGATATAAGCTTATTGAGTGATTCTGGCTGGGTAGCTTGAATGGGCAACCCTTAGTTCGATTGCTCTCAGTTTAGTTCTCAGTATTTGGTTGTCTGTATCTAAGATAAAATTTCCAGAAAAAGAAATCTGACTTCCCCTGACCAAGTACCTAACAGCAAATCTGTAGTAACAGAGCGATGATTGGAATATCTAAATAGTTGTTCACCAGAAATAATCTCCATTGATAGAACAGAGGGATTTGGATTTCAAACAGTCCAGAGAGCAACATGGTAATCAAAGGGATATCAGAAACACACGCAGCAAAGCTGAGTCTGAATATTTGCAGTGTAAAAGCCACCAGTCTGTAATAAATGCAGCACTGCTTGTAACAACGTTGTTGTCCTTCATTCACTGGATAATCTGGTATCTCTCTGTCTCTCCCTTTCTTGTATATAAATATATATCTTTAACTAACATAAAGCAGGTTATCTTACAAATATAACCTGATATATAAAATGAAGAAGGTCTGAAATATTTACTAAATCTGTATGTGTAGTTTACACAGATAAAATGATTCAATCTGACACCAACATGCTACTTACACACAACAATATCAGATCATGTAGTTCTGATGACTATAGAAGAAGGGAAAGGGTTAATGTAAAATCCCAGAATCCCAGGTATACTTGCAAATCAGTGTTTTTGCAGTTTAACTGATTCTGCATGTTTAATAATAAATAGAGAAGTGCTATTTTAAACATTATGCAAACCTTCTGATTGGTGGACATATCTCCATAGACTACAAGAACACTGCCCACTATAGAGGAGAGGAATCAATGGTGCCCCCATAAGAAACACAAAAATGAAAAATCCAGTAAACTGCTCCAAAAAATAATGAAAGTATATGGAAAAGTACACAGGATAGCGCTCTCGCAAATATACTTTGGTCATTTTTTGCAGTGTAGATGCCCTTTGATGAGGAACAGTTACAGCAGCAGAAACAAATTACACTGAAATGGCTCCTACTCTTTAATTTCTAGGACTTTCAACAGACATTGCAAGAGAACCATAAAGAGCTGAGCAGTAAGGTAAGGGTTTTTAAACACTGCACAGTGGGGCCAGTAGAAGGTTAAATTTGGTTTGGGGGTGGAATGCCCTTTAAAGCTTATATTGTAAGAGATATATGTTTAGTTATCAGATCATCTCATTATTGGGGGATGCTTATAGTAAATGTAAGTAGCAGGGCCCCGATTCATTACAACCTGGTTGTATTTACACTGCATGTTTTCAATATACATTCCCTATCTGCCCTTTGCTGTTTGAGAGTGCTTGGAGGGAATGGTAAAAACTAGTAGCACAACTACATGGCACTTGGGTTAGTCACTATTTTGCTAAAGGAAAGTAATTTCAGACTCTGTAATAAAACACTTACTTTCATTTATCTGTTATAACAAACATTCATGTGCATTATAGACTCCTAACAACACCATAGGTAGGAAACCCAGGCACTAAAAAAAAATATTCTTTGGGCAGTCTAGAACCAGCCACTACTTGCAAGTCTCTAACCTAAATACAAAGGCAAGACCTGCTAATTTGACTGCTGATTAGAAACTGGCTTCTCTGAAGATTTCATGCTGTTTTATAGTATCTCATAAACACACCCCCAAAATCTGATTGGTCTCTAGATACAATCTTAAATCTGATTGGATCTTGGATCTTGGACCAATCAGAATTGGGGGTGGGTTTAGGAGTCATACAAATATGTGAATGTTCAGTAAGGAGAGCTAATTTCAGTTTTGCATTTCATCTGAGATGTTATATCTTTGTTCTTAGGCATGTACTGGGATATAAGCTTATATGAGTGATTATGGCTGGGTAGCTTGAAGGGCATCCCTAAGGTCTGATGGCTCTCAATTTAGTTCAGTATTTGGCTTTCTGGTATCTAAGATAAAAATAATTCCAGTAAAAGTTTGGTTTGCTGTTCCAACTAAATATTGAACAGGAGATCTGAGTAACAGAGCTATTGAAGTATTGGAATATCTGATACCACAATTTCACCAGAAATAATCTCCAGTATATAGAACAGAGGGAGATGATTGCAAACCAGTCTAGAGAGCAACATGGCAATCAAAGGGATATCAGAAACACATGCAGCAAAGTGAGTGTGAATAATTGCAGTGTAAAAGCCACCAGTCTGTAATAAATGCAGCTCTGCTTGTAACAACTGTTGTGTCTTACTATAGAGCAAACAGCAGCGATCAGCACTCCATTCCAAGCAAGGAGATGGCTGGGTACCATTCAAAAGTTTCAGACCTGTGAGTGCCTTCGTATTTCTGTGTGTGTGTATATATATATATATATATATATATATATACCATGATAAACTGATTCAATCTGACATCAACATGCTACTTGCACTCAACAATATCAGATCGTGTAGTTCTAATGACTATAGAAGAAGGGAATGGGTTAATGGAAAATCCAGAATCTCAGGTGGGACTTGCAATCAGTTGCTCAGATTCTGATGTTTAATTACCGTTTATACTGAGTATATACGGTAATTAAACATGCAGAATCAGCTGAAAACTCGGACTCGGTTTATACTCGAGTCAACCACTTACCTGGGCATTCCGGCAGCGAGCGATCTTTTTCTGTACTGGCGCGCCGGTTCTGAGTCACTGCCTGGCGCCAAGCCCGGCGCCGGGCAGTGACGTCAGCCGGCGCGCCAGTACAGGAATGCGCGCGCGGCTGCCGGAATGCCTGGCAGAATGCCGAGGAGAGCCCAGAGGGAGAAGAGGCCCCAGGAGAAGAGAGCCCACAGGGAGAAAGAGCCCACAGGAGAAGAGAGCCACAGGGAGAAGAGAGCCCACAGGTACAAAACTGAACTGGGTAGGGGGGGAGGGGGGCATTCAAGATGTTTGGAAACTACAACTCCCAGCATGCTTTATTAGCTGGGAGTTGCAGTTTCCAAACATTTGAATGCCAAGTGAGGGTGGCATTCAAGATGTTGGAAACTACAACTCCAGCTAATAAAGCATGCTGGGAGTTGTAGTTTCCAAACATCTTGAATGCCACCCTCACTTGGCATTCAAGATGTTTGGAAACTGCAACTCCCAGCTAATAAAGCATGCTGGGAGTTGTAGTTTCCAAAAATCTTGAATGCCAAGTGAGTTGGCATTTCTACCCTCGGTTTTTACTCGGGTCAACAACTTTTATTAGGATTTTGCTGAAATTGGGTACCTCGGTTTATACTGGTCGGTTTATACTCGAGTATATACGTAATAATGGAAAAAGGGCTATTTTACCATTATGCAAAAACCTCTGATTGGTGGACATATCTCCATAGACTACAAGCACACTGCCCACTATAGGAGGAGAAAAATCAATGGCTACACCCATAAGAAACACAAAATGAAAATAACTGATAACTGTTCCGAAAAATAATGAAAGTATATGTATGTACAGTTTATGGGCTGCTATACAACAACGCCATAGGTATGAAACCCAGGAGCTAAAAAATTTCATTTCTGCAGCCAACTAAATACCATCCATCTACTTGCAAATCTCTAACCTAAATACAAAGGTATACCATTGATAAACTGATTCAATCTGACATCAACATGCTACTTGCACTCAACAATATCAGATTGTGTAGTTCTAATGACTATAGAAGAAGGGAATGGGTTAAAGGAGAACTGTTATCCCATTTTTGAGTTGCACAAAACATGTCTAATTGTTCCTTAACCCCCTGCAAAGCTTTCTGAAGCTTTAAAATAAAAAAAAATCAAAAACACATACTTTAAAATCGCCTTATAAAGTCCATACTTGGCGCCGCCATCTTGGATTCCATCCCTCTGTTTCTGCCAAAAACTACAATCCCAGCATGCAATTTCCTGATGCTGGTGACATCACAAGTATTTATTGGCGCTCGGCACTACAGGGGGAGGGATGCGGAGGCGTGGCCTAAAAAACAGGCACGCCTCTGTTAGAGGAGGGAGGCGGGATCGGTAATACAAACTACCTATGAATGGATTTTTTTGTATATTATAACACATTGTTAAAAAATAATAATTTTTGTAAAAATACTTAATATTTAATTACATTTTTAATTATTAATATGTAATATAACGCTGTTGTTAAGTCGTTATATGTGCATGATGGTGCTGTGAGGGTGTGTGAATGTCATTATATGTGCGTGATTGGTGCTGTGAGGGTGTGGTGAATGTATTCTAAGTGCATGAATGGTGTTGCGGAGGATGCGTGCAATGTCGTTCTATGTTGAATGGCATTGCGGATGCGTGCAAATATCGTTTTAAGTGCGTGAATGGCGTTGTGCGTGAATGGTGTTGCGGATGGTGCGAATGTCGTTTTAAAGGGCAACTATAGTGTCCAAATTCAAACTTTTAAAAACTCATACTATTAAACTATACTTCACCCATCCATCAACGGATCTCCAAACGAGCGGCCGTTTTGCCCGATAAAGTGCCCATTCACGGCACGATTATCGCCGACTGCGATCACACGTGTGTAAGTAAGAGGATACGCGTGTGTACTGGCAAATCAAGGAGAAAGTTCGAAGACATTCTCACCAGTACCCATTTGGATCTGGGATGTAAGGTAAGGATTTTATTACACTACAGAGTGGGGCCAGTAGTGGGGGAATTATAGTTTTGGGGGTGACATGCCCTTTAATAAAGCCAATTAATCTTCAATAAACTCTCAGAAACTCGGTAATCAAAGAAAAAACTTTTTATCCATCTCTCTCCACACACATGTAAAAGCCATAAATGAAGTTATATGGTAACAAACCTTGTATTGTACAGAGCCTGACAGACAGATTCATGTAATTAGCAGGGTGCATTATTGTAAATTGATTTTATACTGTGATCATTCTAACTCAGACTGGCTACAGGTGTTTACCTGATAACCTGTGGCTCTCTATATGTTTTCAAAATACATCCCCAACCATTCCTGACTGCCCTCTGCTATTAGAGAGTATCTTTAGGGTAAATGGTGATAGATGTGAATTCAACTACACCAACAATAACTTGTTTCAAAGCCAGTGAATTTGATCAGGCATGGCAACTAAATTCTGAGAACTTTATGAAAACTTTTTTTTTATACACTAAGCAAAACAATGATTTATGAGAAGGAGCAAAACAAGAGAGAGCAGCCACACTGCAACTACCAGGCACCAAAAACTAATGCATTTAGAAAGCTCAGTTAGGCACAGACATCCGATAGTGCTATGCTTGCAGAACAAACTAGCAGCTCTGCTACTAAAACAGAAACTAGGACTTGCTGAAGGCCTCTGGCTGTTTTATTACTGTCTCCTTGGTACACCCCAACATATGATTGGTCAATATACAAGAGCCAATCAGATTAAGATTTGTTTTGGACCAATCAGATTTGAGGGTGTGTTTATGAGACACTTTAAAACTTCATGAATCCTCAGAGCAGCTCAGTTTGTAATCCGCAGTCAAGCTAGCAGGTCTTGCCTTTGTATTTAGGTTAGAGATTTGCAAGTAAGTGGAGGTAATTTAGTTGGACTACAGCAATGAATAATCTTTTGCTCCTAGGTTTATAGTGTCATTGTGTAGCAGTCCATAAACAGCACATACATGTGATATAAATGATAAAAATAGATTTTTGTTTGCAGAACCTTAGTTTGCTTACTTTAATCAAAAAGTCTGCAAAATTGTGAGCAAGCCTAATAAATGTAGTTGCACTACAGTTCCACCATTCCCTGACAAGCACTCCAAACAGCATAGGGCAGTTAGGGGTGTGGCATGAAATCATGCGTCAAGGCTGTCAGAATCACTGCAGTATAAATACAATCAGGTTGTAATTAACGCAGCCTGTTACTTACTTTAATTATAAGTGTCCCCAATTATGAGATGATCTGATAACTAAATATATATCCACTAACAATTTTTGCTCTAGTGCCCAGAGCAGGGATGTCCAACCTGTGGCCCTCCAGATGTTGGAAAACTACAACGCCCAGTATTCCTTGGTTTCTTCTGCAATGGAGGAAGTGCGGGCGTTGTAGTTTTCAAAAATCTGGAGGGCTGCAGGTTAGAAATCCCAGACCCAGCTTGGATAGCCAGGAAAAAACCAACTTGGATACCGCATTATACAGAAAATGAGTGATTGGATAATGCACGGGAATGGCGGCAACGAAAGAGTTACTAGTTATGTAACATAGTAACTCTTTCGTTGCCGCCATTCCGTGGCAGGACGCACATAAGTAAAAAGACCTTTCAAATGCAGCAAAAAAAAATCAAAGTTTATTTGCAAGCACTTTCTGTACATTCTCTTAAAGTAACAGGTATAAAAGGACATCTATACTGAAACAATAGTTATCTTTACATATCCAATTCTGAAACATCTTCTGCTAGGTGCAAGTTTTGCTATAATGGATGGACACAGTGTTCGCAACTCATGAAGTGAATTGCATGATGGGAAATTCCCTCTTCCAATGCTGCCTCTTAGTAATTACTGAGCATGCTTGCCCTTATAGACTGTCGGCGACAGTGGTTGGGATCATGGGATTTGGCAGGACTGTGGAGCCATCCAGCCCCTTAACTATTTGTTACTTCTTTTGATGATAGAATGAGAACGGTGTATGCTAGAGAGGTGGTTCAGGACTCGTTTTACAGGTAATATTCTTGCCTTTCTTACTAGACCAACTTGTTTTGGGACCACAGTTCTCCTTTAATGTAAAATCCCAGAATCTCAGGTGGGACTTGCAAATCAGTTGCTCAGATTCTGCATGTTTAATTAATAAATGGAAAAAGGGCTATTTTAACCATTATGCAAAACCCTTCTCATTGGTGGACATATCTCCATAGACTACAAGCACACTGCCCACTATAGGAGGAGAGAAATCAATGGCTACACCCATAAGAAACACAAAAATGAAAATAACTTGATAACTGTTCCAAAAAAATAATGAAAGTACATGTATGTGCAGTTTATGGGCTGCTATACAACAACGCCATAGGTATGAAACCCAGGAGCTAAAAAATATTCATTTCTGCAGTCCAACTAAATAACCATCCATCTACTTGCAAATCTCTAACCTAAATACAAAGGCAAGACCTGCTAGTTTGACTGCTGATTAGCAACTGAGCTTCTGTGAAGATTTCATGCTGTTTTATAGTGTCTCATAAGCACACCCCCAAAATCTGATTGGTCTAGATACAATCTTAAACCTGATTGGATCTTGGATCTTGGACCAATCAGATATTGGGGGTGGGTTTAGGAGTCACTACAAATAGTGAATGTTCGGTAAGGAGAGCTAGTTTCAGTTTTGTATTTTATCTAAGATGTTATATCTTTGTTCTAAGGCATGTGCTGGGCTATAAGCTTATTGAGTGATTCTGGTTGGGTAGCTTGAATGGGCAGCCCTTAGTTCAGATGGCTCTCAGTTTAGTTATCAGTATTTGGCTTTCTGTATCTAAGATAAAAAAAAAACAGTAAAAGTTTGGTTTGCTGTCCCAACTAAATATTGAACAGGAGATCTGAGTAACAGAGCTATTGATATATTGGAATATCTGGTTTCACAATTTCACCAGAAATAATCTCCAGTAATGGAACAGAGGGAGATGATTGTAAACCAGTCTAGAGAGCAACATGGTAATCAAAGGGATATCAGAAACACGTGCAGCAAAGCCGAGTGTGAATAATTGCAGTGTAAAAGCCACCAGTCTGTAATAAATGCAGCTCTGCTTGTAACAACTGTTGTGTCTTACTATAGAGCAAACAGCAGCAATCAGCACTCCATTCCAAGCAAGGAAATGCCTGGGTACCATTCAAAAGTTTCAGACCTGTGAGTGCCTTCGTATTTCTGTGTGTATATGTATATATATATATATATATATATACCATTGATAAACTGACATCAACATGCTACTTGCACACAATATCAGATCATGTAGTTCTGATGACTATAGAAGAAGGGAATGGGTTAATGTAAAATCCCAGAATCCCAAGTGGCACTTGCAAATCAGTTGCTCAGATTCTGCATGTTTAATTAATAAATGGAGAAAGGGCTATTTTAACCATTATGCAAAACCCTTCTGATTGGTGGACATATCTCCATAGACTGCAAGCACACTGCCCACTATAGGAGGCGTGAAATCAATTGCTACACCCATAAGAAACACAAAAATGAAAATAAATTGATAACTGTTCCAAAAAAATAATGATAGTATATGGCAAAAGTACACAGGATAGCGCTCCCTACACTACAGCAAAACATAGTTTTGGGGGTGGACATGCCCTTTAACAATGTAGGACATGTTTTCTCCTTTGCAATGTTGCCAAGATCCATCCCTTCCTCTCTTGCTCTACTCTCCCGTCTTGGTTCCTATAACATTCAGCTTCTTGGTCTCCCGGCCGGTCATCTCTCTCCTCTCCAGTCTATCTTAAACTCGGCAGCTCGGATCATCTCACTCTCCTCGAAAAGAGAACCTGCAACCTCATTACTTCAGTCCATAGGGTGGCTTCCCATCAAACAATCATATTCAATACCCTGCTTTTAACCTTTATATCCCTTCACTCTACTGCACCTCCCAACTTATCTTCTCTCTTGGTCCCTTATGCTCCAGGCCGTGCCCTCCGTTACTCGCAAGGCAATCTTCTCCACAGACACCCAACTAACACTGCTTGCTTCCGCCTTAAACCATTCTCTCTTGCTGCTCCCTACCTTTGGATCTCTCTCCCTCTCTCACTTCGCCAGGTGAAATCCTCTTTCAAATCTAAACTGTTATCCTACCTTTCTGAAAACCAGCACTATTAATGATTGTTAGCTGTCTGAGCACTTTATCCCTCCTCCCACCTTGAGATTTCATCAAATATTCAATAGATCCCAATCATAGCTAAAATGTAAATTAAGGAATTAATTCATGTCAGTTTATTTCTGGATATTTTTATCTGTGGTCCAGAACCGTTTGCCCACCTTGCATGCAGTTCATGAACTGGCCACTAGATAAACACACACACACATGACACAACCCTTCCCGCACACTCACCTCTGGAGTAAGCAGAATTTTCTAACTTCCATTTCCTTATAAAGTCCCTACTAAGCCATGGTTTAGAACTGGGCTGTCAGGGAATAACTAAATAGCATTAAGTGGAGCTGAGGATCAAACCACATTCCCAGATATTTATAGCCAAGGAGCTGAATTAGCAAATGGTTTACACCTATTAAAATGCTGTTAGCTGTGAAGTTTGGAACAGTACGTTTCCTCCAAAACACACAATGTTTAATGCCAAGGTCATAAAAGGATCAGAAAATAACTGAGTTGTTTTAATACAGTTTTTAATACTGTTGTAGATCCATCTCTGACCCCATCAAGGTGCCTCGGTTTGATAGTCCAGTTTTTTTTTGTTAACCCCCAAATCACAGTTAGGGTTCGACATGTAAATGTAAAAGGTCCATCATTGACATGACAGCAATGATTGACATCAAGGCAGTGGGGCTTGTGGGGCATGATAATTCTTTTCTTTCTTTTTACAATTTGAATAGAGAGGTCAGTGAAGATAAATGATTGGTGGGTGGTTTTAATGTTAAATGTTAAACCCCTTAACACATGGTAATAAAAGTAGCAAATTGGACATCTCTCTCCATGGGTGAAGCACTGAGCATGTCTGTCCCACTGGGTGAGGTGAGGCAAGGCAGAGATTTTGCTGATTAATATAAATCATGTGTTTGGTTAGAAATTGCTTAGAAAGGCAAAGGATATAGTGGTCTGCTATACAACTGAACACTGGGGGGCCAACCAGTAGAATTTTTCAAGATCCCTAGAAATCCAGCATTGGGATGGCATGTACCCATGTGTGGCTCCCTGATCCTTCCTTTCCCTGCACCATGGACTTTTTTACTGGTGTTGATATGCAATGGAGGAGGAAGAGGGGTCTGTTAATTGCTCAGGGACAATTCTGGTTCATTGTCAGTACCGCGTGGTCCATCAGAAACACATGGCCAGAGTTTGATGATATTGTTTAAAACCAGACACGGACTGTTGGAACAGAATGTCACATGGTGGTTAGTAAGAATGACACGATGCTTGTTCATAACCATAAGCAATGGGGACCATCTGTCATCAGAATGAGGATATTTGTGGTTTAGGCGTTGCCCAAAGTCTTTGCCAAAGAAAAATACTGTATTTCCACTAAGCTTTTGTTTTTCTATAACCTTCTGTTTATATTTCATTTTGGGTAGATTCTCTCTTCCTATTTTAACTATCTGGGGGAACATTTTCTAGGAAAGGAAAAATACAGATTCTGGAAATTTTTTTGGGATACAATAATCTGTAATGGTCTAATATGTCCATCTACACACTTCCTTATATTTCCTCCCAGGTGCCTCCAGGTGTAGTAAGTCTATACAAAAACGAGAAATTCTAGGGCACTCTGGATTGTGAGCAAAAAATATTATTTATTGTGCAATATCATCAGGATACCTGATGAAGGTTCTTGGCGAAGTCCCAAAACGATATTGCACAATAAATAATATTTTTTGCTCACAATCCAGAGTGCCCAGGAATTTCTCATTTTTGAATAATCTGTGATGGAAATGTCATTATGTTGGAAGGGGCGGGTTCGTGTGTCAAATCTGTCAGTTACTCAGAGCCATTGTATTGCTGATACAGAAACTGCTAAATGCTGCACTTCACTTATTCCCTAAAACCCAATATTGCTGTTTTAAAGGGCAAGTCCAGCATAAAACAAAGTAACCTTAGAAATGTTAATCACCCCCTCCAATCTCCACTTTCACATTATCTAAACATTTCAAAGATTCACCTGAAGAGACTGTAGAATGTACAAAAAAAAATATCTATAGAATTTATAGACTTTAAAGAGCATCTATACTGAAAAATAAAATATCCATTCTAAAACATCTTACAATTCAACTGTCAATCAAGTTCCAAGTCTCTCATAAACTATTCTTCTGTGAGCAGTTTTGCTGTAGCTGGAATGGTGACAGAGATCTGACAGTTGGAATGCTGTGTGCAGTGTACAGGTTTGAAAGTAGGTTTGTCTGGAAAAAGTCAGGTCAGATGAAAGTGGGAGTGGTTAAAAGAGCAAAACATGTGCTGGATTAAAGGCATGCAGCAACACACACACCTCAGAGTAACTGCTACTTACACATATATTTATTCATAGATTAAGATGAGGAAAAGTCATTATTTCAGTATAGTGTGCTTTTAAGTTTAACTGCCAAAATATGCGCTGAATATCTGACTTCAGAAATACCGGGGAGGTAAGTCAGTATTGCGAGGCAGAGACTTTGAGGGGTGGGAAAGGTAATTGGGAAATTTTGTCAGCGGGTATGTCATGACCTTTAACTATTATTGAATCTGGTCCTGATTGAAGCGATTCCAGAGGCTTGTTTAATTTTAAGGCCCTTATTTACCTGACCGGGCCCTGGCCACGTGGGCGCTGCCCCCTGCTCCAGTTACGAGCTTGTTTCAAGCAAAAACAGTAACAGAGGGCTTCTGCACTGACAGCCACTCTACTTCCTGTCTGCGACTGTCAGGCGATTGGGCGGGAAATCATGTTGCTTCCTTTACTGACAGCTGCAACCAGCAACCAGGTCAGGTACTTCAGGGGCACCTTTGAAACCTAAAGATAATGTCAAAGTGGGGTTTGGGGGGTGATAAACATTTCTAAGGTAACTTTTTTTTAGGCTGAACATGCCCTTTAAAATCCTGGGGTGGTTGACTTTGCATAAATGTGGCCTTACAATCTACAGTAATTATAAAATCCTCATGTAATTTTACCTCAGCCATCACAGCTTGCCACACTCCCCTTGCTGCCCTGGGAGCTGATCGCCACTCCAATCCATCTAAGCTTTGCTGCTTGGCCCAGTCTCTTTTCTTCTTGCTCCATAAATACAGCTTCTTTGTGTACTTTTCTCCACTGGCTGCCCATCTCACAGACCCCCCATGTATTGCAAAACTTTCCCCCAAATATTAGGTCAAGTGTAACCCGCACTCTGGGAATTACCTTCCCCTCTCGGCCATCCTAGTCACCTCCTTCCACATCCAGGACCTTTGTTAATGTGGAGATTGTTCACCTTTAATCTGGATCTCCCTTAATAGCTCCATCCAGCCCTTAACATCCCTCCAGATCTTTAAACACCCCAGAAAACTCATCTTTTCAGTGAAGACTATAATCTGACCTGGGACACTAGCCAGGCCATTGACCCAGCTTGGCCCAAACATCTGAAACTCCACTGTCAACCTCTATAGAGTCATTCACCACCTTTTTATTTAAACTGTAAGATTCCTCAGACAGAGCCCCCATGTGTAATGTATCTCAGTATTGTAGTTTATTGACGGTATTATGTTGCCCATTAAGTTGCTCATTCAATTTTTATTATGCACCATATTGTGCTGAAAGTTGTTGTGAAATCTCCATTTTCTACAAGTAGTGCAGTAGTTTCCAGTACCCTCTATGTCCCTGAGACTTGTGGTGTCTCAGCTTAGATCAGTGCCTCTTAACTCCAGTAATTTAAATCCAGTACTCCTACAGATGGGTGAAGCTTGTATTGTGACATCACAAAAGAAATCTGAGCCAAGCTGAGCTAGCTTGGCTCATTTGGCTCACAATGTCACACCAAATTAGCTTCAGGGATTAAGATAAACTTTTTTACCTTTCATGTACTAGCAGCAGTCATCCACCAGGAGGCATAAGAAACCCCCTTCTTTCCCTGTGTCAGGAAATGTTCCCAATGACAAATAAAGGGAGCTGCAATTCAGTTTACAGACATGTTTAATAAGTTACAAAAAACCCTCAGTGCCCAATTCACTCAATGTTATTTTTTAGCACCTTAACGTCCAAGTTATAGTGGAGTTTTTTAAGGAATTGTACACTGAAAAAATTATGTTGCCTCATTATCTATAAATGAATACATGTAAGAAGCACTCTGATGTGTTTGTGTTGCTGTATGAGTTCAATCCAGCACTTGTTTTGCTCAAACTCAGTCTCTCAGCCCCCTGACAGACTATCTAACTCTTTTTAAAGGAGAACTGTTATCCCGTTTTTGTAAGTTGCACAAACATGTCTAATTGTTCCTTAACCCCCTGCAAAGCTTTCTGAAGCTTTAAATATAAAAAAAATCAAAAACACATACTTTAAAATCGCCTTATAAAGTCCATACTTGGGCGCCGCCATCTTGGATTCCATCCCTTCCTGTTTCTGCCAAAAACTACAATCCCAGCATGCAATTTCCTGATGCTGGTGACATCACAAGTATTTTCTATTGGCCGCTCGGCACTACAGGGGGAGGGATGCGGAGGCGTGGCCTAACAAACAGGCACGCCTCTGTTAGAGGAGGGAGGCGGGATCGGTAATACAAACTACCTTTATGAATGGATTTTTTTGTATATTATAACACATTGTTAAAAAATAATAATTGTTTGTAAAAATACTTAATATTTAATTACATTTTTAATTATTATATATGTAATATAACGCTGTTGTTAATGTCGTTATATGTGCATGATTGGTGCTGTGAGTGTGTGTGAATGTCATTATATGTGCGTGATTGGTGCTGTGAGTGTGTGTGAATGTCATTCTAAGTGCATGAATGGTGTTGCGGATGCGTGCAAATGTCGTTCTATATGCGTGAATGGCATTGCGGATGCGTGCAAATATCGTTTTAAGTGCGTGAATGGCGTTGTGCGTGAATGGTGTTGCGGATGCGTGCGAATGTCGTTTTAAAGGGCAACTATAGTGTCCAAATTCAAACTTTTAAAAACCTCATACTATTAAACTATACTTCATCCCATCCATCAACGGATCTCCAAACGAGCGGCCGTTTTGCCCGATAAAGTGCCCATTCACGGCACGATTATCGCCGACCTGCGATCACACGTGTGTATAGTAAGCAGGATACGCGTGTACTGGCAAATCAAGGAGAAAGTTGGAAGACATCTCTACCAGTACCCATTTGGATCTGGGATGTATGGTAAGGATTTTATTACACTACAGAGTGGGGCCAGTAGTGGGGGGAATTATAGTTTTGGGGGTGGACATGCCCTTTAATAAAGCCAATTAATCTTCAATAAACTCTCAGAAACTCGGTAATCAAAGAAAAAACTTTTTATCCCATCTCTCTCCACACACATGTAAAAGCCATAAATGAAAGTTATATGGTAACAAACCTTGTATTGTACAGAGCCTGACAGACAGATTCATGTAATTAGCAGGGCTGCATTATTGTAAATTGATTTTATACTGTGATCATTCTAACTCAGACTGGCTACAGGTGTTTTACCTGATTAACCTGTGGCTCTCTATATGTTTTCAAAATACAACCCCAACCATTCCCTGACTGCCCTCTGCTATTAGAGAGTATCTTTAGGGTAAATGGTGATAGATGGAATTCAACTACACCAACAATAACTTTGTTCAAAGCCAGTGAATTTGATCAGGCATGGCAACTAAATTCTGAGAGAACTTTATGAAAACTTTTTTTTTATACATTAAGCACCAAACAATCATTTATGAGATGGAGCAAAGCAGAGAGCAGCCACACTGCAACTACCAGGCACCAAAACTAATGCATTTAGAAAGCTCAGTTAGGCACCAGACATCTGATAGTTGCTATGCCTGCAGAACAAACTAGCAGCTCTTCTACTAAAACAGAACTAGGACTTGCTGAAGGCCTCTGGCTGTTTTATACTGTCTCCTTGGCACACCCCCAACATATGATTGGTCAATAATACAAGAGCCAATCAGATTTAAGATTTGTTTTGGACCAATCAGATTTTGAGGGTGTGTTTATGAGACACTTTAAAACTTCATGAACTCCTCAGAGCAGCTCAGTTTGTAATCCGCAGTCAAGCTAGCAGGTCTTGCCTTTGTATTTAGGTTAGAGATTTGCAAGTAAGTGGCAGGTAATTTAGTTGGACTACAGCAATGAATAATCTTTTGCTCCTAGGTTTATAGTGTCATTGTGTAGCAGTCCATAAACAGCACATACATGTTGATATAAATGATAAAAATAGATTTTTGTTTGCAGAACCTTAGTTTGCTTTACTTTAATCAAAAAAGTCTGCAAAATTGTGAGCAAGCCTAATAAATATGTAGTTGCACTACTAGTTCCACCATTCCCTGACAAGCACTCTCAAACAGCATAGGGCAGTTAGGGGTTGGCATGAAATCATGCGTCAAGGCTGTCAGAATCACTGCAGTATAAATACAATCAGGTTGTAATTAACGCAGCCCTGTTACTTACTTTAATTATAAGTGTCCCCCAATTATGAGATGATCTGATAACTAAATATATATCCACTAACAATTTATTGCTCTAGTGCCCAGAGCAGGGATGTCCAACCTGTGGCCCTCCAGATGTTGGAAAACTACAACGCCCAGTATTCCTTGGTTTCTTCTGCAATGGAGGAATGCTGGGCGTTGTAGTTTTCAAAAATCTGGAGGGGTGCAGGTTAGAAATCCCAGACCCAGCTTGGAATAGCCAGGAAAAACCAACTTGGATACCGCATTATACAGAAAATGAGTGATTGGATAATGCACGGGAATGGCGGCAACGAAAGAGTTACTATGTTATGTAACATAGTAACTCTTTCGTTGCCGCCATTCCCGTGGCAGGACGCACATAAGTAAAAAGACCTTTCAAATGCAGCAAAAAAAAATCAAAGTTTATTGCAAGCACTTTCTGTACATTCTCTTAAAGGTAACAGGTATAAAAGGACATCTATACTGAAACAATAGTTATCTTTAGATATCCAATCTGAACCATCTTCTGCTAGGTGCAGTTTTGCTATAACTGGAATGGACACAGTGTTCATGCAAATCATGTGAATTGCATGATGGGAAATTCCCTCTTCCAATGCTGCCTCTTAGTGATTGCTGAGCATGCTTGCCCTCATAGAAACCTTGATGAGGAACAGTTACAGGCAGAAACAAATTACACTAGAAATGGCTCCTACTCTATAATTTCTAGGACTTTCAACAGACATTGCAAGAGAACCATAAAGAGCTGAGCAGTAAGGTAAGGGTTTTTAAACACTGCACAGTGGGGCCAGTAGAAGGTAAAATTTTGGTTTTGGGGGTGGACATGCCCTTTAAAGGTAACAGGTATAAAAGGACATCTATACTGAAACAATGGTTATCTTTAGATATCCAATCTGAACCATCTTCTGCTAGGTGCAGTTTTGCTATAACTGGAATGGACACAGTGTTAATGTGAATTGCATGATGGGAAATTCCCTCTTCCAATGCTGCCTCTTAGTAATTACTGAGCATGCTTGCCCTTATAGACTGTCGGCGACAGTGGTTGGGATCATGGGATTTGGCAGGACTGTGGAGCCATCCAGCCCCTTAACTATTTGTTACTTCTTTTGATGATAAAATGAGAACGGTGTATGCTAGAGAGGTGGTTCAGGACTCGTTTTACAGGTAATATTCTTGCCTTTTTTACTGGACCAACTTGTTTTGGGACCACAGTTCTCCTTTAAGGAAAAGCATGCTCAGTAATACCTATGAGGCAGCATTGGGAGAGAGAATTCCCCACCATGCAGTTCACCTACCTACTGTCACAATTCCAGCTACAGCAAACCTATACATAACAGAAGAGTTTATGATACTAAGGCAATTGGTTGACAGCTGAAATGTAAGATGGTTCAGATTGAATATCTAAAGAAATAAGGGACAGATCAACAAAAAACGGTACAGTGATAGTTAAGAAGAATTATAGGTTCCATTAATGGGCAATTAAAAAAAAAAACAATTTCCCAGTGTACATATCCTTTAAAGGAATAGTTCACTGCAATAGTGAACTATTCCTCTTCTACATTGATTGAAGCCCGGGAGGTTAAGGAGCTATGCCTTACCTCCTGTTCTTCAATCAATGTTTAGATAGCCAGGAACGAAGAAGATCTGAAAATCTTACCTTTCACGTGATCCAGCAGGGTCTCTCTGACAGTCCCCGACTGCTTCCTGCTTCTGTTACGCTATAACGCGAATGCCCGATAATGCGCGCTATAGCAGAACAGAAGAAGGAAGCAGCCGGGAATTTCAGAGCGGCCCTGCTGGATTGCGTGAAAGGTAAGATCTTCTGAAGTTCGTTCCTGGCTATCTAAACATTGATTGAAGAATGGGAGGTAAGGCATAGCTCCTTAACCTGCCTGGCTTCAATCAATGTAGAAAAGGGATAGTTCACTATTGCAGTGAACTATTCCTTTAAGATTGGCCACATGTGTTTTAAGGTACAATCCAATCCAAGTAGAAAAGCGCGCAGTAGTGTTGGCCAATTGGTCTGCGTTGCAATCCGCTTTTAAGAGTGCATGGGATGACCATTGGTTTGCAAATCGCATGCGCTCTGATAATGCAACATTGCGTGGATAGTAGCATGCAGGAAAACGGATGCACATCTCCAACGTATTATCGTGCATCCTAGTTTCTAGTTTGTCTTATCCTTAAACTCCCAAAAATGATCATTCATGGCAGCATGGCAAGGATGTTTACATATACTGTAGAAAATAAATAACTGATCCCACATACAGCTAATCATTGAGATGGATCCTGGCTAGTCACAGTCTGGCACACCATTTATTAAACTAAGAAAAAGTCTGAAACCACCTATACCTGACAGGACGTGTAATAGAAAATCCACCATTCAACAGTATATACTGCTGAACATAAAGAGTTCAACAAAAACTTTTAGGCGGCAGCAGATTCCATGATTGACTTTGGTCATGCCAGTTCCTTTACACTATCAAATGATATCAAAGAGACCAAAAAGATAGCGTTTCAATTTGCCTCTTTGGTGAGAACTAACAAAGTATAAGTATCTGTTGTATTCAATTAGATCAACTGGACTTGAAATGTAGTTCTTGAAGACGTTTCGCTAGTCATCCGACTGGCTTTCTCAATTCAGAATGACTTGTACAAGAATCTGTGGCAATTATGTACCCTGGAAAATCCCAATTAGCATATCACAGCCAGGTTTTAAGGGTGTGATGTAATGTTAACATATTGGCGAAGGAACGTGACTAGTTCAAGAGAGGTGTTCAAGAGAGGGGTTAAGGAGGCCATTTATGTGAAAATAAAGAAACCAAGCCTAAATAGAGGTGGGGGGTGTTCAACACCAACTGTCTGCCATGTACAATGCTGTTTTGACACCTTACTCTGGGCGTTCCTATAACACCTCTTAGCCACTGTCCAATCACGCCCTTAACACCTGGCTGTGATATGCTAATTGGGATTTTCCAGGGTACATAATTGCCACAGATTCTTGTACAAGTCATTCTGAATTGAGAAAGCCAGTTGGATGACTAGCGAAACGTCTTCAAGAACTACATTTCAAGTCCAGTTGATCTAATTGAATACAACAGATATACCATGACCTGGATGAATGAGAACCTTCACAAGAACAAAGTACAAGGTTAAGTTAAATAGATGACCTGTATAAAGAGAGACTATGTACAGATAGATCAATGATGTTCAGTAGGTCATTATGTAGATAATTCGGAAGAGAGAAAAATACATTAGATTGCGGTACAGCGATAAATAAACATGTAAAATAGCTTGGATTGTACTAGGATGTCAGGTCACTGGTCTACATAAAACAATGGAAAAGAGGTAAACAGATCATTGACTTCAGAATTGTCTCAATGCAATAAACTCAATCTGTAAACTCAATCCCTACTGTACAAGGTGAACATTGTTATGTGAATGTCCCAACCTGACAGAGCTATAAACCATTTTATTAAGAAGAATGTACAAAAAAAAATGATCTATAGAATTTATAGACTTTAAAGGGCATCTATACTGAAAAATAAAGTAAAAAAAAAAAAAGTAAAAATAAATTGCCCATTACTGGAAACAATAATTCTTCCCAACCACCACTGTACTATTTACAGTTTTTGTTGATCTGTCTCCTATTTCTTTAGATATCCAATCTAAAACATCTTACAATTCAGCTGTCAATCAAGTTCCAAGTCTGTCATAAACTATTCTTCTGTGAGCAGTTGTGTTGTAGCTGGAATGGTGACAGAGATTTGACAGTTGGAATGCTGTGTGCAGTGTACAGGTGTGACAGTTGGTTTGTCGGGAAAAAGTCAGGTCAGATGGAAGTGGGAGTGGTTAAAAGAGAGGGGGGGATATTGCTCCTGAGCAAAACATGTGCTAGGTTGAAGGCATGCAGCAACACACACACCTCAGAGTAAGTGCTACTTACACATAATTATTTATAGATTAAAATGAGGAAAAGTCATTATTTCAGTATAGTGTGCTTTTAAAGGAGAACTAAACTTTTTAAAAACCTAATGTGAAAGCTTTTCTCCCCAGAACACCTATACATTGTAAGATTCATCTCTAGTAAGTTGCATTAAGTACATGTAAATAATAGATTCTGTAACTAAGAAGGCTTCCATGTTGTTACCAGTACAGCCCACAGGCCATGAAGTCATCAAAGAACCACGCCCTCTGAACCCAGTATTCACTGTCTCTATGTACAGAGTATTTTCTATACAGATATCACCACACTGATATGGAATCCCTGATAAAACTTTGAAAGCTGCTTGTTACCCTGCAGTTCATTAACCAGTCAGTGTGAGTTGCTGGTAAATAAACTGCAGGGTAACAAGCAGATTTCAAAGTCTTATCAGGGATTCCATATTCCATTTTTTTTTATTATTCTTTTCCTAGCAAAGATAAAGCCTCCAAATGTACCTGTATGCTATGCTTATTCAGTGTTGGCGCACCGGGTAAGGCGCCAGGTTTGAAAATAAACAGTTCAGAAGGATACAAGTTCAATACCCCAGACTTACCTTTTATTCTGTTTCTATTATATTCCATGCAAAAGATAAAGCTCCTAAAGGTACCTAAAATTGCAGCTTATTCCCTGGTGGCGCACCTGGTGAGACTCTAGTTTTAAAAACACACACAGTCCAGAAGGCCCTGCCCGAAGAGCTTACAATCTAATCACATTATGTACACATACAATCTATCAGTTTGTCTTTATGATTGTGGGGAAACCAGAGTGCCTGGAGGAAACCCACGCAAGCACGGGGAGAACATACAAACTCCTTGCAGATGTGTCCAAGGGTGGAATCGAACTTCATCGCTGCAAGGAATCAGTGCTAACCACTGAGCCACCGTGCTGCCCTGCATTGAATGTGTTTGAAAACAAAAAACTGAAATCCCTGTTCTGTGTCAGGGAGAGGGAGGATCTCTGTGCTGTAATGTGATTGGCTGTCAGCTTCTAGAAAGCAAGGCTGCAACTTCCTTGTTTTGATCTGTTGAGCTCTACAGAGCATGTGCCTGTACACAGACACTTAGCTGGAGGTTTACCCAGCTAATGTGGATTGTGGGAGCTAACCCTAGTACTTACAGGTTATTTTCATAAATCACCCAATGGCCACAGCAAATGGATAGGTGAGACACAGCGTGTTGTATGTTTGTGTGAGTGTGCTCTGTCTGTTGGGACAATGTTGTCTGGAGACTTTAGTTCTCCTTCAAGTTTAACTGCCACCATATGTGCTGAATATCTGACTTCAGAAATACCGGGGAGGTAAGTCAGTATTGGGAGGCAGAGATTTTGGGGGTGGGAAAGGTAATTGTGAAATGTTATTAACTGACTATTATTGAATTTGGTCCTGATTGAAGCGATTCCAGAGACTTGTTTAATTTTAAGGCCCTTATTGTCCTCAATCACATGTCTTGGAGAAAATTTGCATGGGGTTCAGGGTTTTCCGTTCAAGGCTTCTGGGAGGAATAATGTTTTCCTGAGATAGCTATAGACCTTCAAGGGATTATGACAAATTTGGTTGATTAAAATAACCTGGAATGTCCAGTCAGTTGGATTGTGACCACTTTGGGAAGCTCAAGGGCTTAGGCTGATTTGAAATCTCAATGGGAAGATGTAATACTTCTCTTATCCATTGCTTTGCTTATGTGATGTAATATCCTTGGGAATTTCAGTTTGAACTAAAGTTCTGAACCCAGCTAGTCTCTGTCTTTTTAATCGTCACACTGAACCAAAATAAATAGCCTTCCTGTGGACACAGCTGCCATAACACACCTGGTCCATGGATTTCTTAGGGAATAAAATCAACATTGACTGGAAATAAGATATTTAGCCCTAGTCACTGTATCTGTTGCTGCTGTTGACTGAATAACTGGAATGAAGACAGTTAAACTCTCGCCTTCCCCTCAATAAATAATCATTAAATAACAAATCCCGTCAGCACTGCCCCCGGAATCCACTGACAACACAAAGTTTTGGTGGGTTCCAGGGTTTATAGTCCTGGGTTGAAGGCTCAGTGTACCCTAAAGAAATGGTCAAACGTTACGGCACAAAGTAATAATATTTGGGTTTTTTTTTGGTTCACTATAAACCATTTTGACACTGAATTCCGACTTCTCCCTCCATTAAGTTGAATGAAATATCCCTTTAACAATGCATGTCATATCAATCACTTTATAGCAGAGGCCTTAAAGGGGATGTTTAGCTCACACATGACATGTTGGGGGTTTTGTTTTAAAAGAAATGCAAAGAAAGAGCCAATGTCCCTTTCAAGTCAACTAAAAAACAAACTTGGTCTTTTTTTCCCGTAAGCCATAAACCGCTCCGTATTTCGTTGCTCCAAACAGATGTTTACCGAGTTTCTTTGGAACAAAATATTTCTTGGATCAGGACATTTTTGCAAAACCCAAAGAAAACACAGACTTGACATTTTCTCTGAATTTAGCACTGAATATGCCCTTTGTGAAAGTTGATACAGTAACTTCTTTGGGAAAGGATCCAAGAGTTTAACTGTTTTTCCAGCATTGCAGTCAAACCAATCTGCTCATTTCACTCTCATCATACTGACCAGCAGCGGATACAACGTCAGGAAAATAACCGCTGTGCCATTGTCATTACCTTAGTCACAAGATTAAACAGCTTTTATCTCTGCATTCTTCAGTGCTGGGGCACCAGTTATTAAGTACAACAAGTCTGAATCACTGCCCACAGGACAAAGCATAAACTATTTGAAGATGCAGCTTGTTTGGAGCAGTCAGTGCAAGGAATACATTGGCGTAGATGTAGAAAATACCCATGTATGAAAATATACCATGCCTCCCTACATGCCCTAGACATGTAGGGAGGCATGTCTTCCAGATATTTAACTGGGGACTTGTCAGTTATCAACCCCAACTGCTATTTTAACCAGTTTATTACATGTATTTGTAAGCAGATATTTAATGATAAATTCTGTTCATTTCTGGAAATGGTATCTGCCTCCTCCCTCTACTCAATGAGCTTTTTATAAGCTTGAGCATGTGCAGAGGAGGCAGCTGGGGAAACAGCAGTCAATCATTGGCTGGGATGTCAGCAGTTAAAGCCTTGATTGACTGCATGGGGGAGTGGTCAGCTTGCTCAGCCAGAATGGAGACAATAGTTATCTATAAATATCTGGTCAGTGGTGAAGTTAATAAAGTGGAAAATATATAATTTGGGGTTGGTAGCAGGTGACTGACAAGTGACCAGGTTTTTCTTTTAAGAGTGGACATGCCCTTTAATTGTCTACAACTGGAAAATCGGATATTTACTAACCAGGGATTAAAAATGTTTTCCTGCTAGATGGCTACTTTATTACGTTAAGAGCTGCAAGTGGACATTGTACTAGGAAAGAAGCCTCTAAATGAGTGTATTGCAATATTTCCGTCCTACTGACACAGGTTTTAGGCAGAACTCTATTTCAGGAAGTGTTATACAATAAGCTGTAAGGGTCCCCAAGACGTAGTTGTCTAGATAGATTCTAAATTCCGTTGCTGTTGGCAACACAAAACATAGAAGGCACAGTACCAACTGAAGTACGAGGGGGGTAGCAGAAGGAAGAATGAATGGGAAGTTCCAGAGGTGACATGATAACCTGATGAACCCACTTTTTCGAGATCCTAGAGAATCGTTTTAACGCAAAGGATGTTCCACAGGCAGCAGATAATCAAATAACTTAAGTCGACTTCAACCGTGTGGGGATGGTACACGCATCCTCCAACTTGATTATCAAAAAGAAAAGTTACACACGGGAACCAAGATATAGAGCTACAGTGGTATTAACTGGAGATGCTTTTATTATTAAATGGTTCTTGTAAGGGTGTGTTATACTGGAACATTATGTTTCACTTTTCTTGCAGATTGAATGTGGAACTGTCACAATGGGACGTGTGGGTAGGCACTATGCATCTTCTTGGTTATGATATATTGTAATTGCTATGTGATACCTGGTGTCATGAACAGTATTCTGGTTCCTTTGTGGTACTTTTCTATTTGATCATTTTAATGCTTTCATCAGACCTTTTGTGACTACTCTAAGAACAGGATGATAAGTTGTACCCATCCTGCTAGGTGCCTGTATATAGGCATGGGATGTCCAAACCTGTGGTCCTTCTCCTTCACAACAAAGCAGGGCCACAAGTCGGACATCACTGATAAAGGCCATAGAATAGATTCTGTGACTTCTATTTATGGAAAGGTAAAACAATATTTCTTTTTTTAACTGCACATTTGAAATATGAAATAAGCAGGACAATATTTCTCTATGTCTTCCCTTATTAGAGTGTTTAGGATGTCAGGAGAAACCCCAAAGCTTTATACATTCGTTATCATTTATTTCATATTCTGTTTTTCCTTCTATCTGCAGATTTTCTTGCCTTTTACATGAGATCCCTCCAACCTGAGGGCAGTGGCCCTTCCTGAATCATCTTGATTTCCCATCTGCTGGAGATCCTGGAGAAATGAGACGGGTCAAGGTTCCAACTTCACTTCACTATGTGTTCAGCTGCAGGACTGCATCGCTGTTAGTTCTAGACTTCCAAATATAAATCAATATGACTGGAATAAACCAAATGAGAACTCAACGCAGGTCTTGTAGATCTCTTGCCAATAACAAAGCCCAGCACCAGTGGATTTATGGTCTCTTCCTGTCTCTAACAAGGAGAAAGGACTAACGTACATTGAGCTAATCCCCCGGGACTCGCCATTACCGCACAGAGAGGGTCAAACAACATGTTTTCTCTTTCTGTAAGAAAAATAATGTGGTGAAAGTTTTAGAAACGACAAGCAAACAGTTATATGGCGTCTCACCGTGCAGCGCTCTGTAATTATCTCCTGAAATCCCTGGCCACTGAATTATATAGTCAATACAAGGAATGGGGCCCTGAATGCAGTAAAGGGAAATGGAGAGTTACCATTAACCATTTGTTTTTAGCAGTTCGGGTTTGAATGAATGTTTGTAACAGAGAATGACGCTCATTTACCCAGAGACACTCTCGTTAAATGTCCGGATCACGATTCAGTATCACGTTTGCGGGTATGTGGGCAAATCCCAAAAAGCACTTTATAAAAATCCAACACTAAAACTAGCGCAAACACGATATTGTGACTTGTGTAACCCGCGCATCCAACGCTAATATGGAGTCAAAGTCACGCTAACGGTAGCTCCATATATTTGCCCAGCGAGTCAGGGTAAATCGGCCCCAATATATTTTATGGAGGGAAACTTAAAGGATAACTTTACTCAGTTTTATCCTGAGTATACTCAGTCATAGAATAACATGCGTTAGTAAACTACCGCAATTGTATTCAAAGGGGATCGTAATTTGCAATCGTTAACGATAATTGTAAATTAACTATTCTAAATCCGATTGGAAGTTAACGATCAGTTTAACAATCGTAAAACTGATCATTAAAGGCGCGGTATCGCTAAAAAGCGAGGACTTTGTATGTTCTCCCCGTGCTTGCGTGTGTTTCCTCCAGGCACTCTGGTTTCCCCCACAATCATAAAGACATACTGATAGGTTGTATGTGTCAAATAAATATGCTTAGATTGTAAGCTCTTCGGGGCAGGACCTGATGTGAATGTATACATGTAATTGTAAAGCGCTACGGAATATGTTGGCGCTATATAAATCCACAATAATAATAATAATGGGGTAGTGGATTTTATTATAATAAATTTGATAGCCCTGCCTGGTGTTTAGGAGGTCAAATAATTGTTTCTGGTATTAGAGTAGGGGTCACTATAGTGCTGTAGTGGAAAGGTGCAGTAAACTAGTTAGTAGTCTCCCCATCATGTAGAAATGCAGTACAGACAATATTTCAGATTGACCAATCGCATGGTCTTCTATATGGGATCAGCCACAACTTACTGACATGTCTAATCCATTTTAGACTGAGTCGATGTTACAACCTGAATAGTTGAAATATTCATTCTATTTGGGGCAGGGAACCAATGTGCTTCTCTCTCTAGTATTAGTAATCCAACTTCTCAGAGATCATTTGATGTGACCTTTAATTCAGAACCACATGACAATGTGGGTGTCTCTCTCCTGGCATGACGCATGAAAATGACGACTAGCATCTCGCTACATGTGACTTAAACCTTAACTAGATTCCAAGGTGTTTAATGGCTGGGGACATATTTTTGCCTGATCATTCCCCCGGCTGGGATATAATTAGAGAGATAATTGTGCGAGTTTGCAGCACTAACTTTCCTGCTGAATTATTGTCTGTTACACATATTGATTAGTAGTAATGGGTATTGTGCACAATTCATTTAGGTCTAAGAATTTGGATATTTAGCTATTCACTTGTCATTCTAGAATATGACAAAGTAAATTTAGAGGAACCTTAGAAAGTGAAGAAGTTTTTCTTCTTTAAACCTTACATAACCTTAATCTGGGGCAGACACATTGACATCTTGTCTATCGATGTTCTGGTGAAGATCCGGTAAGTGCAATGATCAATGATAATGTTGGTTGGAAACTAAAATAAGATGAATGAATGAAATAGCCTGGAGATCTTTGCTTCCTGTTTCTTATAACTTAATTAGAAGGGCTCTAGGGATACACAATTCATTTGGATAGATCCTCTGAAAGCTAATGTAATATTATAATACCCAGTGGACTATCCCACTAGCACAATATGGTAATAGCTGCTGCAGAGGAGCATTTACTATATTAATTCGAATCACTGGCTTGTAAAAGGTTCATGTACTGATCTATTACGTAAAGGGTTATTGAGATTCTCTCGGACATAACAAATTAAGGACAGTATTTATAAAGGATTCATATCAATAAATAAATGTCACTAGTAGCAGTATTTTTCAATACCAATGATGGCCGCAGAGCGCTACTTTACGGCATAGTTGTAAAATAAAATGTAAGAATCGGTATGATTATGGCGTTACTTTACATAGCAATGAAAAATAATATTGCAGCTAGGGATAGACTAGAACTCAAACCCGAGTTTGAGCCGATCTTTATGAGTTCGGTGGAAAAAGAACTAGAACTCTCCGAACAATGAACGGACGTATTTTCAATAATTTTCTAAACGATAACCCTCAAATTTAGCTCTCCATAACCCTTTATTGGAGGGTTCGCCCCGAATTTGAGGGTTATCTCAAATTTAAGGGTTACCGAATGTCACATTCAAAGGTTT
The DNA here is from genome assembly GCA_019447015.1 of Hymenochirus boettgeri. Classification (NCBI taxonomy): domain Eukaryota; kingdom Metazoa; phylum Chordata; class Amphibia; order Anura; family Pipidae; genus Hymenochirus; species Hymenochirus boettgeri. The sequence continues at coordinate 225,400,662 of CM033475.1, forward strand.
TCACAAATGTGAGGGTTACAGAATGCTTCATTCAATGGTTATTAGAGATGTCCAAAATTCGCAAAATCCGGTCCGCTCGAGGATCCACAAATTTTCGGGAAAATTTGAAAATTCAAAAATCCGCAAGCGGACGCATTAAAATGAAAAAAATCCTCGAAAATACGAGAAATCCTCATAATTTAGAAAATTTTAGAAAATACGTATTTTCAAAAAAATAGGAAGTTTGAGGGTTACAGAATGCTTCATTCAATGGTTATGGCAAATTTGAGGGGTACAGAATGCTACATTCAAAGGTTATCGCAAATTTGAGGGGTACAGAATGCTACATTCAAAGGTTATCGCAAATTTGAGGGGTACAGAATGCTAAATTTGAGGGTTATTGCAAATTTAAGGGGTACAGAATGCTAAATTCAAGGGTTATTGCAAATTTGAGGGGCAAAGAATGCTACATTTGAGAATTATTGCAAATTTGAGGATTACAGGAAGCTAAATTTGAGGGTTACCTTTAATTTGCAATAACCCTCAAATGTACCAACAACTGAATGTGGAAACCTGACAATTGCCCAATCGTGGGGGAAGTTAGTGTTTTGTTGATATGTACATGTTCCCCAGACAATTTCCCAGGTGCCACACTAAGTTGCCATTGCTATTTTTTTTGTAATTAACTAGAACTTTTCAAAGTTTTTACCCCTATAGAACTTTAGAACTTTAACTGAAGTTATACAGTTCGGAAACGAAAGGAACATTAGGAAATTCGGCCATCTCTAGCTGCAGCTGGTTAAAGGGACGCTATCAGTATTTACTGTAACAATACGTCAAAGCCCAATGGGGTCTTATTGGCACCCCCTGACATATAACTACCTCATGGGCACTGATACCAGTACTGGAAATATTTCAGATACCAAATTTTCAAGTGCAGAATATTTTCTTTTCCATAAATACAGATTATTTTAATAGTTCTCACGGAGATCGTTCTAAGACTCTCTCTGATATAATTCTAAACTGAAAGGAACAGAGACTGGGGCCAGCAGCATTCTGGGAAAGGATTGGCAATCTTATCCAAGCTACACTCATATTGGAATGTAACATATAATAAACAAGATACATGACTTGCCAGGCACATTAAAGTAACCTTAAGAATGCCGGTTCCCAACCACCTATTGCACTACCAGTGGTGCTGAATCATTGGAAATACTGGTCAGTGTTCCAGACACTTACAGATCATTTTTCATCCCATAGCAAAACAGTTTAAATAGAAAAATGCAAACTCACTAATGGTGAGAGATGAATGGAGCGTGTGAAACCTTGAATAAGGATCTAGTGGCTGCCGATAGTGCATGTAGGTAACAAGCATTAATTCAGTCGATGTTACTGATTTAGTGAAGATTAAAATGAATTGTTACTTTTCTCTCTTCTTATAAATCTTCTCAATGGTAAAGGAATTGGGGGATTTACACCTGCTGTAGGGACATTGATTGGGTTCTTCATATTAACAGCAGCATTGCAAATTAAATGAGCCTGTAAATGTACAAGGTACAGTAAATGGATTAGGACTAATTTAGCGATTACGCAAAGGTGTTTGGGTTACAATCTGGTGCTACATTTTAATCAGTGGTGTAACTAGGAATCACTGGGCCTCCCAGCAAAGCTATGATGGGGCCCCTACCCGTGCTTCACCCACAGTGGTTTTCTGGGAGGAAGCTATATCTGTCAATGGAAAAATAAGAAGATGGGCGCCCGGGCCCCCTGCAGTTGCTCTTTTCTCAAATGCTTTTAGACCAGGAAAACTCCCCCACACCTGCCCCATTGAAGTCACTATTTCCAGAAAGCAAATATGGTGAAACTCCCAACTATTCAGTTCGATTAATGGATGGGGGTGCCACTGGTTTGCGAAGTGTTGATCATGACTCCTTTTAGCACTCTGGACATGATAGTAGGGTGGGACACCTCTCTGTATGCTGGGACATCATTACAAGTATTAATAAATCCCGGTTTCACAAGTCTGGTTTTGACTCAGAACTGCCGATTTCGAAAATCCATGGATCTGACGGAGTTTTTTTAGAAATTCCTAAATTTTCATAAAAAAATCCAAAATCTTCTATTTTCAAAAATGTAAAAGGTCCCAATGGAAATTGAAAAGAAATTTCAGAAAAATTTAAAATCAGATTTTAGGAACCGCTGTCAATACGATACTCCCCGTGTTTCATTCATCTCTAATTACAAGGACTGGATGAAGAAAGCCATGATACATAAATGGAACATTTATAAGCTAGTACTGTTTAAAGGGCATGTCCACCCCCAAAACCAAAATTTAACCTTCTACTGGCCCCACTGTGCAGTGTTTAAAAACCCTTACCTTACTGCTCAGATCTTTATGGTTCTCTTGCAATGTCTGTTGAAAGTCCTAGAAATTAAAGAGTAGGAGCCATTTCTAGTGTAATTTGTTTCTGCCTGTAACTGTTCCTCATCAAGGTTTCTATGAGGGCAAGCATGCTCAGTAATCACTAAGAGGCAGCATTGATTACAAATAGTGGAAGTGCTACTGATCTGACCAAAACATTAGAACAAACAAGAAGAGATGATCAATGCACATTCCTGGGCCCCATATACCATAATATCTGTGCTAGTGCAAACAGTAAAAACATGGGTCTTTTTAGTTACAATTTTATGCATAAAAGTGAAAAGCCTTCCAACCACGTCAAGGTAACCCCAGTATGGAAAGTCCTAACAATTTACCTTGGGTCATTTATCTGGGCTGACAGTCCCTACTTGGCTGCATTTTCTTTGGAAGGTTGTCTCACTGACCTTGCATTGGATTAGTATTAAAGGCTAAATAGTACTAAAGGCTAAAAAGCAATACCACGGGTTTATAGATATGGCCCATAGTAACATAGTATTGGAGGTTAAACAAACATGTCCATCTAGTCCAAGCAATCCAGCCTTGGACACATCTGTAAGGAGTTTGTATGATCTCCCCGTGCCTGCGTGGGTTTCCTCCGGACACTCCGGTTTCCCCCACAATCACATAGACATACTGATAAGTTGTATGTGTCCAATAAATGTGCTTAGATTGTAAGCTCTTCAGGGCAGGGTCCGATATGAATGTATACATGTAATTTTAAAGCGCTACGAAAGATGTTGGCGCTATATAAATCCACAATAATAATAATAATAATTATAATAAGATGAGGGAGGCGGGATCCGGTAATAAACTAACACCTTTATTAATGGATTTTTTTGGTATATTATACACATTTTTAAAAAATAATAATTGTTTGTAAACATACTTAATATTTAATTACATTTTTATTATGTGGCCGGAAGGGAGTGGTCCGAGGGGGGTGTAAGGTGTGAGAAGGAGGGAGGGGAGAAGGGGGTGAGAGTAGTGGAAGAGGGAACGCTGTTGTTAATGTCGTTATAATGTGCCTGATTAGGGTGCTGTGAGTGTGTGTGAATGTCGTTAATGTGCGTGATTGGTGCTGTGATTGTGTGTTAATTCCTTCTAAGTGCGTGAATGGCGTTTGCTGAGGTGTGCAATCTCGTTTGAATTCAGGCGTGAATGGCGTTGTTGCGTTAATGGTGTAGCGGATGCGTGCGAATGTCCATTTTAAAGGGCAACTATAGTGTCCCAATTCAAACTTTTAAACGCCTCATCCTCTACAATATACTTCATCCCATCCATCACGGATCTCCAACCAGCGGGCCCGTTTTGTGGGCCACGATAAAGTGCCCATTCCGCAACATTATCGTCCGACCTGCGATCCACGTGTGTATAGTAAACAGGATACCGCGTTACTGCAAATCAAGCGAATAAGTTGGAGACATCTCTACCTGTACCCATTTGGATCTGGGATGTTATGGTAAGGATTTTATTACACTACAGAGTGGGGCCAGTAGTGGGGGGGAATTCGAGTTTTGGGGTGGACATGCCTTTAATAAGCCAATTAATCTTCACTAAACTCTTCAGAACTCGGTAATCAAAGAAAACACTTTTTTATCCCATCTCTCTCCACACACATTTAAAAGCCATAATGAAAGGTTACTGGTAACAAACTCCTTGTATTGTCACAGAGCCTGACCGACAGATTCATGTAATTATTCAGGGCTGCATATGGGTAAATTGATTTTAACTGTGATCGTCTACTCAGACTGGCTAACAGGGTTTTACCTGATTACCCTGTTGCTCTCTATATGTTTTATCAAAATACACCCCAACCATTCCCTGACTCGCCCTCTGCTATTAGAGAGTATCGTTAGGGTAAATGGTGATAGATGGATTCAACTACACCGAAAATAACTTTGTTTTCAAGCCAGTGAATTTGATCATGCATGGGACTAAATTCCTGAGAGAACTTTTATTAAAAACTTTTTTTTTATACATTACGAGCACCAACAATCATTTATGGATGGAGCAAAGCAGAGAGCATCCACACTGCAACTACCAGGACCCATGCACCAAACTATGCATTTATATAATCTCAGTTTAGGCTGCACCAACATCTGAAATAGTTGCTATTTGGCCCTCCTGCAGAACAAACTAGCAGCTCTTCTACTAAAACAAACTAGGAACTTGCTGAAGGCCTCTGGCTGTTTTATACTGTCTCCTTGGCCACCACCCAACACTGATTGGGTCATAATACAAGATCCAATCGATTTAAGATTTGTTTTGGACCAATCAGATTTTGATGGTGTGTTTTATGAGACACTTTAAACCTTCATGTAACTCCTCCGATCAGCTCAGTTTGTAATCAGGCATTCCAAACTAGCAGTCTTGCCTTTGTCTTTACGTATAGATTTGGCACGTAAGCTGGTAATTTAGTTGGAACTACAGCAATGAATAATCTTGCTCCTAGGTTTATAGTGTCATGGTGTAGCGTCCATAAACAGCACATCCATGTTGATATAAATGATAAACTAGATTTTTGTTTGCAGAACCTTAGTTTGCTTTACTTTAATCAAATAGTCTGCAAAATTGTGAGCACCTAAAACAAAAATAACATATGGTAGTTGGCAAACTACTAACACTAGTTCCCCATTCCCTGACAAATGCCCTCTCTCTCAAACAGCATAGGGCATGTATGGGTTGTACAGGAAATCATGCGTCAGGCTGTCAAATCACTGCAGTATAAATACAACATCAGGTTGTAATTAACGCAGCCTGTTACTCTTACTTTATTATAAGTGTCCCCCAATTATGAAGTGACTGATACTAATAAATCCACTAACAATTTATTGCTCTACGTGCCCAGAGGCAGGGATGTCCAACCTGTGGCCCTCAGAATGTTGGAAAACTAACAACCCCAGTATTCCTTGGTTTCTCTGCAATGGAGGAATGCTGGCGTTGTAGTTTTTCAAAAATCTGGAGGGTGCAGGTTAGAATCCCAGACCCAGCTTGGCATAGCCAGGAAAGAAAAAGAACCACTTGGATACCGCATTAACAGAAAATGAGTGATTGGATAATGCACGGGAATGGCGGCAAACAGAAAGAGTACTATGTGTATTAAATAGTAACTCTTTCGTTGCGCCATTCCCGTGTCAGGACTCACATAGTAACAAGACCTTTCAAATGCAGCAAAAAAAATCAAATTTATTGCAAAGCACTTTCTGTACATTCTCTTAGGTAACAGGTATAAAGGACATCTATACGAAACAATAGTTTATCTTAGGATATCCAATCTGAACCATCTTCTGCTAGGTGCAGTTTTGCTATAACTGGAATGGAACCAGTGTTCATGCAAATCATGTGATTGCATGATGGAATTCCCTCTTCCAATGCTGCCTCTTAGTGATTGCTGACATGCTGCCCTCATAGAAACCTTGATGAGGAACAGTTACAGGCAGAAACAAATTACACTAGAAATGGCTCCTACTCTAAATTTCTAGGACTTTCAACAGCATTGCAAAGAACCATAAAGAGCTGAGCAGTAAGAAGGTGGGTTTTTAACACTGCACAGTGGGGCCATGTGAAGTAAAATTTGGTTTTGGGGGTGGACATGCCCTTTAAAAGTAACAAGGTATAAGGACATCTATACTGAAACAATGGTTCCTTTAGAATCCAATCTGAACCATCTTCTGCTAGGTGCAGTTTTGCTATAACTGGAATGGGACACGTGTTCATGCAAATCAATGTGAATTGCATGATGGGAAATTCCCTCTCCAATGCTGCCTCTTAGTAATTACTGAGCATCGCTTGCCCTTATAGACTGTCGGCGACAGTGGTTGGGATCATGGGATTTGGCAGGACTGTGAGCCCTCCACCCCTTAACTATTTGTTACTTCTTTTGATGATAAAATGAGAACGGTGTATGCTAAGAGGTGGTTCAGGACCTCGTTTTACAGGTAATATTCTTGCCTTTTTTACTGGACCAAACTTGTTTGGGACCACAGTTCTCCTTTAAGGAAAAGCATGCTCAGTAATACCTTGAGGGCAGCATTGGGAGAGAGAATTCCCCACCATGCAGTTCCTACACCTACTGTCACATTCAGCTACAGCACACCTATACATAAACAGAAGAGTTATGATACTAAGGCAATTGGTTGACAGCTGAATCGTAGATGGTTCAGATTGAATATCTAAAAGAATAAGGGACAGATCAACAAAAAACGGTACAGTGATAGTTAAAAGATTATAGGTTCCATTATGTGGCAATTAAAAAAAAAAACAATTTCCCAGTGTACATCCTTTAAAGGAATAGTTCACTGCATAGTGAACTATTCCTCTTCTACATTGATTGAAGCCCGGGAGGTAAGGAGCTATGCCTTACCTCCTGTTCTTCAATCAATGTTTAGATAGCCAGGAACGAAGAAATCTGAAAATCTTACCTTCACTGATCCAGCAGGGTCTCTCTGACTCCCCGACTGCTTCCTGCTTCTGTTACGCTATAACGCGACAGTCCGCTATGCGCGCTATAGCAGAACAGAAGAAGAGAACAGCGGAATTTCAGAGCGGCCCTGCTGGATTGCGTGAAAGTAAGATCTTCTGAAGTTCGTTCCTGGCTATCTAAACATTGATTGAGAATGGGAGGTAAGGCATACTCCTTACCTGCCTGGCTTCAATCATGTAGAAAAAAAGAGGGATAGTTCACTATTGCAGTGAACTATTCCTTTAAGTATGGCCACATGTGTTTTAAGGTACAATCCAATCCAAGTAGAAAAGCGCGCAGTTAGTGTTGGCCATTGGTCTGCGTTGCAATCCGCTTTTTAGAGTTGCATGGGAGACCATTGGTTTGCAAATCGCATGCGCTGGATAATGCAAACATTGCGTGGATAGTAGCAGGCAGGAAACGGATGCACATCTCCAACGTATTATCGTGGCATCCTAGTTTCTAGTTTGTCTTATCCTTAACTCCCAAAAATGATCATTCATGGCAGCATGGCAAGGATGTTTACATATACTGTTAGAAACTAAATAACTGATCCCACATACAGCTAATCATTGAGATGGATCCTGGCTAGTCACAGTCTGGCCACCATTATTAACTAAGAAAAAGTCTGAGAACCACCTATACCTGACAGGAGTGTAATAGAAAATCCACCATTCAACAGTATATAACTGCTGAACATAAAGAGTTCAACAAAAACTTTTAGGCGGCAGCAGATTCCATGATTGACTTGGTCATGCCAGTTTCCTTTACACTCTCAAATGATATCAAAGAGACCAAAAAGATGCGTTTCAATTTGCCTCTTTGGTGAGAACTAACAAGTATAAGTATCGTTGTATTCAATTAGATCAACTGGACTTGAAATGTAGTTCTTGAAGACGTTTCGCTAGTCATCCGACTGGCTTTCTCAATCAGAATGACTTGTACAAGAACTGTGGCATTATGTACCCTGGAAAATCCCAATTAGCATATCACAGCCGGTTTTAAGGGTGTGATGTAATGTTAACAATTGGCGAAGGAACGTGACTAGTTCAAGGAGGGTTCAAGAGAGGGGTTAAGGAGCCATTTATGTGAAAATAAAGAAACCAAGCCTAAATAGAGGTGGGGGGTGTTCAACACCAACTGTCTGCCATGTACAATGCCTGCTTTGACACCTTACTCTGGGCGTTCCATAACACCCTCTTAGCCACTGTCCAATCACGCCCTACACCCTGGCTGTGATATGCTATGGGATTTCCAGGGTACATAATTGCCACAGATTCTTGTACAAGTCATCTGAATTGAGAAAGCAGTGGATGACTAGCGAAACGTCTTCAAAAACTACATTTCAAGTCCAGTTGATCTAATTGATACAACAGATATACCATGACCTGGATGAATGAGAACCTTCACAAGAACAAGTACAAGGTTAAGTTAAATAGAGTGACCTGTAATAAGAGAGACTATGTACAGATAGATCAATGATGTTCAGTAGGTCATTATGTAGATAATTCGGAAGAGAGAAAATACATTAGATTGCGTACAGCGTAAATACAACTGTAAAATAGCTTGGAGTGTACTAGGATGTCAGGTCACTGGTCTACATAAAACAATGGAAAGAGGTCCAGATCATTGACTTCAGAATTGTCTCAATGCAATAAATCATCTGTAAACTCAATCCCTACTGTACAGGTGAACATTGTTATGTGAATGTCCCAACCTGAAGAGCTATAAACCATTTTATTAAGAAGATGTACAAAAAAAATGATCTATAAATTTATAGACTTTAAAGGGCATCTTACTGAAAAATAAAGTAAAAAAAAAAAAAGTAAAAATAAATTGCCCATTACTGGAAACAATAATTCTTCCCCAACCACCACTGTACTATTTAAGTTTTTGTTGATCTGTCTCCTATTTCTTTAGATATCCAATCTAAAACATCTTACAATTCAGCTGTCAATCAAGTTCCAAGTCTGTCATAAACTATTCTTCTGTGAGCAGTTGTGTTGTGTCTGAATGGTGACAGAGATTTGACAGTTGGAATGCTGTGTGCAGTGTACAGGTGTGACAGTTGGTTTGCGGGAAAAAGTTCAGGTCAGATGGAGTGGGAGTGTGGTTAAAAGAGGGGAGGGGATATTGCTCTGAGCAAAACATGTGCTAGGTTGAAGGCATGCAGCAACACACACACCCTCAGAGTAAGTGCTACTTACACTATAATTTTTATACGATTAAAATGAGGAAAAGTCATTATTTCAGTATAATGTGCTTTTAAAGGAGAACTAACTTTTAAACCTAATGTGAAAGCTTTTCTCTCCCAGAACACCTATACATTGTAAGATTCATCTCTAGTAATTTGCATTAAGTACATGTAAATAATAGATTCTGTAACTAAGAAGCTCCATGTTGTTACCAATACAGCCCACGGCCATGAAGTCATCAAAGAACCACGCCCTACTGAACCCAGTATTCACTGTCTCTATTTACAGAGTATTTTCTATACATATCACCACACTGATATGGAATCCGATAAAACTTTGAAAAGCTGCTTGTTACCCTGCAGTTCATTAACCCAGTCAGTGTGAGATTTGCTGGTAAATAAACTGCAGGGTAACTCAGATTTCAAAGTCTTATCAGGATTCCATATTCCATTTTTTTTATTATTCTTTTCCTAGCAAAGATAATACCTCCAAATGTACCTGTATGCTATGCTAATTCAGTGTTGGCGCACCGGTAAGGCGCCAGGTTTGAAAATAAAACAGTTCAGAAAGGATACAAGTCAATACCCAGACTCATACCTTTTATTCTGTTTCTATTATTATTCCATGCAAAAGATAAAGCTCCTAAAGGTACCTAAAATTGCAGCTTATTCCCTGGTGCGCACCTGGTGAGACTCTGTTTTAAAAACACACACCAGTCCAGAAGGCCCTGCCCGAAGAGCTTACACTAATCACACTTATGTACACATACAATCTATCAGTTTGTCTTTATGAGTGTGGGGAAACCAGAGTGCCTGGAGGAAACCCACCAGCACGGGGAGAACATACAACTCCTTGCAGATGTGTCCAAGGGTGGAATCGAACTTCATCGCTGCAAGGAATCAGTGCTAACCACTGAGCCACCGTGCTGCCCTGCCATTGATGTGTTTGAAAACAAAAAACGAAATCCGTTTCTGTGTCAGGGAGAGGGAGGATCTCTGTGCTGTAATAGGTGATTGGCTGTCAGCTTCTAGAAAGCAAGGCTGCAACTTCCTTGTTTTGATCTGTTGAGCTCTACAGAGCATGTGCCTGTACACAGCACTTACTGGAGGTTTACCCAGCTAATGTGATTGTGGGAGCTAACCCTAGTACTTAAGGTTATTTTCATAAATCACCCAATGGCCACACAAATGGATAGGTGAGACCAGCGTGTTGTATGTTGGTGTTGAGTGTCCTGTCTGTTGTGACAAGTTGTCTGGAGACTTTAGTTCTCCTTCAAGTTTAACTGCCACCATATGTGCTGAATATCTGACTTCAGAAATCCCGGGGAGGTAAGTCAGTATTGGGAGGCAGAGATTTTGGGGGTGGGAAAGGTTATTGTGATAATGTTATTAACTGACTATTATTGAATTTGGTCCTGATTGAGCGATTCCACAAGACTTGTTTAATTTAAGGCCCTTATTGTCCTCAATCACATGTCTTGGAGAAATTTGCATGGGGTTCTAGGGTTTTCCGTTCAAGGTCTTCTGGAGGAAATATGTTTCCTGAGATAGCTATAGACCTTCAAGGGATTATGACAAATTTGTTGTTAAAATAACCTGAATGTCGTCAGTTGGATTGTGACCACTTTGGAAAGCTCAAGGCTTAGAGCTGATTTGAAATCTCAATGGGAAGAGTGTAAATACTTCTCTTATCCATTGCTTTGGCTTATGTGATGTAATCTCCTGGGAATTTCAGTTTGAACAAAGTTCTGAACCAGCTAGTCTCTGTCTTTTAATCGTCACACTGAACCAAAATAAATAGCCTTCCTGTGGACACAGCTGCCATAACACACCTGGTCCATGGATTTCTTAGGGAATAAAATCAACATTGACTGGAAATAAGATATTTAGCCCTAGTCACTGTATCTGTTTGCTGCTGTGACTGAATACACCTGGAATGAAGACAGTTAAACTCTCGCCTTCCCCTCAATAAATAATCATTAAATAACAAATCGCCGTCAGCACGCCCCGGAATCCACTGACAACACAAAGTTTGGGTGGGTTCCAGGGTTTAATAGTCCTGGGTTGAAGGCTCAGTGTACCCCTAAAGAAATGGTCAAACGTTACGGCACAAAGTAATAATATTTGGGTTTTTTTGGTTCACTATAACCATTTTGACACGAATTCCGACTTCTCCCCATTAATTTGATGAAATTCCCTTTAACAATGCATGTCATATCAAATCACTTTATAGCAGGGCCTTAAAGGGGAGTGTAGCTACACATGACATGTTGGGGGTTTTGTTTTAAAAGAAATGCAAAGAAAGCAGCCAATGTCCCTTTCAAGTCAACTAAAAACAAACTTGTCTTTTTTTCCCCGTAAGCCATAAACCGCTCCGTATTTTCGTTGCTCCAAACAGATGTTTACCACGAGTTCTTCTTGGAACAAAATATTCTTGGATCAGGACATTTTTGCAAAACCCAAAGAAAACACAGACTTGACACTTTCTCTGAATTTAGCACTGAATATGCCCTTTGTGAAAGTTGATACAGTAACTTCTTTGGGAAAGGATCCAAGAGTTTAACTGTTTTTCAGCATTGCAGTCAAACCAATCTGCTCATTTCACTCTCATCATACTGACCAGCAGCGGATACAACGTCAGGAAAATAACCGCTGTGTCCATTGTCATTACCTTAGTCACAAGATTAAACAGCTTTTACTCTGCATTCTTCAGTGCTGGGGCACCAGTTATTAAGTACAACAAGTCTGAATCACTGCCCACAGACAAAGCATAAACTATTTGAAGATGCAGCTTGTTTGGAGCAGTCAGTGCAAGGAATACATTGGCGTAGATGTAGAAATACCCATGTATGAAATATACCATGCCTCCCTACAGCCCTAGACATGTAGGGAGGCAGGTCTTCCAGATATTTAACTGGGGATTGTCAGTTATCAACCCCAACTGCTATTTTAACCAGTTTATTACATGTATTTGTAAGCAGATATTTAATGATAAATTCTGTCATTCTGGAAATGGTATCTGCCTCCTCCCTCTACTCAATGAGCTTTTTATAAGCTTGAGCATGTGCAGAGGAGGCAGCTGGGGAAACACAGGCAATCAATTGGCTGGATGTCGCAGTTAAAGCCTTGATTGACTGCATGGGGGAGTGGTCGCTTGCTCAGCCAGATGGAGACAATAGTTATCTATAAATATCTGGTCAGTGGTTGAAGTTAATAAGTGGAAAATATAATTTGGGGTTGGTAGCAGGTGACTGACAAGTGACCAGGTTTTTCTTTAAGAGTGGACATGCCCTTTAATTGTCACAACTGGAAAATCGATATACAACCAGGGATTAAAAATGTTTTCCTGCTAGATGGCTACTTTATACGTTAAGAGCTGCAAGTGGACATTGTACAGGAAAGAAGCCTCTAAATGAGTGTATTGCAATATTTCCGTCCTACTGACACAGGTTTTAGGCAGAACTCTATTTCAGGAAGTGTTATACAATAAGCTGTAAGGGTCCCCAAACGTAGTTGTCTAGATAGATTCTAAATTCCGTTGCTGTTGGCACACAAAACATAGAAGGCACAGTACCAACTGAAGTACGAGGGGGTAGCAGAGGAAGAATGAATGGGAGTTCCAGAGGTGACATGATAACCTGATGAACCCACTTTTTCGAGATCCTAGAGAATCGTTTTAACGCAAAGGATGTTCCACAGGCACAGTATAATCAAATAACTTAAGAGATCGACTTCAACCGTGTGGGATGGTACACGCATCCTCAACCTTGATTATCAAAAAGAAAAGTTACACACGGGAACCAAGATATAGAGCTACAGTGTATTAACTGGAGAGCTTTTATTATTAAATGGTTTCTTGTAAGGTGTGGTTATACTGGAACATTATGTTTCACTTTCTTGCAGATTGAATGTGGGAACTGTCACAATGGGACGTGTGGGTAGGCACTATGCATCTTCTTGTTTATGATATTGTAATTGCTATGTGATACCTGGTGTCATGAACAGTATTCTGGTTCTTGTGGTACTTTCTATTTGACATCATTTAATGCTTTTCATGCATTCATACCTTTTGTGACTACGCTAAAACGGATGATAAGTTGTACCCATCTGCTAGGTGCCTGTATATAGGCATGGGATGTCCAAACCTGTGGTCCTTCTCCTTCACAAACAAAGCAGGGCCACAATCGGACATCACTGATAAAGGCCATAGAATAGATTCTGGTTCTTATTTATGGAAGGTAAAACATACTTTCTTTTTTTAACTGCCATTTGAAATATGAAATAAGCAGGCCAAGATTTCTCATGTCTTCCCTTATTAGAGTGTTTTAGGATGTCAGGAGAAACCCCAAAGCTTTATACATTCGTTCTCATTTATTTCATATTCTGTTTTCCTTCTATCTGCAGATTTCTTGCCTTTTACATGAGATCCCTCCAAACCTGAGGGCAGTGGCCTTCCTGAATCATCTTGATTTCCCATCTGCTGGAGATCCTGGAGAAATGAGACGGGTCAGGTTCCAACTTCACTTCACTATGTGTTCGCTGCAGGACTGCCTCGCTGTTAGTTCTAGACTTCCAATATAAATCAATATGACTGGAATAAACCAAATGCGAACTCAACGCAGGTCTTGTAGATCTCTTGCCAATAACAAAGCCCAGCACCAGTGGATTTATGGTCTCTTCCTGTCTCTACAAGAGAAAGGACTAACGTACATTGAGCTAATCCCCCGGCTTCGCCATTACCTGCACCAGAGGGTCAAACAATGTTTTCTCTTTCTGTAAGAAAAAAATAGTGGTGAAAGTTTTTTAGAAACGACAAGCCACAGTTATATGGCGTCTCACCGTGCAGCGCTCTTAATTACTCCTGAAATCCCTGGCCACTGAATTATATAGTCAATACAAAATGGGGCCCTGAATGCAGTAAAGGGAAATGCGAGAGTTACCATTAACCATTTGTTTTTTAGCAGTTCGGGTTTGATGAATGTTTGTAACAGAGAATGACGCTCATTTCACCCAGAGACCCTCTCTTAAATGTCCGGATCACGATTCAGTATCACGTTTGCGGTATGTGGGCAAATCCAAAAAGCACTTTAATAAAATCCAACACTAAAACTAGCGCAAACACGTATTGTGACTTGTTGTAACCCGCGCATCCACCTCTAATATGGAGTCAAAGTCACGCTAACGGGTAGCTCCATATATTTGCCCAGCGAGTCGTGGTAAATCGGCCCCATATATTTTATGGGGGAAACTTAAAGGATAACTTACTCAGTTTTACCTGAGTATACTCAGTCATAGAATACATGCGTTAGTAAACTACCGCAATTGTATTCAAAGGGATCGTAATTTGCAATCGTTACGATAATTGTAATTAACTATTCTAAATCCGATTGGAAGTTAACTATCAGTTTAACAATCGTAAAACTGATCATTAAAGGCGCGGTATCGCTAAAAAGCGAGGACTTTGTATGTTCTCCCCGTGCTTGCGTGTGTTTTCCTCCAGGCACTCTGGTTTCCCCCACATCATAAAGACATACTGATAGGTTGTATGTGTCAAATAAATATGCTTAGATTGTAAGCTCTTCGGGGCAGGACTGATGTGAATGTATACATTAATTGTAAAGCGCTACGAATATGTTGGCGCTATATAAATCCACATATAATAATAATGGGGTAGTGGGATTTTATTATAATAAATTTGATAGCCCTGCCTGGTGTTTAGGAGGTCAAATAATTGTTTCTGGTATTAGAGTTAGGGTCACTATATGCTGTAGGAAAGGTGCAGTAAACTAGTTGTGTCTCCCATCATGTAGAAATGCAGTACGACAATATTCAGATTGACCATCGCATGGTCTTCTATATGGGATCAGCACACACTTACTGACATGTCTAATCCATTTTAGACTGAGTCGATGTTACAACCTAAATAGTTGAATATTCATTCTATTGTGGGGCAGGGAACCAATGTGCTTCTCTCTTCTAGTATTAGTAATCCAACTTCTCAGAGATCATTTGATGTGACCTTTAATTCAAACCACATGACATGTGGGTGTCTCTCTCCTGCATGACGCATGAAAATGACGACTAGCATCTCGCTACAGTGACTTAAACCTTAACTAGATTCCAAGGTGTTAATGGCTGGGACATATTTTTGCCTGATCATTCCCCCGGCTGGGATATAATTAGAGAGATAATTGTGCGAGTTTGCAGCACTAAACTTTCCTGCTGAATTATTGTCTGTTACACATATTGATTAGTAGTAATGGGTATTGTGCACAATTCATTTAGTCTAAGAATTTGGATATTAGCTATTCCCTTGTCATTCTAGAATATGACAAAGTAAATTTAGAGGAACCTTAGAAAGTGAAGAAGTTTTCTTCTTAAACCTACATAACCTTAATCTGGGGCAGACACATTGACATCTTGTCTATCGTGTTCTGGTGAGATCCGTAAGTGCAATGATCAATGATATGTTGGTTGGAACTAAAATAAGAATGATGAATGAATACCTGGAGATCTTTGCTTCCTGTTTCTTATAACTTAATTAGAAGGGCTCTAGGGATACACATTCTTTGGATAGATCCTCTGAAAGCTAATGTAATATTATATATACCCAGTGGACTATCCCACTAGCACAATTGGTAATAGCTGCTGCAGAGGAGCATTTACTATATTAATTCGAATCACTGGCTTTGTAAAAGGTTCATGTACTGACTATACGTAAAGGGTTATTGAGATTCTCTCGACATAACAAATTAAGGACAGTATTTATAAAGATTCATATCAATAAATAAATGTCACTAGTAGCAGTATTTTTCAATACCAATGATGGCCGCAGAGCGCTACTTTACGGCAAGTTGTAAAATAAAATGTAAGAATCGGTATGATTAGGGCGGTTACTTTACATAGCAATGAAAAATATATTGGCAGCTAGGGATAGACTAGAACTCAAACCGAGTTGAGCCGATCTTTATGAGTTCGGTGAAAAAAACTAGAACTCTCCGAACAATGAACGGACGTATTTTCAATAATTTTCTAAACGATAACCCTCAAATTTAGCTCTCCATAACCCTTTATTGGAGGGTTCCCCGAATTTGGAGGGTTATCTCAAATTTAAGGGTTACCGAATGTCATCAAAGGTTTTCACAAATGTGAGGGTTACAGAATGCTTCATTCAATGGTTATTAGAGATGTCCAAAATCGCAATCCGGTCCCTCTCGAGGATCCACAAATTTTCGGGAAAATTGGAAATTCAAAATCCGCAAGCGGACGCATTAAAATGAAAAAAATCCTCGAAAATACGAGAATCCTCATAATTTAGAAAATTTTAGAAAATACGTATTTTCAAAAAAATAGGAAGTTTGAGGTTACAGAATGCTTCATTCAATGGTTATGGCAAATTTGGAGGGTAACAGTTCTACATTCAAGAGTTATCGCAAATTTGAGGGTACAGAATGCTACATTCAAAGGTATCGCAATTTGAGGGGTACAGAATGCTAAATTTGAGGGTTATTGCAAATTTAAGGGGTACAGAATGCTAAATTCAAGGGTTATTGCAATTTGAGGGGCAAAGAATGCTACATTTGAGAATTATTGCAAATTTGAGGATTACAGGAAGCTAAATTTGAGGGTTACGCTTTAATTTTGCAATAACCCTCAAATGTACCAACAACTGAATGTGGAAACCTGACAATTGCCCATCGTGGGGAAGTTAGTGTTTTGTTGATATGTAATGTTCCCCAGACAATTTCCCAGGTGCCACACTAAGTTGCCCATTGCTATTTTTTTGTAATTAACTAGAACTTTTCCAAAGTTTTACCCCTATAGAACTTTGAACTTTAACTGAAGTTATACAGTTCGGAACGAAAGGAACATTAGGAAATTCGGCCATCTCTAGCTGCAGCTGGTTAAAGGGACGCTATCAGTATTTTCTGTAACAATAGTCAAAGCCCAATGGGTCTTATTGGCACCCCCTGACATATAACTACCTCATGGGCCACTGATACCAGTACTGAAATATTTCAGATACCAAATTTTCAAGTGCAAATATTTCTTTCTCCATAAATACAGATTATTTTAATAGTTCTCACGGAGATCTTTCTAAGACTCTCTCTGATATAATTCTAAACTGAAGGAACAGAGACTGGGGCCAGCAGCATTCTGGAAAGGATTGGCAATCTTATCCAAGCTACACTCATATTGGAATGTACATATAATAACAAGATACATGACTTGCCAGCACATTAAGGTAACTTAAGAATGCCGGTTCCCAACACCTATTGCACTACCAGTGGTGCTGAATCATTGGAAATACTGGTCAGTGTTCCAGACACTTACAGATCATTTTTCATCCCATAGCAAACAGTTTAAATAGAAAATGCAAACTCACTATGGTGAGAGATGAATGGAGCGTGTGACCCTTGAATAAGGATCTAGTGGCTGCCGATAGTGCATGTAGGTAACAAGCAATTCAGTCGATGTTTACTGATTAGTGAAGATAAAATGAATTGTTACTTTTCTCTCTTCTTATAAATCTTCTCAATGGTAAGGAATTGGGGGATTTCACACCTGCTGTGGCATTGATTGGGTTCTTCATATTAACAGCAGCATTGCAAATTAAATGAGCCTGTAAATGTAAACAGGTACAGTAAATGGATTAGGACTAATTTAGCGATACCAAAGGTGTTTGGGTTACAATCTGGTGCTACATTTTAATCAGTGGTGTAACTAGGAATCACTGGGCCTCCCAGCAAAGCTATGATGGGCCCCTACCCGTGCTTCACCCACAGTGGTTTTCTGGGAGGAACGTATATCTGCAATGGAAAAATAAGAAGATGGGCCCCGGGCCCCTGCAGTTGCTCTTTTCTCAAATGCTTTTAGACAGGAAAACTCCCCCACACCTGCCCCATTGAAGTCACTATTTCCAGAAAGCAAATATGGTGAAACTCCCAACTATTCAGTTCGATTAATGGATGGGGGTGCCACTGGTTGCGAAGTGTTATCATGACTCTTTTAGCACTCTGGACATGATGTAGTGGGACACCTCTCTGTATGCTGGGACATCATTACAATTATTAATAAATCCCGGTTCACAATTCTGTTTTTGACTCAGAACTGCCGATTTCGAAAATCCATGGATCTGACGGAGTTTTTTTTAGAAATTCCTAATTTTTCATAAAAAAATCCAAAATCTTCTATTTCAAAAATGTAAAGGTCCCAATGGAAATTGAAAAGATTTCAGAAAATTTAAAATCAGATTTTAGGAACCGCTGTCAATACGATACTCCCCGTGTTCCTTCATCTCTAATTACAAGGACTGGATGAAGAAAGCCATGATACATAAATGGAACATTTATACTGCTAGTACTGTTTAAAGGGCATGTCCACCCCCAAAACCAAAATTTAACCTTCTACCTGGCCCCACTGTGCATGTTTAAAAACCCTTACCTTACTGCTCAGATCTTTATGGTTCTCTTGCAATGTCTGTTGAAAGTCCTAGAATTAAAGAGTAGGAGCCATTTCTAGTGTAATTTGTTTCTGCCTGTAACTGTTTCCTCATCAAGTTTTCTATGAGGGCAAGCATGCTCAGTAATCACTAGAGGCAGCATTGGAAAAGGAAATTTCCCATCATGCAATTCACTTGATTTGCATGAACATTCTAGTTATAGCAATCTGCACACAAGCGAGGATAGTTCGGATTGGATATCTAAAGATAACATTTTTCCATATAGATGTCCTTTTATACCTGAAAACTTGTGCAGAAAGTGCTTGCAATAAACTTTGATTTTTGTTGCCCGCATTTGAAAGGTCTTTTTACTATGTCCTTCCTGCTGCGGGAATGGTGGCAACTAAAGAGTTACTAGATAAATACCATAGTAACTCTTTAGTTGCCACCATTCATTTTCTCTATAATGAGGTATACACGTTGGTTTTGTCCTGGCTATGTGGTGCACGGGGGCGTAGAGAAACACATTGCATTTGTTAACATATTTTTTATTTGATAATAAGCTTATATTGTAAGAGATATATGTTTAGTTATTAGATCATCTCATTATTTGGGGATGCTATAGTAAATGTAGTAGCGGGCTGCATTCATTACAACCTGGTTGTATTTACACTGCATGTTTTCAATATACAACCCCTATCTCTACATTCCCTATCTGCTCTCTGCGGTTTGAGAGTGCTTGTCAGAAAATGGTTGAAACTTGTAGTGCACACTACATTGGCACTTGGGTTATCACTATTTACAGGCTATTTGACCAAAGGAAGCAATTTCAGGCTCTGAAATCAAAATACTATATATCATTTATCTGTTATATCAACATGTACGTGCAGTTTATGGGCTGCTATACAACACCGCCATAGTATGAAACCCAGGAGCTAAAAATATTCATTTTTCTGCAGTCCAACTAAATAACCATCCTCTACTTGCAATCTCTAACCTAAATACAAAGGCAAGACCTGCTAGTTTGACTGCTGATTAGCAACCTGAGCTTCTGTGAAGATTTCATGCTGTTTTATAGTGTCTCATAAGCACACCCCCAAAATCTGATTGTCTAGATACAATCTTAAACCTGATTGGATCTTGGATCTTGACCAATCAGATATTGGGGGTGGGTTAGGAGTCACTACAAATAGTGAAGTTCGGTAAGGAGAGCTAGTTTCAGTTTTGTATTTTATCTAAGATGTTTATCTTTGTTCTAAGGCATGTGCTGGGCTATAAGCTTTTGAGTGATTCTGGTTGGGTAGCTGAATGGCAGCCCTTAGTTCAGATGGCTCTCAGTTTAGTTATCATATTTGGCTTCTGTATCTAAGATAAAAAAAAAACAGTAAAGTTTGGTTTGCTGTCCCAACTAAATATTGAACAGAGATCTGAGTAACAGAGCTATTGATATATTGAATATCTGGTTTCACAATTTCACCAGAATAATCTCCAGTAATGGAACAGAGGAGATGATTGTAACCCAGTCTAGAGAGCAACATGGTAATCAAAGGGATATCAAACACGTGCAGCAAAGCCGAGTGTGAATAATTGGCAGTGTAAAAGCCACCAGTTCTGTAATAAATGCAGCTCTGCTTGTAACAACGGTTTGTCTTACTATAGAGCAAACACAGCATCAGCACTCCATTCCAAGCAAGGAAATGCCTGGGTACCATTCAAAGTTTCAGACCTGTGAGTGCCTTCGTATTCTGTGTGTATTATAATATATATATATATATATTACCATTGATAAACTGACATCAACATGCTACTTGCACACAATATCAGATCATGGAGTTCTGATGACTATAGAAGAAGGGAATGGGTTAATGTAAAATCCCAGAATCCCAA
Organism: Hymenochirus boettgeri; assembly: GCA_019447015.1. Classification (NCBI taxonomy): domain Eukaryota; kingdom Metazoa; phylum Chordata; class Amphibia; order Anura; family Pipidae; genus Hymenochirus; species Hymenochirus boettgeri. The sequence continues at coordinate 225,421,048 of CM033475.1, forward strand.
GTGGCACTTCAAATCAGTTGCTCAGATTCTGCATGTTTAATTAATAAATGGAGAAAGGGCTATTTAACCATTATGCAAAACCCTTCTGATTGGTGACATATCTCCATAGACTGCAAGCACACTGCCCATATAGGAGGCGTGAAATCAATTGCTACACCCTATAGAAACACAAAAATGAAAATAATTGATAACTGTTCCAAAAAAATAATGATAGTATGGCAAAAGTACACAGGATAGCGCTCCCTACACTACAGCAAAACATAGTTTTGGGGGTGGACATGCCCTTTAAAGGAGAGGGAAAACAAACAGTTTTCCTGACTTTTCAACCAAAAATGATGATTAAAATCCTTTCGAAGACTTTCTTAGTAAAACCTCTCAATAATCCCATTTTGGCTTAGGCATCCCCATTTTGAGTTTTATGTCCCATCCAGCAAAAATAAGTGAAACTCAGGGAGTAGGGGACATATGTGTCAAGGGCAGAGCAAAGGGGGAAGGTATGGATAAACATAGATATATATCCCAATCTAAGGCTGCGTACACATGGGCAAATTTTTCGTCCTAAGGTCGGGTGGGGCGAATCACTGTTGGTTGCAGCAAAAATCACTTTATTGATTGCCCCAGTGTGCGATAGTGGCTCCCATGGCATCACCCTGAAACCACCTCATTTGATAGCAATGTCTTGTTGCTTCCGTAAATCAGACTGAGCATGTCAGAGTGAAGGTTTGGTAAGAATTGATTGGGGGGGGGGCTTCATTTCACCCCAGCTTTATCTTTAGTTAGGAGTTACTTAGAAAGACAATTAAAACATCATTTTAATCAGCAGTCAGAGACAATATTTAGGCTAATTTAATAAGAGGTGCAAACTGTCTGTTCTGTTAATCTGCAGCAACCAATCAGATGTTATCAAACTTTTTAAAACTGCAATAGACCAGTACAAAGTTATTCGATACACACCAAAAATGTTGATTGAATGCGTTGGGAAGATGGGCTGGAGCACAACCCAGCCAGTGTGGCCAGCTACATTGCCCCCATACACAAAAGGGGGGCTGTGGGAGCACTCCTGTGGCAAAATTACTAGTGGAAGTGCTACTGATCTGACCAAAACATTAGAACAACAAGAAAGAGATGATCAATGCACATTCCTGGGCCCCATATACCATAATATCTTTCAGTGCAAACAGTAAAAACATGGGGGGTTTTTAGTTACAATTTTATGCATAAAGTGAGAAGCCTTCAACCCCGTCAAGGTAACCCCAGTATGGAAGGTCCTAACAGTTTACCTTGGGTCATTTAATCTGGGCTGACACTCCCTGCTTGGTTGCATTTTCTTGGGAAGTTGGTCTCCCTGACCTTGCATTGGATTAGTATTACAGTCTATCACTTCCCCCCGCCTACTGGCTTTTAACAAGGAGGGAAGAGGCCTCTCACCCAATGCTTAGTATTCAAGGCATAAGAACTCCAATTAAAGGGACGTGTTGGGGGATGCTACTACCACATGGAAGCTTGGTCAATCTTCCTGCAGAGAAACTCTGCTACAATACATACACAAAGGGGGCTGTGGGAGCTCCTGTGGCAAAATGACTTTATAACAAATAGTGGAAGTGCTACTGATCTGACCAAAACATTATAACAAACAAAAAGAGATGATCAATGCACATTCCTGGGCCCCATATATCATAAATCTGTGATAGTGCCAACAGTAAGAACAATGGGGGGGGGGGGTTTAGTTACATTTTATGCATAAAATTGAAAAGCCTTCCAACCACGTCAAGGTGACCCTAGTATGGAAGGTCCTAACAGTTTACCTTGGGTCATTTATCTGGGCTGACACCTCCCTGCTTGGTTGCATTTCGTGGGAAGGTTGTCTCCCTGACCTTGCATTGGATTAGTATTACAGGCTATTACGCTCCATAAGCGTAAAATGCAACTGCATGTAAAATTGACTATAGACATTTATAACACATTTTTATACACAATTTCACTCTAAATTGAAATACTTTAGAAAAACTCTACAAAACATCTGCTGTGGAATATGGTAATACGGAGCTGCCAATACCAAAATACATTGCTAGGAAATAGGAGCTGGAATGTTTATTTTACAGTTTCATCCAGCAGTAGAACTGATTAGGACAATTCTACACTGCAGAATTTCATAGACTGACCATTTAGTTTAATCCAGCGACCAATCAAAACACTAGAATGTTAAACGGCACTAGAACTAGAGTATAGAGTTACCTTTATTCTTGGATTTAATATAATTCAGGGTCAGATGTTCTGGGCGCTTTTACCTGGAAAATCAACCTCAAATTGTCTGCGAGGGTACAATAGAATGAGGTTGGCTCTGCCGATTGCACGCTTTAGATCACACGTGATTTGTCATTTACCTGGTGTCTGTGAGGGTACAATAGAATGAGGTTGGCTCTGCCAGATTGCACGCTGTAGTCACACGTGATTTGTCATTTACCTGGTGTCTGCGAGGGTACAATAGAATGAGGTTGGCTCTGCCAGATGCACACTGTAGATCACACTGATTTGTCATTTACCTGTGTCTGCGAGGGTACAATAGAATGAGGTTGGCTCTGCCAGATTGCACGCTTTAGATCACACGTGATTTGTCATTTCCTGGTGTCTGTGAGGGTACAATAGAATGAGGTTGGCTCTGCAGGATTGCACGCTGTAGATCACACTGATTTGTCATTTACGTGATGTCTGCGAGGGTACAATAGAATGAGGTTGGCTCTGCAGATTGCACACTGTAGATCACACGTGATTTGTCATTTACCTGGTGTCTGCGAGGGTACAATAGAATGAGGTTGGCTCTGCCAGATTGCACGCTGTAGATCACACGTGATTTGTCATTTACCTGGTGTCTGCGAGGGTACAATAGAATGAGGTTGGCTCTGCAGGATTGCACACTGTAGATCACACGTGATTTGTCATTTACGTGATGTCTGCGAGGGTACAATAGAATGAGGTTGGCTCTGCAGGATTGCACACTGTAGATCACACGTGATTTGTCATTTACCTGGTGTCTGTGAGGGTACAATAGAATGAGGTTGGCTCTGCCAGATTGCACACTGTAGATCACACTGATTTGTCATTTACCTGGTGTCTGCGAGGGTACATAAAATGAGTTGGCTCTGCAGGATTGCACACTGTAGATCACACGTGATTTGTCATTTACCTGGTGTCTGCGAGGGTACAATAGAATGAGGTTGGCTCTGCAGGATTGCACGCTGTAGATCACACGTGATTTGTCATTTACCTGGTGTCTGCGAGGGTACAATAGAATGAGTTGGCTCTGCAGGATTGCACGCGTAGATCACACGTGATTTGTCACTTACCTGGTGTCTGCGAGGGTACAATAGAATGAGGTTGGCTCTGCCAGATTGCACGCTGTAGATCACACGTGATTTGTCATTTACCTGGTGTCTGCGAGGGTACAATAGAATGAGGTTGGCTCTGCCAGATTGCACACTGTAGATCACAACGTGATTGTCATTTACCTGGTGTCTGTGAGGGTACAATAGAATGAGGTTGGCTCTGCAGGATTGCACGCTGTAGATCACACGTGATTTGTCATTTACGTGATGTCTGCGAGGGTACAATAGAATGAGGTTGGCTCTGCAGGATTGCACACTGTAGATCACACGTGATTTGTCATTTACCTGGTGTCTGCGAGGGTACAAATAGAATGAGGTTGCTCTGCCAGATTGCACGCTGTAGATCACACGTTGATTTGTCATTTATGTGATGTCTGCGAGGGTACAATAGAATGAGGTTGGCTCTGCAGATTGCACACTGTAGATCACACGTGATTTGTCATTTACCTGGTATCTGCGAGGGTACAATAGAATGAGGTTGGCTCTGCAGGATTGCACCTGTAGATCACACGTGATTTGTCATTTACCTCACTACCGATACTGCAGGTTGTTGGTAGTAGATTTATGACATTACGACCGTACAAAGCATGAGATTCATATAATTGCAACCGTGTGTGTATTATAATGATAGTAAAATAAAAAGTCTGTTAAAAACAGGTACCGCCTCCTTTATAATATGGCCCTAGGTCCTTACTAGAGAGGTCCGAACTTCGCAAAATCCGGTCCCTCGATGATCCGCGACCCATGAAAAAGAAAAAAAAAATCCGAAAATACGGGAAATCCTCGTAATTTTCTAAAATTTTCGAAAATATGCAAAACGAGGTTTGGAAGTTCGGAATGCGGAAATCCAGAAAATCCGCCATTCGCGAATGGGATATATCCGCGCGGATACGGGTTCGGATCCGCAAACCGGCCACCCTATCCTTACCCCTAGGAGTGAAACGTTGGAATGCTTTAGTTTATTTATTTTACTTACAGTACAGTCACATTCTGGTCTGGCCCCCCCTACCTGCAAGAAGGTGTCCTCCCATAGTCCCAACACACTGAGAAGGGAGGTAAGACCAGAATATATGATATCACAACTGTAAACATGTGTATTTATGTATTTCTATATATATATTTTCTAATATAGTGCAGCTCATGGAGCAGTGCCAGTGCCAGTAAATTAAAAAATAAAACAATTCCATTAAAAAAGGCACTGTTTGGTGTTGTGCAACTATAAGAGTAACCAATACAGTAATACTGTGCACACTAACGCAACCAGGATTTCTAGGCTTTAGACATTTTCATATAGATGGGAATTTAACAATAAAGGTGAAACAAGTTCTGATAGGATTGCCTTTCTCCGCCTAGTTCCGTACCTGCAAGGCAGGCAGCAATACTGAAGTGGGGATTTAAGCAACAGGCCGGGGGCAAAGATTTGGAAATCCAGAAATAATGCCTCTCTACGGTAAACCAGTAATCAGGAATAAGCTTAAAATTTGCAGGTACAGCCGGAAGCTATCTGACCAAAAACAGCAACATTTTAGTTTGTTAGGGACTTAAAACAGGCAACCACCAATAAGCCACATCATCAGGACAGTTCTGTATGCGTGTTAAAGTGCAAACAGCATTGCACTGTTCAAACATCAGTGGAACAAGCAAGTCAGTGATAAATTGCCTGCCGAAAACCGAACACACGCCCGAGTCTTTGATGGTCAAATTAACGATGGTGGATGGCGATCTTCCATGACTGCTATTTATTACAATAGTCGAGTGTACCACTGTATAGGGGTATGGCAAATTATGTTACCCCTCTCTATGCATCCATCCAAATTGCATTTAGAACAATAGATTTGCTTAGAAATAGGTGAGGGGGTAAAGCTAGGTACACACCTATCGATTTTTCCTCCTGACCGACCGTTCATACTTTCGAACGGTCGGCCAGGAGGAAGGACTGTCGGTCGCGGCAAAAGCAGCCGCGTCCGATAGTCACCCCGCGACCGATCGTGCGGTCCATAAGGACCGCACGATCGGACAAGGTTTTCCACCCTGTCCGATCGTCCTTTCGCCCGATTCGGACAAACGGTCGATCGGACATGGGCACTTTCGGATGCGATAATTTCGGTCCGATCGACCGATACACTGAACTATCGGTCGATCGGACCGAAATATCTCATCGTGTGTACCCAGCTTAACAGATGAGGCACAGACAGAATAACTGCAATCAGCTGTTTATTGACACAACATGTTTCGAGTCACATGGACCCTTTCTCAAGTGACCCTGGATTATAAAATCTCTATACGTTAAGTAGGGAAACCTTTAATTAAACTTACTTATAATTTTGGTGTAAATAACCACACACTAAGCAGGTGCTATGATAATACCTGGGGAGACAGACTGTCGCTGTTGGTGATGGAGATAGGTAAGTATACAGACAAGAAAAATAATTAAACAACCCCATAGACAGGGTTGCAAACAAGAACCCGCTCCAACTCACCTTTAAAGGGGCGGGCACATACTCGATATAGGATATTCTAGGGTATAGAACCCTAATGAATGCATAATGGTGATCTGAGTACAATTCATGTTATTTACATAATAGGACACGCTGATCACATAATATACAAAAGGATAAAAACAGTATAAGGAGCAATAGTAAGTACATTTTGTATAAGCAGCATTGAATTAATAGCATCCTATGCATAAATAAATACCCCTACCTAGAGTCCAGAATAGTTGAAGATATAATCCCCAGGCTATCAATGTTTGTCATATTTACCACATTTCATAGAAAGAGTCTCAAGTTCGATGTGGTAAAAGTAAAGCCTCATAAGACAGTTGTAAGGTAAGAATGCATAGGTTATAGATAAATGAGGCGACAGAGCATAAGCAAGCGTAAATACATGCAGGCAGGTATGCACAATGTCCTCAGGCTATTAGTACAAAGCGTTAGAGCACAGCATACCTCCAACCACCTTTGGGGAGATAGATGTAAACATAAGTGGAACGAGCTCACCCATAGAGGTATAACCAATTTTATCCTCTCACAACGCTGGAACCATGACTCGACCCTTCCTCGCGGGTATGCAAATACTAAGGGGCATATTCATAAAAAATCGGAAATAACGGAAAAAAAAGTTACCGCCGCACATCGCGCCACGAAAATAGCGATATTGCCGTATTTATAATGGCGAGTGCCATTGCCGCTATATGTATCGCAGCCGCGATGTCCTGCAGTAATTTTAAGTCCCTTTGTGGCGATACTGGAGGAGGGGGGTCCCGGTTCGAGCTGCGGGACCCCTTAAGCACCAATAGGCCCTTCTCAGGGCCTCGCTGGAGGGTGCCTCCACCCCTCCCAGCGGGCCCTTCCCCTCTCTGCCAGCGGCAGGGCAGGGGGCTTGGAGGGGCTGCTGGGGAGGGGGTGCGGCCCCTTCCCAGCAGCCCCTCTTAGCCTCCCATTCTGAGATTTCAGCAAGCGGGGAAGGGGTTGGGAGGGGCTGCTGGGAAGAGGCGGCGGGTGGTCTCCGATACTAGCAATGCGAAAGAGTTACCGCCGCTTTATAAATAGAAGCGGCGGTAACAGGTAAGTATCGGTGCGAAGAGTTAACGCCTCAAAAACTTAAGGAGGCTTTATAAATATGCCCCTAAGTTGTTCCGCTGTAAGCCAAAGGTCCAAGCCATCCAGTCCTCCAACCAAAACGCTCTGTCGCCACAGAAACATCCCTCTCACAGGTACAAAACAACCAACGCGCGTTTCGGGACTCCCCAGTCCTTCTTGCACCTTATACTGTTTTTATCCTTTTGTATATTATGTGATCAGCGTGTCCTATTATGTAAATAACATGAATTGTACTCAGATCACCATTATGCATTAATTAGGGTTCTATATCCTGTTTAAGATATTGTAGGGGATAACTATATGACAGAGTATATGCCCGCCCCTTTAAAGGTGAGGTGGAGTGGGTTCTTGTTTGCAACCCCGTCTGTGGGGTTGTTTTATTGTTTTTCTTAATTAAACTTGCTTACCTTTAATTAGACTTACCTTTAACTAAACTTACTTACCTTTAATTAAACTTATCTTTAATCAAAATTACCTTTAATTAAAATTTACCTTTAACTAAACTTACTTACCTTTAATTAGACTTACCTTTAACTAAACTTACTTATCTTTAATTAGACTTACCTTTAACTAAACTTACCTTTAACTAGACTTACCTTTAACTAAACTTACTTACCTTTAATTAGACTTACCTTTAACTAAACTTACTTACCTTTAATTAGACTTACCTTTAACTAAACTTACTTACCTTTAATTAAACTTATCTTTAATCAAAATTACCTTTAATTAAAACTTACCTTTAACTAAACTTACTTATCTTTAATTAGACTTACCTTTAACTAAACTTACCTTTAACTAGACTTACCTTTAACTAAACTTACTTACCTTTAATTAGACTTACCTTTAACTAACTTACTTACTTTATTAGACTTACCTTTAACTAAACTTACTTACCTTTAACTAGACTTACCTTTAACTAAACTTACTTATCTTTAATTAGACTTACCTTAAACTAAATTAATTTACCTTTAATTAGACTTACCTTAAACTAAACTTACCTTTAACTAGACTTACGTTTAACTAAACTTACTTACCTTTAATTAGACTTACCTTAAACTAACTTATTACCTTTAATTAGACTTACCTTAAACTAAACTTACCTTAACAGACTTACCTTTAACTAAACTTACTTACCTGGCAATATTTATTACCAATAAAATCAACATCTGGCAAAGTGTTTGACTTAGTAACCACGGGCTGAATTGCATTTGTTGAAGGGCAACCTTGCGAGTTTAAAAGGCTTAAATCTACTCCCAAATGAACTTACCAGCCCTTGTTCCCTCAACTGCCTTCTGCATGTTTTGGGGTTTGTGGGATATACCATTTAAAAGGGCATGTCCACCCCCAAAACTAAAATGTAACACTTTTCAGCATGGTGTCCTACCTATAAAAACTTTTTTCTGTAGTGTAGGGCACCCTAGCCCACCCCCAACTGCCATGTTCCTTTGGTAAAAAAAAAAGCAGCAGAACTCTTACATTGCTTCGTTCCCCTGGTGATCTGCATTGCCAGCAGCCACATCTGTGATTGGCTGCCTCTCAGCCAATCACAGACGCGGCTGCCGGGCTGGCCCCTGATTGCAACTCCCGGAACAGAGTGCCGTGGGAACAAAGCAATGTAAGTAGAGTTCTTCTGCTTTTTTTTAAGCTGGGTACACACGATTAGATATTTCGGTCCGATCGACCGATAGTTCAGTGTATCGGTCGATCGGACCGAATTATCGAATCCGAATGTGCCCATGTCCAATCGACCGTTCGTCCGAATCGGACGAAAGGACGATCGGAACGGGTGGAATACCTCGTCCGATCGTGCGGTCCTCTTGGACCCACGATCGTTCGCGGTGACTATCGGACGCGGCTGCTTTTGCCGCGACCGACAGTTCCTTCCTCCGGCCGACCGTTCGAATATCGAACGGTCGGTCAGGAGGAAAAATCGCTAGGTGTGTACCTAGCTTTACCAAAGGAACATGGCAGTTGGGGTAGACTAGGGTGCCCTATAGCATATAAAAAGTTTTTATACTGGGTGGATATACCCTTTAAATTTGTTTTTAACATTTTGAAAAAAATAGGGACATCTCCATGAAATCATTTTCTGTTTAAATACTATCAGGGAGATTCAATAAAAGTTCTTATAATTAAATATGGTGCTAATTTTGTCCCACCATTCAGATGTTAGCTTTCAAATGTTAATAAGATCTGATTGGTTGGGCAAAATTAGCACCTTTTTGAACTTTAGAACTTTAATTGAATCTTCCTGAATGATATTGTTTAAGCCTCTGTGTGGAGTGTATTGAGGAAGAAAACCCCCTGTTTTATCCTTATTTCAGTATGTATGTATATATGTCAACAAAACAATTTCTAGAAAAAGTCATTACTGAACAGCTCTCATATCAGTATTTTGTTAAGGTTTCACATTTCTTACCTCTATTAACATGGATCTACTTTATGGAATCAATAATTGGCAACGATTCTATGGTAATCATTTCATTTCCACGCGATCTATGATATGAAAAGTTTTTGGCTTTGGACTTGTTCCCTATGATTTATTTGCCAGGGATTTCTTGTCAGTAAATAAGTGAAGCAAAAAACATTGTATTTTTGATGGTCAAACAGCAACCATTAAGATGGTTGGAAAGGTAAACAGATTATTTGTTTGTCCTGACTTTTATTACTCTTTTATTGCTCCTAATGAAAGTTACGTAGAGTCATATAATATAACTGCTACTCATGGAGATAAAAAAGGCACTTTAGTATGGATTGTAACTTTGACACCATATTTGTTGTCTTGGTGATTCCTGCTGCCATTTTGTTGTCTTGGGGGCTCCTGCTGCCGTTTTCTGCTCGTTTGTCTTTTGACAGACTCATGACAAATGACAGTAAATTAAAACAATTCTGAGCTTGCGGACAATATAATTTTGGGATGAAAAATGTGTTCTGTCTGATAAAGGGCCAATTAAGTTTTGCATTTGTTCTGTGCAGCTTCTGAAACATGAACAAGGTACCTTTCTGATGCTATTACTAGTAGGCCAAGGTCAAGTTAGATCCATTGGTCATTTGGTTTATTACAAGCATTTCATCCATCGTTAGTAATTTTCCATTTGGAAATCTCAGTGGAGTTTCCCATAATATAATCCAAAGTGGCTAGAGACAAGTCTACCAACCAGGTTGAATGTAACCTGCATCATCTGGTGCAATAAAATTATGTTTGGGGCTGATGTTTTCAGATTTCTTTTCAGACTGTCCGGTAGTATGGAAATTAGGATGTACAGTATGTAGTCTCATTTCCACGTATTGTCAAAACAAACAGTATGTACAGTACAGTATAGTAGTTAATTAATTAAATAAGGCAGACACAATTGCTGAGCTTTCAAGATTTCATGGTTTTAGATATGTAATTAGATCAGATCCATATTAATTTTTTGCAAAGAGCTAACAAGCTTTACAAGTTAACTACAATCCAAAAACTCTCAAAAGGCACAAGCTATTGTAACATAGTCAGCACATAGTATACTGTAGCAGGGATCATCCTACAATTTAGATTTGCATTAAAAGGGCAGAATGATTGCAATAATACAGAGACAGTGCTTGTGAAGGTTCTCATTCATCCAGTGTCGTGGTATATCTGTTGTATTCAATTAGATCAACTGGACTTGAAATGTAGTTCTTGAAGAAGTTTCGCTAGTCATCCACTGGCTTTCTCAATTCAGAATGACTTGTACAAGAATCTGTGGCAATTATGTACCCTGGAAAATCCCAATTAGCATATCATAACACCTGGCTGTGATATGCTAATTGGGATTTTCCAGTACAATTGCAACAGATTCTTGTACAAGTCATTCTGAATTGAGAAAGCCATTCGGATGACTAGCGAATCGTCTTCAAGAACTACATTTCAAGTCCAGTTGATCTAATTGAATACAACAGATATAAATACAGAGACAGATTTGCTTGAAATCATTGATTTCTTGTGTTACCTCCATGGAAGTGCACAAAGCCATTATCTCTTTGCATCAAAATGGCTTCACATTGGTGCTTAAAATATTGCACCTGAAAGAACTATATACCAGATCATCAAGAACTTTAAAAGGAGAGTTTCAAATCCAGTGAAAAGGGATGTCCAAGATTGTTTAGCAAGTACCAGAAATTGTGTTGTCACCAGTGCAGAGCTTGCTCAATATTGTAAGCATTTACAGTTGTCAGAGCTATAATGAGAATATGATCCATAGAAGCTGGTATCACTATCTCTGATTCTCTGATTTTTATCTTGATTGACACATCTGTGAATTGTGCTTTCACCATTTTCTGTGCACACACTTTCTTTACCTTTAGATTGACTGCTCTATTCTGCTCTCTTTCCAAAAACCATCTAGCACCAAACATGTGTGTGAACAGAATAGAAATCTAAAGTAAATCAAATTTTGATTTGATGTAACCTCCTTTTGCCATTAAGACAGCATCAATTCTTCTAGGTAATCAATTCCAGATTACAGATGTTTGAAAACTACAAAAACTCCCAGCATTCCTATTCTTCCCTCTGTAGTTGAGGAATGCTGGAAGTTCTAGTTTTCAAACATCTGGAGTGCCGCAGTTTGAGGATCACTATTCTAGGTAATCAATTCTTCTTGGTAATCAATTCTTCTTGGTAATCCATTCTTCTAGGTAATCAGTTCCTCTAGGTAATCCATTCTTCTAGGTAATCAGTTCCTCTAGGTAATCCATTCTTCTAGGTAATCAGTTCCTCTAGGTAATCCATTCTTCTAGGTAATCAATTCTTCTAGGTAATCAATTCTTCTAGTTAATCAATTCGTCTAGGTAATCCATTTTCTAGGTAATCAATTCTTCTAGGTAATCAATTCTTCTAGGTAATCAATTCGTCTAGGTAATCCATTCTTCTAGGTAATCAATTCTTCTAGGTAAACAATTCTTCTAGGTAATCAATTCTTCTAGGTAATCAATTCTTCTAGGTAATCAATTCTACTAGATAATCGACTATTCTAGGTAATCAATTTTTCTTGGTAATCGATAATTCTTGGTAATCAATTCTTCAGGTAATCTATTCTTCTAGGTAATCTATTCTTCTAGGTAATCAATTCTTCTAGGTAATCTATTCTTCTTGGTAATTAATGGACAACTCCACCCTCATAAGAACATCTTTTTAGAAAGAATGGCCTCTTTAAAATATGTTGATATATAATAGTTTGACCTATGAATTCATTACTGTATGTCTGCTATGCTTCTGGATGCCTCATGGAAACTGAGCCATTTAGAAACCTGTACTGAGCCTGTACTGAGCCTGGGCATGCTCAGAAGAGGCAGACAGGGGATTAATATTCAGTCATTGGCTGTAATGTCAAATGTCAAATCCATAACTGACAGTTACTAACTGGAAGAACATGGAAGCAGAAACAGGGGAAACAGGACATTGTGCAGGATTTCAGGTTAGACTTATATATTTCACATTTCAAACTATTACCGTTTAGGGTTTTGGGGCGTGATTTACCTGTATGTAAGTTTTCATTTTAGGGCTGGACTTGTCCTTTAATTCTTCTAGGTAATCCATTATTCTTGGTAATCAATTCTTCTAGTTAATCAATTTTTCTTGGTAATCAATTCCTTTAAGTAATCAATTCTTCTTGGTAGTCAATTCTTCTAGGTAATCAATTCTTCTTGGTAATCAATTCTTCTAGGTAATCAATTCTTCTTGGTAATCAATTCTTCTAGGTAATCAATTCTTCTTGGTAATCAATTCTTCTTGGTAATCAATTCTTCTAGGTAATCAATTCTTCTTGGTAATCATTCTTCTAGTAATCAATTCTTCTTGGTAATCAATTCTTATAGGTAATTAATTCTTCTTGGTAATCAATTCTTCTAGGTAATCAATTCTTCTTGGTAATCAATTCTTCTAGGTAATCAATTTTTCTTGGTAATCAATTCTTATAGGTAATCAATTCTTATAGGTAATCAATTCTTCTTGGTAATCAATTCTTATAGGTAATCAATCTTGGTAATCAATTCTTATAGGTAATCAATTCTTCTTGGTAATCAATTCTTATAGGTAATCAATTCTTCTAGGTAATCAATTTTTCTTGGTAGTCAATCGCGTACTAATTCCATCGGGACTTGTCAGAGGACGCAGCGGAAGAGAGAGAGATCAGGTAAGTTCTCTAAGACACAACATTTTGGGGGGACCACCTGAGAAAGGGGTAACCTTACCCCTGAAACATTTTGTCTTTGATGTGTGGTCACTAAATAAACATATTTGATTGCATCAGGGAGTGCCTCCCTCTTTTTATATTCTTTGGTTCCTAACTGCCAAAAAATAGGTCAGACAATGTACCGAGATGTGCAAAGCAGGGGCAAAAGAGAGTGATACCGGCTCTCTGTACATTGCCCCAATGTTTGTCAGAGCCACATTTCCTAGTTGTTAATGGTGTGATTGGCAGAGTAAACACCATCTGCCGGTCCAGTTATGGTTCAGCTTCTTCTGATCACTAAGCTTAGTAAACATTGGAATGTTGGAATAAAAATTTAGATATTTAGGCTTTAGATAACAGCTACCAAACAGAAAAGACCCCCAAACTAGCAGTAAATGTTGTCTTATGTTAACTATGCACTTGTCCGACGTTCCACCAATTCAAAGATCAATCTAACCTGAGTGGTGAAACGGTGATAATGTTGGACCATGAAGTAATTTCTTAACTTGTGACATAATGTTGCGTATGTAATGTTGGTTGCAAAGTAATCATGACAGGTAGTATTTCTGAACATTGGGGGAACATCACATGTACGTCTAATAATTATATGGCTGGCTTTAGTAAAGATATAATTGTGCCTTCCATTTACTTGATAATAGATACAGATATGGCAGTAAGGAATCATAAACTGGTCAGTTCACATTACATGAATTCAGTAGAAGCTGTTTCACTCTGACATCTACAGAGCACATAAGGAGTTACAATGGGAAGAGTTAGCACAGCCCTGAGTCACACATGGAATGGGGAATATTCTTTATGATTCACATGAGCAGATGGAAGAAGTTTTGAAGACTCAAAGACACCAGCAAACAACAGGTATGAATCTTAGTGTTGAGCTACTATATATAGAGAAATATACAGTGCAGAGCTACTATACATAGGGAAATATACTATGCAGAGCTACTATACATAGGGGAATATACTGTGCAGAGCTACTATACATAGGGAAATATACAGTGTTGAGCTACTATAAATAGAGAAATATACAGTGCAGAGCTGCTATACATAGGGAAATATACAGTATTGAGCTACTATATATAGAGAAATATACAGTGCAGAGCTACTATACATAGGGAAATATACTATGCAGAGCTACTATACATAGGGGAATATACAGTGCAGAGCTACTATACATAGGGATATATACAGTGCAGAGCTACTATACATAGGGAAATATACTATGCAGAGCTACTATACATAGGGGATAATACAGTGCAAAGCTACTATACATAGGGATATCTGTTGTATTCAATTAGATCAACTGGACTTGAAATGTAGTTCTTGAAGACGTTTCGCTAGTCATCCGACTGGCTTTCTCAATTCAGAATGACTTGTACAAGAATCTGTTGGCAATTATGTACCCTGGAAAATCCCAATTAGCATATCACAGCCAGGTGTTAAGGGTGTGATTGGATAGTGGCTAAGAGGTGTTATAGGAACGCCCAGAGTAAGGTGTTAAAACAGCATTGTACATAGCAGACAGTTGGTGTCGAACCCCCCCACCTCTATTTAGGCTTGGTTTCTTTATTTTCACATAAATGGCCTCCTTAACACCTCTCTTGAACCAGTCACGTTCCTTCCCCAGTATGTTAACATTACAATCTTCAAAGGTATGTCCTTTATCCTTAAGATGCAGATACCCAAGCATATACATAGGGATATATACAGTGCAGAGCTACTATACATAGGGAAATTTTCCTTTCAGAGCTACTATACATAGGGAAATATACTATGCAGAGCTACTATACATAGGGGAATATACTATGAAGAGCTACTATACATAGGGGATAATACAGTGCAAAGCTACTATACATAGGGATATATACAGTGCAGAGCTACTATACATAGGGAAATTTTCCTTTCAGAGCTACTATACATAGGGAAATATACTATGCAGAGCTACTATACATAGGGGAATATACTATGCAGAGCTACTATACATAGGGGAATATACTATGTAGAGCTACTATACATAGGGAAATATACTATGCAGAGCTACTATACATAGGGGCATATACAGTGCAGAGCTACTATACATAGGGGAATTTTCCTTTCAGAGCTACTATACATAGGGAATATACTATGCAGAGCTGCTATACATAGGGGAATATACTATGCAGAGCTGCTATACATAGGGGAATATACTATGCAGAGCTACTATACATAGGGGAATATACTATGCCAAGCTGCCAATAACCTGTTGTCCAATGATTTGGTTATTATTGTGTTCTAATTATTCTAAATGCTTTACAGAAAAATAACATGATAATAGGCAGATAAAAATAATAACAACTTGGACCCTTTTACAGTATGTATTACATTTGGTTAAGACTCAAACAGGGAGATTCAATAAAAAAAAAATTTATCGTTTAAAATGGTGCTAATTTTGCCCCAACCAATCAGATATCATTTAACATTTGAAAGCTAACATCTGATTGGTTGGGGCAAAATTAGCACCATTTTAAACGATAAGAACTTTTATTAAATAACCCTGTAAATGTCTTAAAGGGCATGTCCTTCCATAACACAAAAAAATGGATGACTTGTCTTCAACCTCAACCGCTATTTTTACCAATTTATTACATGTATTTGTAACCAGATATTTAATGATATTCCTATCTGCCAGAATGAAGACAATCATTATCCTTAAATATATATATATATATATATATATATATATATATATACATCTCATAATGTGCTGAATATATGAGATGGACGTGTGACCAGTTTTTTAGGATGTTTATGTCCCAATTTCTGTTTAAATTCTATTTACTGAAAGGAAATTCTGTTTAGTAATTAGACTTTCTGAATATAAGTGTAAAGTGTTTTTTTTATAACTCTTATCTTTAAGTTGAGTCCGCATTAAAAGATTTACTCCTGGACTTTCCCTTGATAATCAATATTATAATGTCCCTATCCATCCATATCATCTGTCTGTGCTAAGCTGTGTATGTATTAGCCTTTCCTGACATATTTACACCACAAACCTTTAGTAAAATCTTCTAACCATTCAGCCAACATTTCAGTTTGATTTTGCTTCTATTTCTGTTGATTATAAGTAATAATGTAAAAGTAGAACTATAGTGCGTTCAAAGTTAATGAGAAATATATGGGGCAGGGAGGAAGGATTCATAAGTAGCACCAGCAAAAGAAAAATAGCTTCTGCCAGGTATCCTCAGTGCTTCAGCACTATATTTAATACAGGAAAGCCAAGGGCAATAACGTGAAATCTATACATGCTATTGTTTCTCAATGAAATGATATCGGGAGGTAGGGGAAATTAATCCTATCTCACTTCCCTAGGTTTTTTTCATTTTTAAAAAGTTAGTTTTTTTTTAGTGTAGTTGTCTTTAAACAAAAATAGAAAGATAGTCACGTAGACCTGCTTTTGTGTTATTTTTACAACATCAGCACAGAAGTGGGTTTAAGACTAAAAATCGTGTTAGTGACTGATACTGCATCTCCCTAAAAAGAGTTTTTTTTAATTTTTTATAAAGGCAGCAACCCAGCACCCAGGATTGATAACTTATACTTTAAAAAAGGTTACTGAGTCCCGTGCTACCCCAGCCACTGGTCAACATCACAGCTGGGACATGTGCAGTAAAACTGCCAACTTCCCCTTGATGGATCAAGACCAGTGCTGGAGAAGGGGCGAGACACCCGTGCACTTGCAGCAGCAGATCAACTTAACTTAAAGGATATGTACACTGGCAATTTTTTTTTTTAAAACATCTTACATTTCAACATTTCTGTAAGCAGTTTTGCTGTAGCTGGAATGGTTTGACAGTTGGTGTGCTGTATACTGTATGCAGTATTGACAGTTGGTGTGCTGTATACGGTATGCAGTATTGACAGTTGGTGTGCTGTATGCTGTATGCAGTATTGACAGTTGGTGTGCTGTATACGGTATGCAGTATTGACAGTTGGTGTGCTGTATGCTGTATGCAGTATTGACAGTTGGTGTGCTGTATACTGTATGCAGTATTGACAGTTGGTGTGCTGTATACGGTATGCAATATTGACAGTTGGTGTGCTGTATACGGTATGCAGTATTGACAGTTGGTGTGCTGTATACGGTATGCAGTATTGACAGTTGGTGTGCTGTATACGGTATGCAGCATTGACTGTTGGTATGGGGGAAAATAGTCAGGTCAGTGGTTAGATCCTGGGCAAAAAAAGTACTGTATTGAAGGAATGCAGCAACACACACACCTCAGAGTAAGTGCTACTAATACATGTTTATTTATAGATTAAGGTGATGCAAAGTAATTTTTTCAGTATAAATACACTTTAAAGGACAACTAAAGATAAATTATGATTTAAAACACCGACTGACAGGCCAGAAACTGATGTTTAAACCAACATTTCCCATGCCTTTCCATGATGTGGCACAGTCAAGCTTGGGTCCTACCTATTCCCCCCTTTCCCGAACTTGATTACACCCACCCACCCAACATAACCGTCCCCACAGAAAAACACGACACCTGCTTTTGGAGTAAGAAAGTTTGCAGCATCCATTTACTTACATTTTCTTTAGCTTCAAAATGTAACATATACAACAAAGTATAATTATCAGATTAAAATAACATTTCAAAACATTTGTTTTTGAAAACAGTGCAAAGACCTGCAGAAAACTGCTTTCCAAAAAACTCTGCCTAGCCTCATGCCACATAATGCTAAATCCTGGGTGGTTGTGAGGGAGGGTCTCCACTGGTACCGCTCTTTATGCCCTGCCTCCTCTTAAAAAATCTACCTTAATGGCTAGGCCACACTATATTTGTTTTAGCACCCAATCACGCTTGCGATTGCGCGTGTGATTTTTATTTAATGGTAATCGCGGGAACGCAAAAAGTTCCTGCATTTTCCATTGCGTTGCGTTTGCAATTCCGAATCCGTTTTGGAAGTGCATGCAATCACCATTTTTAATCGCAATCGCATGCACTTCCATAATCAGAATTGGGGAACGTGTTGCAACGCACGGAAATGCGATTGAGCGACCGCATCTGTTTGCATTGCAGCGTGGTCTTGCCCTAAGGGACTGCCCACTCAGCTTCCCAGCCTGCCTGACCCCAACCCACCCTATGCTCCTTCCTGTCCCCATGCAGTCGTGGGTCTATCGGGGCCCAAGAAATTTATGACCAGATATGAAATAGGTAAAATATTACACTACAGATTTTCATGTGACAAGGCCTTGACACACTGAGATTCAAAGTATCTAAAATAGCTTCTCACTCTGCTTTAAAGGGCATGTCCCCCCCCAAAACTAAAATTTAACCCCTTACTGGCCACATCAAGTAGTTTAAAACAAGCCTTACCTTACATTCCTGCTCAAAATAGTTCCCCTGCTGTGCCCCTCCAAAGTCCAGGAAACTGCTGTGTAGGAGCAGTGTGTGACTCATGCTGTGGCTGAGTCTGCCTCAACCTCGTCAATGTTTGAGGCATGCTCAGTGCAGCCCTCACTGCCTCTCAGCCAATCACGGACGCGGCTGCCGGTCCCGCCCCCTGCTTTCAATTCCATGCAGGCAGAGGGCCTGAACACTGCAGCAGAGGAGAGAGGACAGTTAAGTAAGAATCGGGGGACTTTCTAACAATTATATTAATGCGGTTGGGGCTGGGGGAGCATGCCCTACCACATATCAAAAGTTAAATTTCAGGATGGACATGCCCTTTAAGCCCACTGAGTATGTATGTCCTACTGGGAGAGGAAAAGAGGGAATTGAGGAAGTAGCCCCTTCTAGCCCAGGGCTTAACCAATGGAAAGACTGTGCAAGATGCACTTTCTTCCAATGGATAGATCCCAAA
Organism: Hymenochirus boettgeri; assembly: GCA_019447015.1. NCBI lineage: Eukaryota > Metazoa > Chordata > Amphibia > Anura > Pipidae > Hymenochirus > Hymenochirus boettgeri. The sequence goes on from CM033475.1 coordinate 225,440,089, forward strand.
CAGAGGGGTTGCAGAGATTATATAATACAGTTGTTCTTTAAAAATGTGTCCTTTAAGAAATACTGTAGCTCATTTTTGGCAGAATTGGCAGGTGTGTCGGGGGCACTGACTGGGGAAGGAGCCGGTGAGTAGTCAGTGTATAGTGTCCCTATAAATGTGTATTATTTGCTAATACCTGTGGGCTATTTCATCCTTGGTTTCCATTTATTAGAATAATTTACCTTTTAATTCAATTGAATGGGATTCAGATGCACTATCAAAATCTTCACTATAAATAATTAAGGGTATTTTACAGATACTAATCATTGGATATATTGTAGTTACATTTTATAATACAGTATTACCTTAATTTACATTTCTTTAATTTCTAATTAAAATCCAACTGAAATCACATGTGTTGAACAAAAACCACAAATAAAATGTCTTTCCCTTTATTCCTCACATTCCTAATACTTGTTTTGTAGATTTTCTCGGTATGGAAAGCTCAACCTACACTCTGGTTCCATCAGACGTCCCGTCTCCACAGTGGGACATTGCAGAAGAAGACAGTGAACATTATGAAATTTTACCCAATGAACTTGAAACAGCCCTTAGGTTCCTCTCCATTGGGATCTACAGCATAGCTTTTCTCCTTGGGACAACTGGAAATGGTTTGGTCATATGGATTTGTGGCTTCAGGATGAAAAGAACAGTGAACACTGTATGGTTTTTAAACCTTGCCATCGCTGACTTTATATTTACCTTCTTCTTGCCCTTGAGTATTATCTACACAGCCCTTGACTTTGACTGGCCATTTGGAACTTTGCTCTGCAAACTCAATAGCACCCTTGCTATCCTAAACTTATTTGCCAGCGTATTTTTACTGACGGTCATCAGTGCTGACCGCTGTGTCTCCGTTGTGAGGCCTGTTTGGTCACAGAACCACAGGACACCAAGATTGGCTTCCATAGTTTCTCTATTTGTATGGCTAACAGCGTTTTTTCTTTGCACACCTTATTTGGCATTTCGGGACACAATTCGAGATGATGAACAAAATGTCACACATTGCTACAATAACTATGCCTTCTCAACCAATGTAGAAGATATGGGGGTGATCGCAATCAGGTCATTGAGACACCAGATAATCATTTCAGTGCGTTTTCTTTTTGGTTTTTTGCTCCCATTTGGACTTATCTTAGTTTTCTATTCCTTAATGGCTCTTAAATTGAGGAGGAGTCACCTAGCTTGGTCTAGCCGCCCTTTTAGGGTCATGGCCACTGTTGTAGTTGTCTTCTTCGTTTGTTGGTTTCCATATCACATTTTATCAGTGCTGGAAGTGGTTATTCACTACTTGGATGATAAGTCACTAAAAGCCACAGTTCTTATTGGTTCTCCTTTAGCTACTAGTCTGGCATTCTTTAACAGCTGCTTAAATCCTTTCCTTTATGTATTTTTGGGAAGAGACTTTAAAGAGTCATTGCGAAGGTCCATCCTATCAGCCTTTGAAAGTGCATTCAGTGAAGAGGCTGCAAAGACAAATGATAGTCATGGAAAGTCCAGGTCCCTGTCTGCACAAGAGTCACAGTTTTCTTAATTTGACTTCTGGATTCAAAAAACAAAAAGACTATTATAAAGCAATTTATTAAAAAAATAACACTATTTGTAAATTAACCCCATTCATGTAGAAACTGACAGCTCTCTATCTCTCTCTCTACCTCCTTCCACTCCTTCCATAGCCCCCCCATGTGAAATTAGAACTGGCTCATCTTTGGCAGAAGTGTCAAGGGCACTGACTGGGGGAGGAGCTGGAGAGTAGTCAGTTACTGCATGTAAATAGTTTCCCTTTATATATGTAGTATTTGCTAATACTTGTGTGCTATTCCATCCTTGGTTTTCATTTATTAGAATGATTGTCAAGACATTCCAATAACATTGTTTCACCATTTACACAATGACATCACTTATTGCAATGCTACAAGGTAATTTTGTCTAGTATAATAGTGTCGCTTATTTCTTATAGAATTCTAAACAGTCTGGTGTCTTCAAAATAAGAGCAAAAGGTCGCAACTTACCGCTAGCGTTTTCGCAATGTATTAATGGTCGCAAAGTGATTAATACATTGCAGAAACGAATGCGGTCGCAAAATATATTGCATCTCCCCCTTAGTTGCCTACCTCTATATTAACCTTGTTTTTTTATGTATGAAGAGTAAGAGTACTTCTAATCTAGAATATTTAAAATATATACTGCTCTGGATAAGGGACACACAACAAGCTGACTTTATTATTTTGACAGTATTTCCTTTCCTGCAGTAATGTATCCACAAAGCAATCTAGTTGTCTACTGTATAAGTGTCCTGTAATGATAGGAAAAACTGTCGGGGTTATTCAATAAAAGTTCTTATTGTTTAAAATGGTGCTAATTTTGCCCCAACCAATCAGATCTTATTTAACATTTGAAAGCTAACATCTGATTGGTTGGGGCAAAATTAGCACCATTTTAAATGATAAGAACATTTATTGAATAACCCTTTTTAAACCCTGAAGCAACATCCTCAGATTGTAGGTTATATGATTGTCTGCATTCAGCTCACTATAGAGTTCTTACCAAATGTAAACCTTCAACACACTATACAATTACTTTACCAATTGGATTATTTCTATTTGCCTATCAATGTGAGATGTAATTCCTGAATCCTGGTTGTGCCAACAAGTGTTTGAAGGCCAACCACTTTGACCAACAGTTGTATGTGTATGGTGGCTGTGTGGGCAGATATGTGATGATCAATTCTAACGTGACCTGACACATGTGTACGAACCTTGACTGTTTGTGCACAAAAAGTAACTAAAATGACTTAGATCACCGAATGTACATTAATAGTAAAGACGTGTCATTTTGCATACAGCTCGTGGCGAACGATCGCAGATTTATGATCCCCATAGAATACTATTGTGGTAGTTTATTAAATACCGTTCAGCGTGAAAGTACGATCGCGGTCGTACCTTATCAAGAACCATCTGTATTGCTAAATTGGTAAATTTTTTCACAAAACCTCTTTGGCTGAATAATACCAAAGAAATGGGGGGAGAGGGGGAGGGGTTATAACCTTAATTACTAGTTACAATAAAATTATATTCATATTTTATTGTATTTCTAACTATTAATTGGTTCCCTATATAGCTAGCAATATGGTAACAAAACCTTTTCTAATTTGTAATTTTCCTATTGGAAGTTTAATACTTTGGAGTATGTTGTTTACTGATCTCTTTGTTTATCTTTTAATTACTTGTTTAAAAAAAAAATACATTCATTTGGATTAAAGAAGCAAATCCTGTTACACTTTTTCACTTTATTCTGTCTTTCTGCATACAGTTTAGTTTAATGGCTGCTCCCACAAACACGGCCAAGATGGAGCTACTGGTCCATTTAACCGCTTTACACTTCTTTCCCTGTGCTGGATAAGTGTATTGAGATTAATGAAGGATGAGACATTATACTGACTTAGCAAAGTTTTGAATGTTGCTCTCCAGGATTTCCTGTTGGCTCAAGAATTTCTGTTTATTCCACAGATTTTAAAATAACCTTAAAACCTAAATTAAAATATTGTCTTGGCATACAATTTTATAAAGAAGTATTTTGTCCTTACTGCAAGGCTTTATTTGTGACCCTAGTTTAATGAATGATAATAAAGGCTGAAGGTTGGTTGGTATTTGTTTTAGAAGCATGATTGATTTCAGTGTAGCCATACAGCATGTATTTAATTCAATGGTACTGCAAAATGTTATGTTTGTGTCTTAAAGGGAAAGGTGGCAACCCTAGATAAGGGACACACAAAAGTTTAAATATTTTATTCATTGCAAAGGTTGAATTTATTTTTTGACATTAATATTCCCTTTTCTTCAGTGATGTACCCACAAAGCATTGTGGTTGTATATATGTCCAGCTTTATATGTTCAATAATGATAGAAACAGCTGTGTAATTATTAATGTAATATAAAGTCTTGTTCAATAGCTGTAGAAATGTTTCACTTCAATTAAATTTAATGGACATTCTCATTCAAGGAAGATTTCGTACAATAACCACATTCCATTGTGTTGGAAATATTAACCACTAATAACTTATAAATTTCTCTTATTTTTGTCCAAACTTTATTTATAAATAGTTTTTGTCCAAACTTTATTTTAAAATGTTTTTTTTTCTCCCAACTTTATTTATAAATAGGCTTTAGTCCAAACTTTATTTTAAAAAAGTTTTTTTTCCTCCAAACTTTATTTATCAATATTTTTTCCCTAAAAAACTTTATTTATATAAAAGGTTTTTGTCCAAACTTTATTTATAAACAGGTATTTGTAAAAAAAAATATTCAGAAACAGGTTTTTGTCCCAACTTTAGTTATAAATAGGTTTTGTCGAAATCTTATAAATAGGTTTGTATAGCTCTTTGTAGCCATTTCCACAATACAGCACCAGAATTCCACATACAAAACAAAGTGGAAAAAATTCTATTGCTAAAAAGACTATTATAAAGCAATTTATTTAAAATAGTCTCAATCAATTTTTAAAGGGACAGCATTTAAACCTGAAAATAAAATAATTTGTTTAAAGTCATAGAATATCACGGTCTATACATTTTTCATCCATTCATTTATTTGCCTGTCTGGAAAACCAATAATAACTAAATAATCCATATTGTAATTAACTTCCTTAAAACCATCCCGGTCTTTTACAAAAGATGCTGGTTGGCTGCTTGCCTTTTCTATTTGTTTATACTTATAAGAAAGGATGAGACTTTATTCTGATTGAGCCAATTTCCGAATGTTCAGTTCCAAGATTTCCTGTTGGCTGAAGTTTTCTGTCTATTCTACAGATGATTTTAAAATAACATACACACCTTAATGCAAATATAGGCTCAGCGTTCATGTTTGTTAAGAAGTATCTCTTCTTCTTACTGCAAAGTTTTATTATTGAGTGACTTGGGTCTAGATTAAAGGGCAACTAAAGCCACAGAACAAAACTGAACCAGAAGACAGAACACCTTGATATAAAACCAGTAATCTGTCTCTTACCTCTTATTTTGATACAGGCGCTGGGAAATTTACCTAAATAACCTATGGTTTGTGCTTTACTTCTCAGCATTCTAGTATCAGACAGTTTGGTCAACGACCATTATGTTCTGCACATGCTCAGTCCTTTGCTATGGCCCAAACTTGTTACAGTTGGTCACACCCATTAATAATCTCTAGCCAATCCTTTTACAGGACAGATAAAGCAAGGAAGCATGTGACTGGGGTCAGGAGGTGTGGTCTGACACTGCACATACACCCAGATACTTCATCCAGTTCTTAACAGGCTTTGATTTACTTTAACAGAGTTTACTAAAGTGGCATTTTATAGTTTATTGGTGTTTTTAGGGGGGTTGTTTTCAGATTCTGGAGTATAAAAAATTGGGTTTAGTTCTCCTTTAAGGAATGTCAGTGATATTAAAAATATTAAACATCTCCTTCTTAACTGAAGAAGGGGAGATAAAGGAGCAATGTCTTACCTCCTGTTCTTCAATAAACAGTTAGGACCAGGCAGGGAACACAAAAAACGTACCTGCAATGACGCTCCAGCATTGGCTTCTCTAACAGGTCTCGACGCTCCATTACTCTGTATGCGCATGTTGCATGCATTGTTAGGGCGTGTATTTCTCAGTGAAGATACTCTCTAAATACAGCAGGAAATGCCTAATATGGTCAACTGCATTTTGCTGTGGCCAAGCTACAATGTGAACTTAAGATAATTCTAATAGGTCATAGTGACCATATACAGTTGATCTGTAGATCTTCAAAGATCTTAAAAAATGGTGGTTTCCTTACCATAAAAGGTTAAAATGAACCAACCTTCCCCTCAAAAAAGCCCTCAAAAAAGTACAGTGACAGCCCTGGAACTCCAGTATCAGCTCCAATATTTTCCTTCCATGGCAGCTGTGTTCCCGCCTCCTTCATTTAGCCTTCAGTCCATCAAGTGTACATTTTTATTGGTTTGCCAGTAACTGTCCTTTTTGGGGAGGGAGGTCATTTTAAACCTTTATTTACCCTTTAAAATACTAGTTGAAAAAGTTTCCTACACACAGTGATTTTGCCTGCGACCTGCAACGAACAAGCATTCATCAGCTGATCGCCTATTATGGATTGTGAGCTAAATCTGTGTGAATGAACCTTGACTCACCACATATTATAGCCAATAGCCTTTGAGATAATTATTAATTGTCTTCTCATGTAAATACATTTGATGTCACTTTATTGCCTCACTTCTATATAAATGATCTGAGTGATCTGACTATGTCAGAACATGTGAATGGATCCTTCGCACTCCGTTCACTCGATCATCCGCCCGGGTGCTACTGTAGCATGAAATATGCTATATATATATATATATATATATATATATATATAGTCCAAAGTATGGGCACTCTCTTCGTGATGATTATTCCTTGCCCTGGTGCTACTTCAACAAATGATATCCAATAGTAGAAATACAAGTGCCACTCCAAGGGTCCTTTTCAAATTTTATTCAAATCTGTGCATCATAAGTGCAACATTAGTGCAGCATGTGCAATAAGCAACGTTTCGGTCTGTGAACTAAGACCTTTATCAAGCCTATGTGAATCACACCTAGCTCACCTTATAAATACTAAGGTACTCCCCTAATTTAAGTGACATCATCATGAGTGGACCAATATAACAACCTGAAAATTCAAAAGGTTCACTACTGGTCGGCCGGCTTCCAAACACCTACAGCCAATAGAAACCGTAGCCGCTCGAGATCTCGCGGGAGGTCCGCGAGACCACGCGATCAGAGGGACTTCTGGGAACCGGAACACCTATATGAAGAACCACGCGGCGGAGGGAATAATGTACGCCAGAATACTACCAACAACCGCGGATACGCGTCCGATGGGAGCCAGAGATAGTACAACAGGAAGAGAACCGGGCTGTTTTTAGACAAGGAGGAGATCCCAAAAAGGACGACGAAAAGAAGGTTCCCAACCAGAAGAGGGGGAAAGCAGAAAGCTAAGAAGCCGGAGGTAATACCCATCTTTAATCTATCCAACCATGAGTTAACAGATGTTGAAACTGCAATTTTACAAAAAGGCTTAACATTTGTTCCTACAGCCAAATTTGACGCACTTACCTGGGAGTGGATTTCTTTAAAATCCTTAGACAGATTAAACTCCGTGAACATTTTGGACCAGCTACCAAAGAATTTAAAAAGAACCCATTTCACTTAAAAGTACGTTTGACCCAGTGAATAATAATCCCACGATTAGATGTTTCCAAAGATGGTACAAGCAGAAGTTAATGAAGCAACCACTCTGGTAAGCATTTTACTCCCAACCAAAGCGTGTGAACGTAATGCCATTAAGACATTACAAAATGATGGTACTATTGTTATCCGCCTGCCGATAAAGGGGGGTGGCATAGTATTTTAAATTATGGGATTATAAAGCCGAAATTATGTCTCAACTCAATAATAGTGATGTTTATGAACGTTTGACTTTTAACCCTGTGGAAAAGTTTCAAAGAAACATCAATTTGATCATCAATAGGGCTGTGTGTACTAACATTATCCTTATGAAGTGGGTAACTATTTCAACAGAAACACCCCATATGTCCTATTCTATACACTTTACCAAAATTCACAAAAATATTGATAAACCACCAGGGAGACCAATTATTTCAGCCAGGTAGTCTACTTGAACCCCTAGGCAAATTTATTGATGGACAACTCCAAGATATTGTGAAACAAAGTTCCACTATTTAAGAGATTCCAACCATTTGATTGAAACTATTAAAGGGATATGTTTACCAGAAAATGAGGAAATTTGGTTAGTTACCCTGGATGTTTATCTATTTATACACATGTATTCACATGCAGAAGGTATGGCTATTGTAAAGAAGCACTCAATAGTGCTAAACATGGAACATACAAATTCAGAAACTTTATTATGGAATTAATGGAAATCACTCTACAATATAACTATTTTAGGTTTGAAAAAGCCTTTTATTTACAAAGAACGGGGACCGCTATGGGTGCCTCTATGGCGCCGGCCTATGCTAACTTATATATGTATGACTATGAAAAAAAGGTACATTCTTGACAGGTTTGGTGACAAATTGTTATTATACCGCAGGTTCATAGACGATTTATTTTTAATATGAGGGGCCAGGAGGAAGAACTGGATGATGTGTAAGGATCCTCAACAATATGGATTCCCCCATCCGTTTGACCTATAAGAAAAATAGAAAACAAATTGAATATCTGGACCTCCTAATCAAGGTAAATAAAGATCATCTTGAATATTCTCTATTTTCTAAAGAAACAGATAGAAATACCCTGCTACATTATTCTAGTCACCACCCCATAACATTGAAAAACTCTTTACCCCACTCACAATTTTGTAGAGTGATTCGCAACAACTCTAATGTGGAAAACATGGAACATCAACTAGGAGAGATGAGACAAAAATTTCGTGCACGAGGTTACACAAACAAAACACTTGACAGAGATTGAATAATGCTAAAGAAAAGATCACACAACAGGGTAAGGAAGCCACCGCCATAACCAGAGAACAAGCTGACTTCTTTTGTAGCGTCAATTTCAATTCCCTGGGATACATCACACAACAGAGTATTAAAAACAATTGGAAGATATTACTCTCGGACACAAATCTTAGAAGGGTTCTTCCAGATACACCAACAATTGGATTTATTAGGGCCAAAAATTTACGTGACTTATTGGTTAAAACGGATATAAATAATGGTCATAAAGAAATGACAACATGGATGCCAAATAGAAAAACTGGAAGTTTTGCCTGTCATAAATGCCTATCTTGCAAATACATGACGAATACTACATCATTTAAACATCTACATACACAGGAAGTAATTAAAATCAAACACCATATACAATGTACTACCACACACGTGATATACCTGATCCAATGCCCGTGCGGACTTAATTATGTTGGTAAAACAGACTTAATGCTACGACTAAGAATTGATGGACGTCGTTCAGCTATCAACACTGCGTATAGAGATAACAAAACAAACAAACCAGTGGCTAAACACTTTTTACAGGAGGGCCACAGACTTGAGGTCTTTAGATACATTGCCATCGACCATGTACCCACCTTAACAAGAGGAGGAGATAGATCAAAATTATTACTGCAGAAGGAAATCTTTTGGATCAAGAAACTGGACACTATACAACCGAGAGGCCTAAATGAACAGTATTCGTTAAAATGTTTTCTTAAAGAAAGATAAATTGGAGATCCTGCGTATTTAATACCTTGTAATATATAAAATAGATTTTAGATGATTTTTAATATACACACTATTTATTAGTTACACAGGAATAAGATCACAGACGTTTTTTAAATTATTGATGTTTTATATATACACGTTTTGAGCATTAGCTACACTAGCACTTTATTATTCAATAAGATGAATGTGAGCTAATTAGTGAACCTTTTGAATTTTCAGGTTGTTACATTGGTCCACTCATGATGATGTCACTTTAATTAGGGGAGTACCTTAGTATTTATAAGGTGAGCTAGGTGTGATTCACATAGGCTTGATAAAGGTCTTAGTTCACAGACCGAAACGTTGCTTATTGCACATGCTGCACTAATTGTTGCACTTTATGATGCACAGATATTGAATAAAATTTGAAAAGGACCCTTGAGTGCACTTGTATTTCTACTATTATATATATATATATATATGGCTGCAATATAATGTGTCTTTAGTGCTTTTAGCGATAACTTTCAGTAGCTTGAAAGCTTCTTGTACAGTTTATGACTCTTCTCTCGCTATCTCCCTTGTTTGATTTTTCTCTGCATTGTATTAGTAGTTTTGTTAGTTATTTCCCTGCAGTTGGTAACATGCAGTTATCCTCCCCTACTGTACAATTACGCAATCTTATCGGAGGATGTAAAGTTTTTTTAGAAGGTTACATAAGAGGAGAAGGAAACATGCTCCTGCTTTAAGTTAATGTTTGGTCTGACTTGGAAATATTGCTAGTGATGACAGACGTAACAAGTGTGATCAATGTGCCTAGAGAGAAGCTAATTAGTTATTAGGGCTTATTCAATAAGAGGTGCAATGGGATGTTACCTAATATTTTCTAACAACAGTGAAAGGTAACATCTAATTGGTTGTTGCAGATTTAGAGCACTTGCACCTTTCTATCATAATCCCCTGTATGTGGAGATTAAAAGGAATTAAACTTAAAGTAGAACTAAACCTACATTTTCTGGAACTAAACCTACATTTTTACACTCCAGAATCTGGAAACATCCCCTCTAAAAACACCAATACTCTGTAAAACCCCACTACAGTAAATAGCATTAAAGTGAAGAACTAGATGAAACAACTGACAGCTGCTAACTGAAAGAACAAGGGGCCCTATTTATAAAAGATCGGTATCGTTATCGTAAAATACAGATCGTTATCGTAAAATAACGACCGGGTTTTTACAGATAACGACCGTTATTTACCGATAACGACCGTTATTTACCGATAACGACCGGTATTTACCGATAACGGCCGGTATTTAACGATATCGGTAAATGACGGTCGTTATCGGTAAAAACCCGGTCGTTATTTTACGATAACGATCGGTATTTTACAATAACGATACCGATCTTTTATAAATAGGGCCCAAGGAAACTTGAAGAGGGGTATCAGAACACTGGGCAGCCTTTCAGTTTAGTCTTACATCTCTCAGATTTCTAATTACAGTTTTGGGGTTAGGCGGGGCAATTAACCTATATGTGCAATTTTTCATTTGAGGGGTGGAATTATCCTTTTAAGCATAATAAACATCTAGACAAACCTTCCACTTGTTCATGGGATTTATTCTTAGGGGCCCCTACACCTGACAATTAGAGATGGATGAACTTCCTATAGCTCGGTTTATTAAGAACTATAGAACTTCAGTAAAAGCTCTCAAGTCTATAGTTCGGAAACAAACCCATTAAAGTCAATGGGAGTAAATAGTTCTAAAATTTCTAGTTAATTGCAGATAAAATAACAAAGGTAACTTACTGTAAATGGCTCTGGCACCTGGGAAATGGTCTGAGGAACACGTACATATCACCAAAACTTGTTTAAATACTTACTTTCCCCACAATCAGGTAATTGTCGGGTTTCCGAATGCTTCATTTGAGGGTTATAGCCAATTTGAGGGTTACCGAATGATACATTCCAGGGTTACCAAATGAACCACTACATTCAAGGGTTAGCGAACATTCAAAGGTTATCCCCAAACTGCTACATACGAGGGTTACCAAACCAAACACTTAACTAGGGAATTATTGCCAAAAAGCTACATTCGAGGGTTATCACCAAAATGCCACATTCAAGGGTTATCACCGAAACGGTACTGAAACCTTTACCGACTTTTCAATAGTTATCGAAAATATAACCATGAGTTCAGAAAACCCAAACTACGAACTTTCGGGAAGTTCTAAAGTGTCCGAGTGAGTCTGAACTACTAAAGTTCGGGTCAAACTCGGGTTTGAGTTCTAGCTCATGTCTACTAACAAGTGGCTATTACTGGTTGCTTTAGATGGACCTACCCTACCGGGTAATCAAAATATTGCAGCTGAATGACCTAGCATACTCATACCATACACAGGTATACACTGGAGAAATTTCCTCTGGATCCAATGGTGCCATATCTGCCCCCTGATTTTACTTTAAGGTGGGCATTGACTGCTGCGTGATTATTATGTTTTTAATTTGGCCCAGGGTTAGTATAGACTATTAACTGTGTAACCAAGCTCGAGGAAGTAATGTCACAATATCCTTCATTTCACAAGTAATGTGTGCAAAACCCAGCAACATGGTTCTACATCCTACAAAGTGTATAGTCTAGGATAGAGAGATCTATTCCCTGAGATAAACCAATACTGGGGCACCAAAAGATGGATGTCATGTGCACCTGAAACTACATCACGTCCACTAATACACAGAGAAGGATACAGCTAAGGCTGATCTACAAACTCACTGATCTCCTCCCTCTGCTCAATGAGCTTTTTATAAGTTTGAGCATGTGCAGAGGAGGCGGCAGGGGAAACAGCAGTCAATCATTGGTTGTGATGTCAGTTGTCACAGCCTTGATTGACTGCATGGAGCTTACGCTGCCAGAATGGGGACAATATTTATCCTTAATTATCAGGTTAGTGCTGAATATATCAGTTGGCGTTGGGGACAGGTAACGGGCATGTGACCATTTTGTGTCCCATATCTCTGTCATTGTTTTACTGTCAACATTTTTTTCCCTGCAGTAAAAAGTTCCCCAAAATAAATTCAGGTTGAACTTCCTGCTGAATTGATTAGTCTCCCACCTTTACTTGGAATTTGCACTTTTATAAAGCTCTTGCTTGGTGCTGAAAATAGTGGAGATAAGATCAGTATAACGTTGCATACACCAGCATAGGATGGGCTTGCCCATTACAATCCATCACTGGATCAGTTCAGAGGGTGTGGACAGATATGATAGTGAAAGGTCAGCGTGTTTCTCTACAGAGATGGAAGGCAATTTTTAAAGAAAACACTGTGATAAGAGATTAGCTGGTTATGTTAAAATACACAGACTGAACTACCATGGTGCAATCATTTTTGACATAGGAGGGACTTACAGTATTTGTCCATCACTAGGAAAATGGGTTAAACGTCATGTCTACCCTTAAAACAAAAAAACGGGTGACTTGTCAGTTACCTGCCCGCAACCCTAACTGCTATTTTTACCAGTTTATTACATGGATTTGTAACCAGATATTTAATGATAAATTAGATTCCTTTCTGGCAAAATTATCTGTCTCTTCTCTTTTTTTTATAACCTTGGGCATGTGCAGAGGAGGCAGCAGGTGAAACAACTATCAATCATTGGTTGTTGTCACAGCCTTGATTGACAAAAGGGGGTGGGAGCGATCCTTAGACAAGATTATAATTACTGTACGTGTATAGTGGAATTGCTTCTGATCTGACCAAAACATTATAGCACACAGAGAAAAAGATGATCACAATGTATGACCTTAAAGATGAAAAGTCTTTCATGAACATCAAGGTAACCCCAGTATGAAAGGTCCTAACTAATTACCTTGGGTCATTTATCTGGGATGACACCCCCTTGCTTGGTTGCATTTTCTTTGTGGATTCACGTTATCACATCCCCCACCTACTGGAAGAGGCCTCCCATCCCAAAGTATGTTTTTAGTTGTGACTGGAGGGCTCCCAAAAAAATTCTGTATTTACAGTGAAAGTGACACCAGAGACGGGAGTAATGAGTCGTTTTGAGTAGATGATCAGGTTTTAAACACACCCAATGTTTAAATGGAATCTCACCGAAATATGTGGAGCTATTGTGTTAGTGTATCCCAATGTGATGGCGGCTCTTGGTACATTCTCCAAAATTTGTTATGGAAATCCTGATTCTGGTCATCATTATTTCTAAGGTAAATCAGGCCATGAACTGGCTAGTTTGGATCTAATTGAGTTTAAGTACAATACCATAAAAGATTCCTTCTTGTAGTCCACATCGTCCTATTGGTTAGGCTGAGATGAAAGGAAGACAGAGCTCGAACCGTCAAGTAATTGGAAAATTTAAGTAAAGATATCCCATGATTAAATGTTAAAAGGAGATAGGACAAAGTGGTTTAGGTCTTAATGGGAGGGGGTGGGTTTAACCAATATTTTTTTCCTTTAAAGGGCATGTCCAACCCCCAAACTAAAATTGTTCCCACTGTGTAGTGTTCAGAAATTCTTATCTTTCTCCTCTGCTCCTTATAGTTCCTGCAGTTCCTGATGAAAGTCCAGGAAACTGAAGTAGGAGCCTGTTTGTGAGTAATCTGGTATTTGCAACTTTCCTGTCCTCCTGGAGGCTCCCTCTGGATCCCTCGGCGCTACAGTAATTTAAAAAAAAAGTTATATACAAGCCTAAATGCTAGGGCTTTAAAAACTGCTCAGAAATATCTCTACTTACCCTCTTCTACCTGACTCTCAGAGTCTCAACCAATCACTGACACGGCTGCTGGTCCGGCCCCTACTGCTCTTCCCTTCCTGGAAGTACCATTTGGCAGAGGGAATGAAGGTGAGTAAGTCTATTTATGGGCAGTTTCAAAATTATCAAAAATTCGAATTTCCAGAACCCTCAAAATCGGAATTTATCAAAGTTCCATGCAGAACCTCAAAAACAGCTTCAACATTAAAGTTTGTTTTTTTTAATAGGTTTTTGTTCTATGTACGTGTTCCCCAGACCATTTCCCAGGCCCCTGAGTCATTTACACTAACTTACTACTTACTTTACTATTTATACCATAAAGGGCAAATCCAACCCTTTCTAACCTGAAATCCTGCACAATGTCCAGTTATGGATTTGATAGTTGACATCACAGCCAATTACACTAATCCCCTAGCTGCCTCAACTGAGCATGCTCAAGCTCAGTACAGGTCCCTAAATTGCTCAGTTTCCAAAAGACATCTAGAAGCATAGCAGGCATGATAAGAGCAGTAATGATTCCAGAGGACTAAGTAGGATATATCAACATATTTTAAAGTGGTCCTTCTTTCTAGATGATGTTATTATGAGGGTGAAGTTCTCCATCGGAATCATCTCTCATTGTCAGTTTTTTGATTTTTTAGAAAATTTGAAAACGGAAAGAAACTTGCCAGTTTCGAACACTTCCTAGTAAGTCAAAATTGTTTTTTTCGCTGCTCACTCTTAGTTACAGGTCAGGGCAGGTCAAACAGTATCCTTTTGTCTGATGAACTTCGGTGTTGAAAAATTGAAAATTCCGCATGAAAAGGCAGAAATCGAATGACTTTGAAAAACAAAAATATTTTCTTTAATTAGGCTTAAAAATGAGTTTCGTTTCCGCTGAATACCTACACATCCCATGGAACCTTGCCAGTATCATTCATCTCTAATCACGATGGCATTTGATAAATAATCTTACCATGCGTGGTTTTTCTCTCTTAGTTCAGA
Source organism: Hymenochirus boettgeri (assembly GCA_019447015.1). NCBI lineage: Eukaryota > Metazoa > Chordata > Amphibia > Anura > Pipidae > Hymenochirus > Hymenochirus boettgeri. The sequence goes on from CM033475.1 coordinate 225,455,104, forward strand.
TCTATTAATAGAATGTCCATTTCTCTACTCAGCAATCGTGGCAAAGAAACCACAATATTTTTGTTGTTCTGTGGATAGAATTTAAACTAAGAATCACATGAATCATCATCCTGTTCAGAAAATGACAAGTTACAATGCTGACACACTTTGTTTTACAGCAGCGCTGCACATGATAAAATACAGAGTATACAAACAGGGGGAAGAAATTATACAGATAAATAACGGTGAAATATCTGTTGTATTCAGTTAGATCAACTGGACTTGAAGTTTAGTTCTTGAAGACATTTCACTAGTCATCCGACTGGCTTTCTCAATTCAGAATGACTTGTACAAGAATCTGAGACTAGCAAAATGTCTTCAAGAACTAAACTTTAAGTCCAGTTGATCTAAGTGAATACAACAGATATACCATGACCTGGATGAATGAATATTACAGATATACCATGACCTGGATGAATAAATATTACAGATATACCATGACCTGGATGGATGACTATTACAGATATACCATGACCTGGATGGATGAATATTACAGATATACCATGACCTGGATGGATGATTATTACAGATATACCATGACCTGGATGGATGAGTATTACAGATATACCATGACCTAGATGGATGAATATTACAGATATACCATGACCTGGATGAATGAATATTACAGAGGCATATTGCCATGACCTGGTTGATAGAATATGTTACAGCTATACCCCATGACCTGGATGGATGAATATTACAGATATACCATGACCATGGATGAAAAACTAAAACCAATGTACATTCACTGGATTTTTATTCTGTGAATGAATATTACAGATATACCTATGAACTGGATATGAATATTCAGATATCAATAATACAATACTCCATTACCTGGATGGATGATTATTACAGATATACCTGACCCTGGATGAATGAATATTACAGATATATCATGACCTGGATGTATGAGACCTTCACAAGCATAAAATTAAATAGTTTTCACACATAGGTTAACAAAACATATAATATAATAAATTTTAAATACATTATATGTTGGTGTGGGTGTGCTTTGCACTTTTAGGAATGGAGATTCCAACCCAAAGAGCTTACATCTAAGTGGGTGGGAGGGCATGGCCAGAAACTGCCGCTCATTCAGGGATCGTTGCCTGATCCGCTGGGTGGATCCCAGAACGAGCAACCGTTACGGCCCATACACCGGCCAATTATCAGCCAAAACGGGCGTTCGTACACATCGTGCGTCGCGGGTCGGCACCCGCGATCGCACGTGTATACGAACCTCAAGAGATGAGATAGGTAGGGCAGCAGATTGTAGGGATTTAAAGGTCAAATAAAGGGTATTGAATATTATTCTTTGCTTGATGGAAAGAAACCCATAGACTGCAGTATTGGGGTTGCAGGTTCTCGCTTAGAGGAGAGTAAAATTATCCGAATTGCTGAGTTTAGGATCGACTGGAGAGGGGACAAATGACAAGCAAGGAGACGAAATAGAATAATATTACAGTAGTCAAGATGGTAAAGTATAAGGGCATGCACAAGCATTTTAGTAGTGGATTGAGAGAGGAAAGGGCGGATCTTAGCAATATTGCGGAGGAGAAAATGACACGTTCTGTGACATTGTTATTGTTCTGACAGAAGGAGAGGAAAATAAAGAGAGGAGGCAAAGATTACTCTAAGACAAAGAGCAGTTTCCACAGGGTTAATGACCACATTATCAACAGAAATAGAGAAGTATGGTCTAGGTCCAGGTTAATGGGGGAGGGGGGGATTAGATATTTAGATAATTAGATATATTAGAAAAATATTTATAAAAAAATGTTAGACCATTGGTAAGTACAGTTCTATTTAATAAAAATTAAAGGAAATAAATAGCCACGGACGTTGATTTAGCAACTGGAAAACATGATCTGGTCATAAGATATGTCTCTCAGCTATATGAAGTCTTTACTGTATGCGGTTATTATTTTATCTTTATGGAGTTTTTCTTCTTCAATAGAGGAGAAGTTACAAACAATGGGGAAAAAATCCCTGTCTGTCCTTGGGATGTTAAAACAAATGTTTTGTTGATCCAAAGACAATTTTTTTATCCACAGTGGCCACCCTTTTATTCACACGCATCTCCAACAGTCGAAACAAAGGGGTCCATTGTGTGGTCAGATTTCTCTACCCAGTCTTCAGCAGCAAGAAATAGTTTGCAGGCTTGTGTGAAAGCTAGATACTGGGTCCTTTTTGTCATTTTGCAAAAGTGATCGATACCCAGTTAAAATTGACAGAATTTGTTTTTGATCGTACGCAGTAACATGGGCACTGGATGGAGAATCAGTTACGAATTAATATAGAAATAAACTTTATTCCCGTGTGTGGCTCTTAATCAATTCCTTTTCAATGAACAGTCAATTGTTTTATCTAACCAATCAATTAAAATGGAAAAGGATCAAACACAAACCCATTATCAGAAGGGATCTCAAGATGTATTTCCTCAATACAGCTGCATTAACAATAACTATTAAATTGTTGAATATTTAAAGTGGGTTCTTGGACGAATGCTTGGTGGGAAGTTAATGGACGCCAGTCATAGCCGTGACAGTGACATCATGGCCATACCTGACGGCTATTACCGGATGGCCTCCACTGAAGCTGCTCATGTTTGAAAAGGCCCAAGCAGCAGACTGGAGCAGAGGAGGCGGCGGAGGATTTCTCTATAAATTTATTTTCTCTACTTTCTCTATAAATTTATCTCTAGTCCAAGTTTCAGGGTAGACTAGGTACAGTTTCTTCTGGGCTTAAAAAAAAACTCTTGATTTATTACAGAAAACCTCTTTTTAGTGGTTCTCTCTTTTGGTTAATGTTCATTATGCAGTAATATTGACAAAGCCCATGGGTTCATTCCTTAGATATTCTCCAAATGACTTTAATAAAACCTTAACACAAATATCTTTGCAGTAAACTTAATTAACCGTGGTCATAATTTTCAAATTAGGATCTGGATGTGGATAATGTACAAGGCAGGAGCGTGATCCAAATACATAAATAATCCCATAACCTACTCAGAAGTTGCCGATTCTTTGTGTCTCTCCATCAAGAACATTCAGCCTTGATCATTGTGATCCGTCCTAGATCTTTGATATTATGGAACTATCACTAGTCCTCAGGTTAGCGTAGAATTAGCGCACGTCCATACATTTATGACCATGCAGTCATACAATAGCATGTGGTACTTGAGTAAATGTGCGACCGTTATGTTATGTCCACAATCGTAAATCACGGTCATAAAATAGCCCCCGTTAAAGGAGCAGTACTGCATACATTTCGTTTGTTTGCAGAATACCATGCGTTACTGAATGGTATTCTAGGGGCGTTCATCAATCTACGATCACGGGCGAAGCTTTACAATCGCTATCGTGCATTTACCATTGATATCGTGGTTTCAATAGGGATCATAAATGAACAATCGCCATACAATCGTTAACGGCACAAGAACCGATAGCAAGCGATACGGCACCTTTATAAATTTGTCCCTTTAATTGCTACATTAAGATCCTTTCCCCTGCTCTTATTCACATCTTTATCATTGGCATTTTTCCTGCTACTTAAAGCCGGCTTTAAAATACATCTGGCAATCAGTTTTTTTTGCTGCAGAGTTACTTTATCACCATATTAATTACAGGTAATTGGTAAAAGGATCGATATTCGGGTTTACTGAGTGTCGGACACATTATAAAGGTGGAAGGGTAAAGAAGAAGTGAATCTTACCAAGAGATGAAAAAAATAGGATGTTTGGAAACAGACGGTTACTGTATCTCACTGTGACACTATAACACTATTGCAAAACCCAAAGGAAAACATATAGTGTAGATTATAATGGAGAATATCTGTCCGTGTTCATATCTGAGTGTTCTATTTTTCATTTGTTAAGAGAATATGTGACTGAAATCATCTATCTATCTATCTATCTATCCATCCATCCATCCATCCATCCATCCATCCATCCGTAATCCTATCTATCTACTATCCCATCTCATCCTTATCCAATCTCACCTGTATCTATCTATCTATCTATCCTATCTCATTCTATCCATCACCGTATCTATCTATCTATCTATCTATTCTACGCGTATTCTCATCTATCATCTATCTTCTATCTATCTACTCTTTACCTATCTATCTATCTATCTATCTATCTATCTATCTATCTATCCATCCATCCATCTCCCGTATCTATCTATCTATCTATCTATCTATCTATCTATCTATCGTATCCATCCATCCGTATCTATCTATCTATCTATCTAACTAGCTATCTACTCTATCTATCTATCCATTCCATCCATCTCATCCATCACCTCCATCCGTATCTATCTATCTTCTATCTATCTATCATCTATCTATCTATCTATCTATCTATCTATCATCTATCATCTATTTATCATCTATCATCTTTAACAGTCACTATCTATCTATCTATCTATCTATCTATCTATCTATTTATCTATCTCTATCTGTATCATGCTATCTATCTATCTATCTATCTATCATTCCTATCCACCATCCATCCATCCATCCCATACCCGTATCTATATATCTATCTACTATCATCCCATCCATCCATCCATCCTATCCGTATCTATCTATTCTATCTATCTATCTATCTATCTATCTACTATCTATGCTATCTATCTATCTATCTATCTATCTATCTATCGATCTAGTCTATTATCCATTCCTCCATCCTCCATCCTATCTATCTATCTCCGTATCTATCTATCTATCTATCTATCTATCTATCTATCTATCGATCTATCTATCTATCTATCTATCTATCTATCTATCCTATCTCCTCTACATCTCATCCATCCCTCCGTCTATCTATCATCTATCTATCTATCTATCTATCTATCTCTAATCTACTCTATCTCTCTATCTAATCTATCCTAATCTATACATGTGACTGGATGAATGATATTACAGATATACCATGACCTGGAGATGAATATTACAGATATACCATGACCTGGATGGAATATTACGATATACCATGACCTGGATGGATGATTATTACAGATATACCATGACCTAGATGGATGTAATATTACAGATATACCATGACCTGGATGGATAATATTACAGATATACCATGACCTGGATGGAATGAATATTACAGATATACCATGACCTGGATGGATGAATTTACGATATACCGTGACCTGGATGGATGAATATTACAGATATACCATGACCTGGATGGATGATATTACAGATATACCATGACCTGGATGGATAATATTATAGATATACCGTGACCTGGATGGATGAATATACAGATACCATGACCTAGATGGATGAATATATACAGATATACATACCTGGATGAATGAATATTACAGATATACCGTGACCTGGATGGATGAATATTACAGATATACCATGACCTGGATGAATGAATATTACAGATATACCATGACCTGGATGTGATGAATATTACAGATATACCATGACCTGGATGAATGAATATTACAGATATCCCATGACCTAGATGGATAATATTACAGATATAACCATGACCTGGATGGATAAATATTATAGATATACTGTGACCTGATGATGAAATATTACAGATATACCACCTGGATGAATAATATTACAGATATACCATGACCTGGATGAATGAATATTACAGATATACCATGACCTAGATGAATGAATATTACGATATACCATGACCAGGATGATGAATATACAGATATACCATGACCTGGATGAATGAATATTACAGATATACCATGACCTGGATAATGAATATTACAGATATACCATGACCTGGATGAATGAATATTACAGATATACCTGACCTGATGATGAATATTAGATATACCATGACCTGGATGAATATTACAGATATACCACGACTATACCATGACCTGGATGAGTTAATATTACAGATATACTGTGACCTGGATGAATGAACATTACAGATATACCATAACCTGGATGAATGAATATTACAGATATACCATGACCTGGATGGATGACTATTACAGATATATCATGACCTGGATGATTGAATATTACAGATATACCATGACCTGGATGGATAAATATATAGATATACCATGACCTGGATGAATGAATATTACAGATATACCATGACCTGGATGAATGATATTACAGATATACCATGACCTGGATGGATAAATATTATAGATATACCGTGACCTGATGGATGAATATTACAGATATACCATGACCTGGATGAATGAATATTACAGATATACATACCTGGATGAATGAATATACAGTATACCATGACCAGGATGGATAATATTCAAATATACCATGACCTGGATGAATGAATATTCAGATATACCATGACCTGGATGAATATTACAGATATACCATGACCTGATGAATGAATATTACAATATACCTTGACCTGGATGAATGAACATTACAGATATACCATGACCTGGATGGATGAATATTACAGATATACCATGACCTGGATGAATGATATTACGATTCCATTACTGGATGGATGAATATTACAGATATACCATGACCTGGATGAATGAATATTACAGATATACCATGAACTGGATGAATGAATATTACAGATACACCATTACCTGGATGATGATTATTACAGATACCATGACCTGGATGAATGAATTTACGATATATCATGACTGATGTATGAGAACCTTCACAAGCATAAAGATTAAATAGTTTCACACATAGGTTAACAAAACATATATATATATATAAATTTTAAATACATTATATTGTGGTGTGGTGTGCCTTGACACATTAGGAATGAGATTCCAGACCCAAAGAGCTTACAATCTAAGTGGGTGGGAGGGCATGGCCAGAAACTGCCGCTCATTCAGGGATCGTTGCCTGATCCGCTGGGTGGATCCCAGAACGAGCAACCGTTACGGCCCATACACCGGCCAATTATCAGCCAAACGGGCGTTCGTACACATCGTGCGTCGCGGGTCGGCACCCGCGATCGCACGTGTATACGAACCTCAAGAGATGAGATAGGTAGGGCAGCAGATTGTAGGGATTTAAAGGTCAAATAAAGGGTATTGAATATTATTCTTTGCTTGATGGAAAGAAACCCATAGACTGCAGTATTGGGGTTGCAGGTTCTCGCTTAGAGGAGAGTAAAATTATCCGATTGCTGAGTTTAGGATCGACTGGAGAGGGGACAAATGACAAGCAAGGAGACGAAATAATAATAATTACAGTAGTCAAGATGGTAAGATAAAGGGCATGCACAAGCATTTTAGTAGTGGATTAGAGAGGAAAGGCGGATCTTCAATATTGCGGAGGAGAAAATGACACGTTCTGTGACATTGTTTTGTTCTGACAGAAGAGAGAAAATAAAGAGAGGAGCAAAGATTACTCTAAGACAAAGAGCAGTTTCCACAGGTTAATGACCACATTATCAACAGAAATAGAGAAGTATGGTCTAGGTCCAGGTTAATGGGGGAGGGGGGGATTAGATATTTAGATAATTAGATATATTAGAAAAATAATTTATAAAAAAAATGTTAGACCATTGGTAAGTACAGTTCTATTTAATAAAAAATTAAAGGAAATAGAATAGCCACGGGACGTTGATTTAGCAACTGGAAAACATGATCTGGTCATAAGATATGTCTCAAGCTATATGAAGTCTTTTACTGTATGCGGTTATTATTTTATCTTTATGGATGTTTTCTTCTTCAGATAGGAGGAAGTTACAAACAATGGGGAAAAAATCCCTGTCTGTCCTTGGGATGTTAAAACAAATGTTTTGTTGATCCAAAGACAATTTTTTTTATCCACAGTGGCCACCCTTATTTACAACGCATCTCCAACAGTCGGAACAAAGGGGGTCCATTGTGTGGTCAGATTTCTCTACCCAGGTCTCGATCACAGAGAAATAGTTTGCAGGCTTGGTGTAAAGCTAGATACATGGGTCCTTTTTTTGCATTTTGCAAAAGTGATCGATACCCAGGTTAGAAATTGACAGAATTTGTTTTTGATCGTAGCAGTAAACATGGGCACTGGATGGAGAATCAGTTACGAATTAATATAGAAATAAAAACTTTATTCCCGTGTGTGGCTCTTAATTCAATTCCTTTTCAATGAACAGTCAATTGTTTTATCTAACCAATCAATTAAATGGAAAAGATCAACAACAAACCCTTATCAGAAGGGATCTCAAGATGTATTTCCTCAATACAGCTGCATTAACAATAACTATTAAATTGTTGAATATTTAAAGTGGGTTCTTGGACGAATGCTTGGTGGGAAAGTTAATGGACGCCAGTCATAGCCGTGACAGTGACATCATGGCCAATACCTGACGGCTATTACCGGATGAGCCTCCACTGAAGCTGCTCATGTTTGGAAAAGGCCCATAGCAGCAGACTGGAGACAGAGGAGGCGGCGGAGGATTTCTCTATAAATTTATTTTCTCTACTTTCTCTATAAATTTATTCTCTAGTCCAAGTTTCAGGGTAGACTAGGTACAGTTTCTTCTGGGCTTAAAAAAAGAACTTCTTGATTTATTACAGAAAACCTCTTTTTAGTGGTTCTCTCTTTTGGTTAATGTTCATTATGCAGTAATATTGACAAAGCCCATGGGTTCATTCCTTAGATATTCTCCAAATGACTTTAATAAACCTTAACCACAATATCTTTGCAGTAAACTTAATTAACCGTGGTCATAATTTTCAAATTAGGATCTGGATGTGGATAATGTACAAGGCAGGAGCGTGATCCAAATACATAAATAATCCCATAACCTACTCAGAAGTTGCCGATTTCTTTTGTCCTCTCCATACAGAACATTCAGCCTTGATCTTGTGATCCTGTCCTAGATCTTTGATATTATGGAACATATCTACTAGTCCTCAGGTTAGCGTAGAACTTAAGCCACGTCCATACATTTATGACCATGCAGTCATACAATAGCATGTGGTACTTGAGTAAATGTGCGACCGTTATGTTATGTCCACAATCGTAAATCACGGTCATAAAATAGCCCCCGTTAAAGGAGCAGTACTGCATACATTTCGTTTGTTTGCAGAATACCATGCGTTACTGAATGGTATTCTAGGGGCGATCATCAATCTACGATCACGGGCGAAGCTTTACAATCGCTATCGTGCATTTACCATTGATATCGTAGGTTTACAATAGGGATCATAAATGAACAATCGCCATAACAATCGTTAACGGCACAGAACCGATAGCAAGCGATACGGCACCTTTATAAATTTGTCCCTTTAATTGCTACATTAAGATCCTTTCCCCTGCTCTTATTCACATCTTTATCATTGGCATTTTTCCTGCTACTTAAAGCCGGCTTAAAATACATCTGGCAATCAGTTTTTTTTGCTGCAGAGTTACTTTATCACCATATTAATTACAGGTAATGGTAAAAGGATCGATATTCGGGTTTAACTGAGTCGGACACATTATAAAGGTGGAAGGGTAAAGAAGAAGTGAATCTTACCAAGAGATGAAAAAATAGGATGTTTGGAAACAGACGGTTACTGTACTCACTGTGACACATAACACTATTGCAAAACCCAAAGGAAACATATAGTGTAGATTATAATGGAGAATATCTGTCGTGTTCATATCTGAGTGTTCTATTTTTCATTTGTTAAGAGAATATTGACTGAAATCATCTATTCTATCTATCTATCATCTATCCTATCATCCATCATCTTCTTCACTACCATCATCCATCCTCATCCGTATCTACTATCTTCTATCTTCTATCCTATCTATCCATCCTACTATCTATCTATCTATCTATCAACGCTGTCTATCTTCTATCATCTATCTTCTATCTATTCTATCTTCTATCTATCTATCTATCTATCTATAGCATCTATCTATCTATCCTCCATCCATCCGTATCTATCTATCTATCTATCTTCTATCTATCTATCTATCTATCCATCATCCGTATCTATCTTCTATTATCTATCTATTATCTACTATCTATCGTATCCATCCATCCATCCATCCATCCATCCATACCGTATCTATCTATCGATCTATATCTATCTATCGATCTATCTATCTATCTATCTATCTATCTATCGTATCTATCTATCATTATCTATCTATCATCTGTATCAGTCTATCTATCTATCTACTATCTATCTATCTATCTATTTATCTACTACATCGGTATCAGTCTATCTATCTATCTTATCTATCTATCTATGCATCCATCATCTCATCCATACCATCCATCGTATCTATCTATCATCTATCATCCATCCATCCATCCATCCATCCATCCGTATCTATCTATCTATCTATCTATCTATCTATCTATCTATCTATCTATCTTATCTCATCTCCTCTATCATCTGATCTCTATCTATCTATCTATCCATCATCCTATCCATCCATCAATCCATCCTCTATCTATCTATCTACTATCTATCTACTATCTATCTATCTATCTCTATCTATCTATCATCTATCTAATCATCCATCCATCAGTCATCCATTATCGTATCTATCTATCTATATCTTACTATCTAATCTATCTATCTATCATCTATCTATCTATCTATCTCTATCTATCTTCTATCATCATATCTATACTCATCTATCATCTGACTCTATCTATCTATCTATCTATCTATCTATCTATCTATCTATCTGATCTATCTATCTATCCTATCTATGCATCTATCGATCTATCATATCTATCAGCTAATCTATCTATCTATCTATCCTATCTATCTAGTATCTACTATCTATACTAGTATGTATCTATCTATCTATCTATCTATCATCCATCATCCGTATCTATCTATCTACTCTATCATCATCTATCTATCTATCATCTATCATCTATCTATCTATCTATCATCTATCTATCTATCTATTATCTATCTATCTATCTATGTATCTATGTATGTATCTATCTATCTATCTATCTATCCATCCATCCATCCGTATCTATCTATCTATCTATCTATCTATCTATCTCTCTCTCTATCTATCTATCTATCTATCTATCATCTATCTATCTATCTATCATCTATCTATCTATCTATCTATCTATCTATCTATCTATCTATCATCTATCTATCTATCTATCTATTCTATCTATTATCTATCTATCTATGTATCTATGTATGTATCTATCTATCTATCTATCTATCTATCTATCTATCTATCTATCTATCTATCTATCCATCCATCCATCCGTATCTATCTATCTATCTATCTATCTATCTATCTATCTATCTATCTATCTATCTACTATCTATCTATCTATCATCTGTATCTGTCTATCTATCTATCAACATAATTATTAGTCAGGGTCAGAACAAACGGATAATTTCCCCTTCTTATGGCTTTGCGAGCACTATGTGAGCTTAACAGCCATAAAGCAGGAGACAGTGCAGTCATTGTAAGACATTGGCCATGAGATACAGAGCTGTGAGAGCGCAACGAGAGATCTGGAGGACTTGAAAGTAAGACATCTGGACTTCCTTTAGCAGAGAATGGTTAGTGTTGTGCATATGGAGTTGGGGGTGGTGATAAGTCTGTACTTTTTAGGGAGGGAACATGTCTGTTAAGATACATAAAGGGAGATTGTAATAAAGTTCTTATCGTTACGCTTAAATGGTGCTGATTTGGCACCAACCAATCGGATCTTATTATAACATTTGAAAGCTAACATCTGATTGGTTGGGACAAAATTAGCACCATTTTTAAAATAAGAATTGAATAACCCTGATATTTGAAGGTTTACATTATGCAGATCGCAAGTCCATTTTCACAGCAGGAAAAACCTGTGGTGGGTCTCCTAAACTTGTAAATCTAGTCAGAAGGTGTTTGATGTTGGTCTGAACATAGGATTACTTTGTTTATGTTCCAAGTACCTGGTATTTTATAGCAGTGGCCATTCCCACCCACCAGGAACATACATAAAGGACAATTATACTCACCTTCCCTCCGCTCCTCTTCTTTGTCAGTACCTTTTACCCAGGGTGAGGACCTGAGACCGCTAGTCTTCAACCCTGGGTTCACGTAATTTGAAGCACAGCATTACTGAAACGCTGCTCTGGTAGCTCCGCCCCTCCTCCCCCGCGTCGGCGACGAGCCAATAGAAGGCACGCTCTGCAACGAGCGTGCTTCCTTTTGGCCTCGTCGCGCAAGGCCAACAAAATGGCCATTCGTCTCGCGCGTGGATGCACCTGGCGGTCAGAGGTCTGTCACTAAACCGGACGACGTATAAACTTTAGACTTTTGGCCTCTGTGCTCCCTAAAATAGGTGTCTCAGCACACATACATTGCCATGGATCCTACAACACAAAGATAATAACGTACATAGAACATGTAGTATCAACCCTTTTGCCCCACCCTATATTGTCTGCCTAAAGGTGGCCATACATCTATGAGATTTTACTTACCCAACCGAGCGCTCACGCGATGTTCGTTGTGCATCTGCCGGAACCGCTTCTCCCGATCGTATATTTGACCGACATGTGATCGCAAAAATCCCATTCATGTCGGCCGAATGTAAGATCGGTAGAATCGGTTCGGCGGCAGGATCGAAAGGATCATGGGTGAGCGCTCAGCTCGGGTAAGTATATCTCATAGATGTATGGCCACCTTTAGGAAATTAGATTTTTATTTACATTTGATGATATGTACGTTCCCCATTGACCATTCCCAGGTGTCTGAGCCATCTACTGTAAGTACCCTGCTTTATGGTTCCGTTTTTGGATCTTCATTTTTTTCTGAACATCTCTACTTCCATTTTGTGATCACTTATAGGACCAACTGCTAGTGACATCATTGTCATTGGCTAGTATCAAATGAAAGAAGGAAGCACTTAGCTCCGAGAGTGACTGATCTACCACCCACCCAACTCTTGTCTTTGTGTCACTCTGCACAATCGACATCCTATTCCAATGGGGAAATCATGTTATAAGAGTGACGAAATAAATATTTGGATCACTGAGCCAAAAAAACCATTGCACAATTATAAAATGTAAAATTCTCCTATCACGCGAGAGGTGAAATGTTTGGCATTTAATGTATGTGTGTGAGGCGTAATATTGAAAGAATGGGGCTTGCACTAAACTGCAATCCTCAAATGATGAATTTAGTTCAGGAGATTTACAGTTTCATTTACGCGGAGGTGATGCGCATGTTTTTGGAGTCAGATTATATAAAAGAAACCAGCAGTACATACGTCAAATAATAAATGCACAAAGTACATCCTTATATTATAACACTGTGTAAAACAACCAACGTGTACAATAACGGTTATTATTTTACAATAACAATAATACTGTTTAGGTTTGTGGCTAGCTTTAAAAATGATTTAGAAGTTTAAGGGTGGAGCTTATGATGCAGCTGAGGATGGCTGTCCCATCAGTGGGCATGCTCCAACCTTAAATTTGGAGACCGACCCCAAAATTCGTGTGTACAGCTCATCACACTACATACTAGCAAGAAAAAACACCCTTTATACTGCTGTAACTTGGGTAGACTGAAGCTAGAAGCATGATCATGGAGTCATTTTAAAGGTAGGAATTTTGTGTTTACACAAAAAGAGAGTGTCGGGTGTCTCCCACATCCTCTTAAGCATCCATCCAATGCAGGTAAGTCAATAATAAGTAGCAATGGAGGAAGGGACCAAGGCAGACACAGTACTTGCTGCAAATTAAGCTTGTTTTATTGTAGTTTCTTTCCCTCTACCCCATCACCTAATTGCAATTTACCCATACTAGGAATAATATGAAATTGTGGCCCTTAAAGATTAAAACCACCAGAACCTCCATGAGATTTATTTCATTAGATACACTGTAGCATATACTTATCTTGAGTGATCTGACTTTTTGGTTTTTTTTTTTGTGTCTTAATGTGATAATTTCTTCTCCACCTTTAAACACAATTTAAAGAGAGAACTAACCCTCCTTTTATTACTTCCATTTATTGAAAGCTATTAGCCGCTGTAAACCATACTGCATTTTTCTTTCTTTGGATTGCTTATCTATTCCTTCAAATAGCCTTATGTGTACTATCTAAACTGGCAATATGTAAGAAACATTAGCGAGTGAATACAACATTGAGTGTGCCTATGAGACAGGAATTCTGGGAAACAAGACACGTTGACCCGACGTTATAAAGTAAATGTATCATGGACACAGCAAAAATGAGAGGGGGAGACACTCACTAATTTATTTTTATTCTCTCTATTCATTTAATGTTGTGTTTGAGATATTCGTTGTTCTTTCCATAAAAAATTAAGGAAAGGAAGAAATTCGTATAAAATATGACGTTAACCAATAAAACAAGCGAGGTGGTTAAACAGATGAACTAAGCTCGGAAGATCTAAGTCAATGGATATTCTTATAAATAAGCTTTAATGAGTTCTAACGATGCATGAGCTAGCATTCATTGTGTTGGACCTTGTTTGATGACCACAAGCTTGCCATGGATATTCACAGAAAGCAGAAGCGTGTAAATAACCTCGCAGTAAGTACACTCTGCCTAGTACATTTCCATGGTGGATGTTCCTCTCAGACAGAGAAGATTGGGAAAGGCCGCATTGCTCAGACAAACTGTCACAGTTTGAGATGTGTAATTGGGTTGGACCATGCACTCCTTGTACAACCTTATGAGGAAGATAGAGATAATAAATGATAATCCTGGTGTATTATAGTGACCGCAGGTCTCTCGCAGATACATGTAGATACATTGCGATACATTGCTATATAATTTTTTTTTTCCTGTGGGGGATATGTAAGAAATATTTTTAAAAATGTACAAAATTGCTGAGCCTCACTCATCACATCATTTTGGAACTTATCTAGCAAAAAATCCAAAGACACAAAAAACAAGCAAGAACTTATGTAATGGGGTATGTCCAGGTAATAAGAGATGAACATGAACTGCAAGTTTCTGGTCTGAAAAATTAAAAAAACCAGCGACCCGTAGAAGTCAATGGGAGCTTATCTTAAAAACCCCCCCCCAAACAAAGTTTTTCCCCTAGTGTAGGGTACCACCTTGCTAATCCCGTTTTGTATGTCTAAATGATATTGTAAATCTTTCAATTGCGTTATCGTATATTTATCGTACAGTCGTTATCGGTAAAAAAAACCCGATCAGAAATTAAAGTCCCGCCCCCCGCTCCTTTTCGGGCGCTCCCACCCCCCTCCGCCTCCCCCCCCCCCCCCCCCCCCTCCCCGCGCCTCGTCTCTGCTACCACCGCCCTGTCTCCTTCCTGTTCCCCTACAATCTTGATATTGTATGATTGATTGATTTCTAGTTAAATTTTCCAGCAAAAAAAAAAGTAAAAAATGACTTGCATGAAGGTAGGCCATACTCCAAACCAACAAAGCAAAATACCTCAGAGGCAAATCCTAAAAAAACAAAAAAAACAATGACCCAAAAAAAAACTCAAATAAGAACATAACAAGAATCAAACAAACAACCAAACATAAGATACCCAGAAAAACCCTAACACAAACCAAACAATTATTACAACCAATACATAATTAAACATACCTTAAACTTACTATAATTTACCACTCCTCGAATAACCCACCCCTTAAACCATTCGTAAACAAACTTCCAATTAACATATATCAAAACTCCCCACAAACCAGACCTAATTAACCCAAGCCTTCTACCCTGCACAACTCACAATTTTCTTCTACACTACAAACCGTATTTCTACATATTCATAATTGATTTAATCATATATTTGGATATTGATAACGTTTGGGTAATTGTTGTGTGTTGCCACTGTATTCCCCTACTATAATGTGCAAATAAGGTGTGTGAATATCCTCTCTCACTCAGATAAGTGTAATAACTTGTTTTTTTTTTTTTAGATCGTTGTGACATTCCTCGCTCTTTTCCTTCTCTTTTTTGACAAGGTCAGTTTGGCTTGCGCTTAGCAATAGTTTTACCTAGACCGAGCTGCAGATGTTCATGGCAGGTAGTTAGAAAGGTTTTCGCAATGTGCAATTTTGGAATTGAAGCTCAATGGAACTTTCTCTGCTAATATAGGAGAGGGGCTGAGGTTGAAAACGAGAATATTTAACAAAAAACTTGCAGCACAGTAATAATCCCCCCGCATATAGTACACAAGATGGGTATCTATTGTTGTTTATGGGACGTGTCCATGTTGTAAAAGGCATGTGAACCGAAGGTGTGTGTTAATTTTGATTTGGATTGGGGGTTTTCGAGGCAGGCGTTTACAGTAACGCTCGCGATTGATGCATGGACAAAAATGTAATCGGTAATATAGCCACGCCCATTAGTTTATCATATATACTTAATAACCCTATTTATAATTAGAATCGTATGCTATATATATGCGTGCATATGGGTGAATAGGGCAATACAGTAGAACTAATGTAATTGCTGGCAAATGGATTAATTTTAAAGACTGTATGTCAAAGGTAAGGCATGGTAAAGCAGTGCAGCGTGCCATCTGGTTATGTGATTCCGAAGTAGTACTTTTGGGGGGGCAATTTTCATAGGGCCTCTTTTTAGGCAGGTTAGTATGCGCAGGTAGACAAGCAAGTATAGTAAACACAACCAGGGCTCTTGGAAAGGGCATCTACGATTGCAAAAATGAAAATGAAAACTATAAAAAAAGAAAGATAAAATATATTTGGCAGAGAGAGTCCGCTATCCCTGTGTACTTTTGTTCCATATACTCGTCTTTTATACTTTCAATTTATTTTTTGGGAGCAAGGTTATCTGGTATATTTTCCATGTTTCGTGTTTCTTATATGGGGGGCAGCCGATTGATATTTCCTCTCTCCTATAGGTGGCAGGGTGCTTGTAGTCTATGGAGAATATGCTCCTTTAACCAATTCAGAAGGGGGGTTTTGCAATACTGGTTAAATAGCACTTGCTCTATTTATTAATTAACAATAGCGGAATCCGTAAAGCATTGCAATCTACGACTGATTATTGCAAGTCCCCCAGACCTGGGTATTCTGGGATTTTCATTAAAAAAACTCCTTGGCCCTTTTCTATAGTCCTCAGAACTAGCATGATCTGATATTGTTGTTGTGTGGGCTAAGGTAGCATGTTTGGTCGCGATGATCTAGTTTAATCCTGTTAACTACCATACGATTTATTAAATATTTCACACTCACAGGCCTTCTTTTTTCTTTTCATTTAATATATCAGGGTTATATTTGTTAAGATCCCTTCTTATAAATTGTTAGTTAAAGAATAATATCTTTAATTATATAGTCAAATAAAGGGGGGAGACACGAGAGTTTTATACTGCGCACAATTATCCAGTGAATTGAAGTGAAAAAGGAAGGACGGCATCAACAGGTGTTATAAAAAAAAGTCAGAGCTGGGCATTATTACAGAACTGGTGGCATTTTTACTACTTCTACATCTGCAATATATTCAGCGAACACTCGAACAGCTTATTCAGCGCTCGCTATAGCTGCGTTTGTTTCCTTCTGATAATCGGTCCTGTTCATTACTCATGTTGGTCTCTTCTGAACTTGGTTTTGAATATCCAAATGACTAATATGATCGCTAAATCCTAAATCCCTTCTGTTTCTGATCGATGGAGATTATTTCTGGTGAAGAACTATTTAGATATTTCCAATACATCAATAAGGCTCTGTACTCAATATTGCTTGTCAGGGTATCTTAGTCGGAGGAAGTCAGATTTGTTTTCCTTCCTATCCTGAAATTTTATCTTAGATACAGACACTAAATACTGAGAACTAAACTAACTGAGAGGTCTAATCTGATCGACATAGGAAGTGCCTTGGTTATCTATCTATCTATCTATCTATCTATCTATCTATCTATCTATCTATCTATCTATTTATCTATCTATCATCTGTATCAGTCTATCTATCTATCTATCTATCTATCTATCCATCCATCCATCCATCCATCCATCCATCCGTATCTATCTATCTATCTATCCATCCATCCATCCATCCATCCGTATCTATCTATCTATCTATCTATCTATCTATCCATCCGTATCTATCTATCTATCTATCTATCTAACGCTGTCTATCTATCTATCATCTATCTGTCTATCTATCTATCTATCTATCTATCTATCTATCTATCTATCTATCTATCTATCTATCTATCCATCCATCCGTATCTATCTATCTATCTATCTATCTATCTATCTATCTATCTATCTATCCATCCATCCATCCATCCATCCATCCATCCGTATCTATCTATCTATCTATCTATCTATCTATCTATCTATCTATCTATCTATCTATCATCTGTATCTGTCTATCTATCTATCAACATAATTATTAGTCAGGGTCAGAACAAACGGATAATTTCCCCTTCTTATGGCTTTGCGAGCACTATGTGAGCTTACACAGCCATAAAGCAGGAGAGCAGTGCAGTCATTGTAAGACATTGGCCATGAGATACAGAGCTGTGAGAGCGCAACGAGGATCTGGAGGACTTGAAAGTAAGACATCTGGACTTCCTTTAGCAGAGAATGGTTAGTGTTGTGCATATGGAGTTGGGGGTGGGTGATAAGTCTGTACTTTTTTAGGGAGGGAACATGTCTGTTAAGATACATAAAGGGAGATGTAATAAAAGTTCTTATCGCTTAAAATGGTGCTGATTTTGCACCAACCAATCGGATCTTATTTAACATTTGAAAGCTAACATCTGATTGGTTGGGACAAAATTAGCACCATTTTTAACAATAAGAATTGAATAACCCTGATAATTTGAAGGTTTACATTATGCAGATCGCAAGTCCATTTTCAGCAGGGAAAAACCTGTGGTGGGTCTCTAAACTTGTAAATCTAGTCAGAAGGTGTTTGATGTTGGTCTGAACATAGGATTACTTTGTTTATGTTCCAAGTAACCTGGTATTTTATAGCAGTGCCATTCCCACACCACCAGGAACATACATAAAGGACAATTATACTCACCTTCCCTCCGCTCCTCTTCTTTGGTCAGTACCTTTTACCCAGGGTGAGGACCTGAACCGCTAGGTCTTCAACCCTGGGTTCACGTAATTTGAAGCACAGCATTACTGAAACGCTGCTCTGGTAGGCTCCGCCCCTCCTCCCGTCGGCGACGAGGCCAATAGGAAGGCACGCTCTGCAACGAGCGTGCTTTCCTTTTGGCCTCGTCGCGCAAGGCCAACAAAATGGCCATTCGTCTCGCGCGTGGATGCACCTGGCGGTCAGAGGTCTGTCACTAAACCGGACGACTGTATAAAGCTTTAGACTTTGTGCCTCTGTGCTCCCTAAAATAGGTGTCTCAGCACATACATTGCCATGGTATCCTTACACAAAGATAAATAACGTACATAGGAACATGGTAGTATCAACCCTTTTGCCCCACCCATAATGTCTGCCTAAAGGTGGCCATACATCTATGAGATTTTACTTACCCAACCGAGCGCTCACGCGATGTTCGTTGATGCTGCCGGAACCGCTTCTCCCGATCGTATATTTGACCGACATGTGATCGCAAAATCCCATTCATGTCGGCCGAATGTAAGATCGGTAGAATCGGTTCCGGCAGGATCGAAGGATCATCGGGTGAGCGCTCAGTCGGGTAAGTAATATCTCATAGATGTATGGCCACCTTTAGGAAATTAGATTTTTATTTACATTTGATGATATGTACATGTTCCCCTGACCATTTCCCAGGTGTCTGAGCCATCTACTGTAAGTTACCCTGCTTTATGGTTCCGTTTTTGGATCTTCATTTTTTTCTGAACATCTCTACTTCCATTTTGTGATCACTTATAGGACCAACTGCTAGTGACATCATTGTCATTGGCTAGTATCAAAATGAAAGAAGGAAGCACTTAGCTCCGAGAGTGACTGATACCACCCAACTCTTGTCTTTGATGTCACTCTGCACTATCGACATCCTATTCCAATGGGGAAATCATGTTATAAGGAAGTGACGAAAATAAATATTTGGATCACTGAGCCAAAAAAACCATTGCACAATTATAAAATGTAAAATTCTCTCCTACCGAGAGGTGAAATGTTTGGCATTTAATGTATGTGTGGAGCGTAATATTGAAAGAATGGGGCTTGCACTAAACTGCAATCCTCAAATGATGAATTTAGTTCAGGAGATTTACAGGTTCATTTACGCGGAGGTGATGCGCATGTTTTTGGAGTCAGATTATATATAAAAGAAACCAGCAGTACATACGTCAAATAATAAATGCACAAAGTACATCCTTATATTATAACACTGTGTAAAACAACCAACGTGTACAATAACGGTTATTATTTTACAATAACAATAATACTGTTTAGGTTTGTGGCTAGCTTTAAAAATGATTTAGAAGTTTAAGGGTGGAGCTTATGATGCAGCTGATGATGCTGTCCCATCAGTGGGCATGCTCCAACCTTAAATTTGGAGACCGACCCCAAAATTCTGGTGTTGTCACAGCTCACACTACTAGCAAGAAAAAACACCCTTTATACTGCTGTAACTTTGGGTAGACTGAAGCTAGAAGCATGATCATGGAGTCATTTTAAAGGTAGGAATTTTGTAGTTTACACAAAAAAGAGAGTGTCGGGTGTCTCCCACAATCCTCTTAAGCATCCATCCAAATGCAGGTAAGTCAATAATAAGTAAGCAATGGAGGAAGGGACCAAGGCAGACACAGTACTTGCTGCAAATTAAGCTTGTTTTATTGTAGTTTCTTTCCCTCTACCCCAATACAGTAAATTGCAATTTACCATACTAGGAAATAATATGAAATTGTGCCCTTAAAGATTAAAACCAGCCAGAACCTCCATGAGATTTATTTCATTAGATACACTGTAGCATATACTTGGAGTGATCTGACTTTTTGTGTTTTTTGTGTCTTAATGTGATAATTTCTCCACCTTTACCAACAATTTAAAGGAGAACTAACCCTCCTTTTTACTTACCCATTCATTTGAAAGCTTAGCCGCTGTAAACCATACTGCATTTCTTTCTTTGGATTGCATCTTAATTCCTTCAAATAGCCTTATGTGTACTATCTTAGGACTGGACATATGTAAGAAACATTAGCGAGTGAATACAACAGTGAGTGTGCCTATGAGACAGGAATTCTGGGAAACAAGACACGTGAACCCGACGTTATAAAGGTAAATGTATCAATGGACACAGCAAAATGAGAGGGGAGACACTCACTAATTTATTTTTATTCTCTCTATTCATTTAATGTTGTTTGGAGATATTCGTTGTTCTTTCCCATAAAAAATTAAGGAAAGGAAGAATAAATTCGTATAAAATATGACGTTACCGCAATGGGTGGTAAAACAGGAACTAAGCTCGGAAGATCTAAGTCAATGGAATTCTTTATAAAGCTTTTAATGAGTCTAACGATGCACTGAGCTACATTCATTGTGTTTGGACCTTGTTTGATGACCACAAGCTTGCCAGTGGATATTCACAGAAAGCAGAAGCGTGTAAATAACCTGCAGTAAGTACACTCTGCCTAGTATCATTTCCATGGTGGATGTTCCTCTCAGACAGAGAAGATTGGGAAAGAGCCGCATTGCTCAGACAAACTGTCACAGTTTGAGATGTGTAATTGGTTGGACAATGCACTCCTTGTACAACCTTATGAGGAAGATAGAGATAAATAATGATAATCCATGGTATTTAGTGACCGCAGGGTCTCGCAGATACATTGTAGATACATTGCAGATACATTGCTATATAATTTTTTTTGCCTTGTGGGGGAATTGTAGAAATATTTTTTAAAAATGTACAAAATTGCTGAGCCTCATCACATACATTTTGGAACTTATTTCAGCAAAAATCCAAAGACTTACAAACAAAGCAAGAACTTATGTAATGGGGTATGTCACGGTAATAAAGATGAACAGAACTGCAAAGTTCTGGTCTGAAAAATTAAAACCGACCCGTAGAAGTCAATGGGAGCTATCTTAACCCCACCCAAACAAAGTTTTTCCATAGTGTAGGGTACCCTTGCTAACCCGTTTTGTATGTTCTATGATAATTGTAAATCTTCAATTGCGTTATCGGTAATTTACAGTCGTTATCGGTAAACCGATCAGAAATTAAACCGATAATTTTAGCGATACCGCGCCTTTATGAACACGCCCCAATGTTCACACAATCTTGATATTGTATGATTGATTGATTTCAGTAAATTTTCCAGCAAAAAAAAAAAAAAAATGACCAAAAGGCCATACAACCCCCACACACAATGCAATTGTTGAACAATATTTGGATATTGTACGTTTGGTATTGTTGTGTGTACAGTATGTCCCCTACTAATTGTGCAAAAAGTGTGGAAATCTCTCTCACCAGATTAGTTAAAACTTGTTTTTTTAGATCGTTGTGACATTTCCTCTTTTCCTTCCTTTTTTGACAAGGTCAGTTTGCTAGAATATTTTACTAACAGAGCTGCAGATTTTCATGGGCAGGAGTTAGAAAGGTTTTCCAAATTGCAATTTGGAATTGAACTCAGTGGAACTTTCTGCTAAATAGGGGCTTGAGGGTGAAAACAAAAATTCTAAAAAAAACTTGCACACAGTAATCCCCATAAGTACAGATGGGTATTCTATTGGTTGTTATGGGACTTGTCCATGTTGAAGGGTGTGTCATTTGATTGGGGGTCCAGCGTTTAAGTACCTTGATCATGACAAAAATGTAATAGGAATAGGCCACCCAATTAGTTTACCCCTATTTATAATTATAATGTATCATATATCCTATGGGATGCATATACAGTAGAACTAATGCTGCAAATGGATTTAATTTAAGACTAGGATGGCAAAGGTAAGGCAGGTAGCAGTGCAGCCATCTGGTTATGTGATCAGAAGAGAATTTTGGGGGGCAATTGTCATAGGGCCTTTAGGGCAGGTTAGTATCCAGGTAAACAAGCAAGTAGAACAACCAGTGGCCTTAAAGGGCATCTACAGTGCAAAAATGACCTAAAGTATATTTGCAGAGAGCGCTATCCTGTGTACTTTTGCCATATACTTTCATTATTTTTTGGGAGCAGTTATCTGGATATTTTCATGTTTGTGTTTCTTATGGGGGCAGCCATTGATTTCTCTCCTCCTATAGTGGCAGTGTGCTTGTAGTCTATGGAGATATGTCCACCAATCAGAAGGGGACAGATCAGTATCTGTAACTAAGTTATCAGTGGATTATAACTAGTCGGTCTGTGATGGGTCAGTAAGAGGGGTAGAAGTGTCCAGATTGTAACCTTACAGTCTAGAGGAGATGGGGATGAGACATAGGGTGGCAGATCAGTAGCTGTAACTAAGTTGTCAGTGGATTATAACTATTCGGTCTGTGATGGGTCAGTAAGAGGGGTAAAAGTGTCCAGGTCCAGATTGTAACCTTACAGTCTAGAGGAGATGGGGATGAGACATAAGGTGAAGCAGATCAGTAGCTGTAACTAAGTTGTCAGTGGATTATAACTAGTTGGTCTGCGATGGGTCAGTAAGAGGGGTAGAAGTGTCCAGGTCCAGATTGTAACCTTACAGTCTAGAGGAATTGATTAGTGATGAGGGTAATGTTAATGGCCTTATACTCTCCCGTAGTCTGAGGAAGGGAGGAGGGGACGAGGGGGAAATGGAAGGCAGGAGACGCGCCGAGGCGGGGGAGGAGGGAAGGAGGGGGAAAGGGAAGGCCGGAGACGCGCCCGCGCGGTAGGGCAGGGAGGAGGGACGAGGGGGTGGGGAGGGAGAAGGGGGGGGAAGAGGGAAATGGGGAAGGGGGGGGGAAAAGGGGGGGGAAGGGGAAGGGAAAGAGGGAGGGGGAAGAATGGAGTTAAGGGGAATGAATTTGTTGTGTTAATTTAGAGTTAACGTGTTAT
This sequence comes from Hymenochirus boettgeri, assembly GCA_019447015.1. Classification (NCBI taxonomy): domain Eukaryota; kingdom Metazoa; phylum Chordata; class Amphibia; order Anura; family Pipidae; genus Hymenochirus; species Hymenochirus boettgeri. The sequence continues at coordinate 225,478,964 of CM033475.1, forward strand.
TAAGTGGGTGGTTAATAAGTAATGTTAGAGAAGTTTTTGTTTTTATAAATGGTTGCTTGGATCTTCCCTATTTGTAAATGTATAATTATGTAGGGGTAAAATGTTAATGCCATTATACTTTAATCTATATTTATATGTAAATGTAATGCCTTATACTTCCCCTATCTTATTTTTAGTGATGAGGGGTAAATGTAATGCCTATACTCTCCTATCTTATTTAATTATTAGTGACGGGGGTAAATGTAATGCCTTATACCTCCCTATCTTATTTATAGGGAGAGGGGGAAATGTAATGCCTATACTCTCCCTATCTATTTAATTTATTAGTGACGAGGGGTAAATGTAATGCTTATACTCTCCCTATTTATTTATTTATTAGTGACGAGGGGTAAATGTAATGCCTATACTCTCCCTATCTTATTTAATTATTAGTGACGAGGGGTAAATGTAATGCCTATACTCTCCCTATCTTATTTCATTATTAGTGACGAGGGGTAAATGTAATGCCTTACTCTCCCTATCTATTTCATTTATTAGTGACGAGGGGTAAATGTAATGCCTTTATATTCTATCTTATTCATTTATTAGTGACGAGGGGTAAAGTAATGCCTTATACTCTCCCTATATTATTTCATTTATTAGTGACGAGGGGTAAATGTAATGCCTAATACTCTCCCTATCTTATTTATTTAGTGACGAGGGGTAAATGTAATGCCTTACTCTCCATCTATTTATTAGTGACGAGGGGTAAGTAATGCCTTATACTCTCCCTATCTATTTCATTTATTAGTGACGAGGGGTAAATGTAATGCCTTATACTCTCCCTATCTTATTTAATTTATTAGTGACGAGGGGTAAATGTAATGCCTAAAAGCTTTAAATGTTAAATAGTCCGATATTGAAATCTTTGAGTTCTACATGTTGTATGAAACAAAGACTTGTTAATTGACATCATTGTCCACTCCCCACAGCTGTAAGACCATTCATCACCATTTTACAGTTGTTTTACAAATGAGAAGCAGTTCTCATAAGGGCTGATTTGATTGGGGGGCAAATGTGGAATATTTCTATGTGGCCTGGTGCTGACGGCATTGGTTACAGCCTATAGATATACGTAGAGGAGCCACATTAAAACTTAAGTGTTTGAAATGCAAAATACATATATAGGGCTGTCATATTGGAAGCAGGAGGCAGGCTGTACTGGTTCAGTGTAGCCATACAGCATCGCATTAATGAAATGGTACTTAGCTGGGCACCATGTACATTCCATTTGTGTTTTAGTGTAACCTTTAAGGAGAACTAAACCACATTTTGACATTCCAGAAATGTTTACCACTGAGGTGAAATACTGTGTGTGTGATACTGGGATGTTGGGAAATAAGACACAGACCCCATGTTAGAAAGGTAAATTCCCAACAACCATTTCAAAATGAGAGGTGAGGCCCAGATTACGCTTTTATATAGGTGCTCTTCCTGTTTAAAAGGCTTTAGTTGTCCTTTAAGGCCTGGTGAACTGGTAGAATTTCATGCTTGTTCTTATACTGTTTCAGACAGAATACCAATTAAAAAACTGAGCTGTCGTTTGCCAGCCAGGAAAAGTGCCAGTCCACATTTAAGATTTTAAGTTCTTTCACGGTCGTCCGAAATTACCTGCACCACCGAACTTTGGTCCGGGGTACTGTTGTGTCGGTCAACTGGGCAAAAGTATTCGACGTGTGTGGCAGTCTTAAAATGAAATCATTTCGGAATGATCTTGCACTCTCTGTAACCTACATGGTAACTAGATGTCATGCCTCTTCATTGTTTCATTAATAATAGCACATGTATAGCACATGTATGTTAGGAAATCTTTAAAGGGGAACTAAGCCTCCAAACACATTGTCAAATAGAGTGTTCTCCCTATATAAAGTACAGGGTGAACTTTGGGACTGCCACGTATCCTTTAGCTGCAAATTTTAATACAGGGGGCCACCGTGGCCATAGGAAATTTTGGGGCGTTTGTAGCTTGGGAATGCTTGGAACTACGATACACACTTTAAAGATAAAGGGGTCCCTTTACAAGTCTTATCTGGAACTTCCATATTGGTGTGGAGACATCTTATAGAAACAACTGTGCACTGTGCATGAATACTGAGATCTGAGCCATGACCACAACAGGTGCACATGCTCACAAGGCTCTTTGATGACTACAAGGAGTTATATATTGTGCATATATATATTAAATTATATTAATTTATAATATATATATATATAATAAAAACATTACTATACACTATATATTAGACATGATATATTACAGTATATGTTAGACATGAATATATTAACATTATATATTAGACATGATATATTATACAGTATATGTTAGACATGATATATTTATACATTATAAAAAAAGGAATAGTACTCTGCTTGTGACCACCGTATGAAAAATGTACTCAATACTATTTATACACCATAAATTAATAAAACATATCTTAAAATTCACAAATATAAAAAATATATAAAATACAAATTCCCATATAGGAAAAAATATGGCTGGCCAGCCGCAATGGAATCATAAACATAGAGTTATATAAAAATATTCCACATAAGATACACTAAACTATAGCAAAATATGCACCGTAACCATGTGTGGAGATCCCACATGTGAGCTACGTATATAGCAAGTGTCGTATCCAATGGAAAAAGTAGCCCCTAGCAGCGAGTGAAGTTGTTAGAAAATATATATACAAAGTTCAAAGTCCCGCCAGTGTGCGCACACTAATTCTTTTAATATTCAGGACAGGTGGAGCTGGAAATGTAAACAATTATACTGCACCGTCGATCTAGTTGTGGTTGGGAGGTAAGCAGTCCTTCCCGCTGGTCCCCGGACAAAGCAAGTCCGTGGCTCGTTGAGCAACTTGGGATCCAGTGATATATGTTGGTACGTGAATCAGTCCGGAACGTCCCTCCAAGTCCGTAGTAGCGTATCGGTGCTTTAAAACTTTCCTCAAATCAAACAGATCCTTCGGGCAAGCAAGCCCTATCTCTATCCAGCTCTCCCCACGTCCGGGACAACACGTCACTTCCGCTACGCGTTTCGCTATCTCTAGCTTCGTCAGGTGACGTGTATCTCATACTCTGTCCTTTTATAGGCTATAAATTCACTCGCTATTAACATTCAGGAGCCAACAAAAAAGCTTCATATATTCCACATATGGTTACTCGCCTATAGCCCACAAAAAGAGTCTGTATAATTATATCCAGACATTCATCATTTTAATTACAATTATTATAAGAGAGAGAGAAGAAACAGTCTCCAAGTATCTTCCCCTATATCTACCATTATGGCAGAGGCATGCCATAACCAAAAGGAAAGAGCAGAAGGGGGAGGGGGGGAGGGACAGATCATTAAAAAGGCCAACTCTATATGGTCATTTAGACCTATTGGCTGCAGACTCGAGTAAGTGAATATAAGACGTTGTTCTAGCTTTAACAGTTCCCTATCACCATCACCCCCCTTACAGAAAAGTTTCTATTAAGCCCCCCTGGTGCCATATACCTAGCACCTTCAAAAGACGATTTGTGCTTAATTTAAAGTGTTCAAATGTATGGAGAGTGTTCCTATATTAGTGTTGCCCATATAATTCCCTTTAGTGGTTAACCTTTTGGGAAGTGATGCTCTCCTATGTTCCCCTATTCTCACAGTTAGTTTCCTACATGTTTTCCCTATTACCATTTGTTACATGGGCACTGATCCCATACACCACATTCCGTGATTGACAATTATAAAACATATGCCATTTGTGCTCTATTTTATTAAACATATAATCCCTTTCATTCCTACATATCTACAATTTATACCACCCACATTTGAACATCCCTCTAGGGTATTCAAACTCAAGTCTCTATCAGTACCCCTTCTGGTTTACTAAGTAAACATTGGTGAAACAAATTTTTAACGTGTTGGGTTTTCCGACAATTCTTGTCCTTACGTGAATGGCCCAATGTTTTTAAAAATATTTTTGATTTTCCCGCTTTCTTTACTAAAATCCAAGACTATTGTAGGTCTATTTCTAAAGTTCTTTCCCCTCCTTTTTACCTTCCTTGGGTTTTAATAACTTATTTCTGTTCACTTTAGTTGCCCTTTCAACGCTTGATCCACACAAAATCGGGAATCCTTTCTCCCTAAATCTATTCCCCACCAAAATAGCTTGTTCCTCAAATTTCTCTCTATTGGAGCAGTTCCTTTCAGTCTAAGCATTTGTCCTACCGGTATCCCCTCCAGCCATGACTTTTTGTGGGCACTATCGAAATCTATTAATGTATTGTTGTCGACTTCCTTAAAGAGGTACTAGTAATAACCTTCCATTTTCGCCTCGATCTTAAGGTCAAGAAAGGTTATATCTCATGACTGTAATAACTCTGAAATTAAGGGACATATTAGATTGGTTTATATATGCAAGATATTCTTCTAGTGCATAAGTCTTATCTGGAACTTCATATTGGTGTGGAGACATTTTATAGAAAACACGTGCATAGTGTGAATACTAGGTCTGGAGCCATAACCAACAGGTGCACATGCTCACAAGGCTCTTTGATGACTACAAGGAGTTATATATTGTGCATTATATATTATAAATTATCATTAATTTAAATATATATATATTATGTATATTAAAACATTACTATACACTATATTTAAATACAATATAACAGTATATTAAAACATTGCACATTATATATTATACATTATATGTTAGACAAGATATATTATACATTATTATTAGACATGATTTATTATACATTATGTTAGACATGAATATTATACATTATATATAACATTATATATACAAAGTGTGATATTTTATAATGGGAGCTGCAGTGATATATACCTTATAAAAATCACTCAGCTATGTCACTAAGTGATCATTTCTTATATTTATATCCCACTACTCCGCCCTTCAGTGTTCAAGCCTGGACAAGACTCCGCATTTTTTGCCTTGTTTAACTTCACTAACAGAACCTGCTGGAGCTGTTCCTGCACTTCATAACCAATGTTCTCTCCTCCCCACAAAAAGATTTGTTTAACCGCACTAGATGCTGGGCTGGGGTGTTCTTTCATTAGGTTTAAGTTACAGAAGGTATCTTGGGGATTTAAGGTGGAAATAGGGACAAGGCTAGAATTTAAAATGTGAATGGGGTGAAGGAATCCAAATTTATGTATTATAAGAAAACAATGCGCCCTTCACATTATAAACAAGGACATTACGCCACCTCGGAGTTCCCTGCCTTGTATAAAAGCACTCGGCTAAGGCCTCGTGCTTCTATATGGTCAGGGACTAGGGATAGCCGGTTCGCGAATCCGAACCCGGATCCGCCGCGGATTATCCCGTTCGCGAACGGCTGATTTTTCCGGATTTTCCGCCTTCCAAATTTCCGAAACGGGATTTCTCGTATTTTCGAAAATTTTCGAAAATACAAGGATTTCTCTATTTTCGTAAATACATATTTTCGAAAATTTTCAAAATTGCGAGAAATCTCGTAATTTCGAGGATATTTTCATTTTAGTGGGTCCGCTGGCGGATTTTCGAATTTTCTAATTTTTTCGAAAATTCGCGGATCCTCGAGCGGACCGGATTTTGCGAAGTTCGGACACTCTATCAGGGACTCCTCGGTGGCGTAATATCCTTATATTACACTGTAAGGGGCGCATTATCCCTTATATATTATACATTTATATTAGACATGATATTATTATACATTATAGGGTACATTATATGTATACATTTTATATTAGAAATGATATATTATACATTATAGTGTACATTATATGTTATACATTAATTAAATATTATACATTATATAGTGTACATTATATATTATATGTTATACCTTTAATTATATATTATACATTATAAAGTGTACATATATTATTATATGTTATACATTAATTATAGTATACATATATAGTGACATTATATATATCAAACTTTATTATACATTAAAAAGGCCGAACTTCCTGAGTTTAGGTTCGTTTTGACTATAGAACTTTATTAAAGTTCTATAGTTCTGTAGTTTGGAAAAAACCAACCGATGAAAGGGTATCTGCACTGGAATTTTTTTTTTCGCCATTAGTTTTATTGAAGAACGGGAGGTAAAGGAGCTGCGTCTTGCTCCCGTTTCAATAAACCTGCAGGAGCCAGGAGGAAGGTAAGGTACTTACCCGAGTCCTTACTCTTCTGCCACGTAGTCTGACAGGTTCTGACGGACAGAGACACAGAGTAACCCTACATTCGAGGGTTACTGAGATCTACATTCGAGGGTTACTGAGATCTACATTCGCAGGTTACTGAGATCTACATTCGCGGGTTACTGAGATCTACATTCGAGGGTTACTGAGATCTACATTCGCGGGTTACTGAGATCTACATTCGAGGGTTATGAGATCTACATTCGAGGGTTCTGAGATCTACATTCGAGGGTTACGAGATCTACATTAGAGGGTTACTGAGATCTACATTCGCGGTACGAATCAATCGAGGGTTACTGAGATCTACATTCGGGTGGGTTACTGAGATCTACATTCGCGGGTTACTGAGACATTCGCTCGATACATCGCGGGGTACTGAGATCTACATTCGAGGGTTACTGAGATCACATTGAGGGTTACTGAGATCTACATTCGCAGGTTACTGAGATGTCATTCGAGGGTTTGAGATCTGACATCGAGGTTACGAGATCACATTCGCGGGTTACTGAGATCTACATTCGAGGGTTATTGAGATCTACATTCGAGGGTTACTGAGATCTACATTCGAGGGTTACTGAGATCTACATTAGAGGGTTTGAGATTACATTCGAGGTTACTGAGATCTACATTCGCAGGTACGAGATCTACATTCGCGGGTTACTGAGATCTACATTGAGGGTTACAGATCTACATCGGGGTACTGAGATTACATTCGAGGGTTACTGAGATCTACATTCGAGGGTTACTGAGATCTACATTCGAGGGTTACTGGAATACATTCGGGGTTACGGATCTACATTCGAGGGTTACTGGATCTACATTCGCGGGTTACTGAGATCTAAATTCGAGGGTACTGAGATCTACTTCGAGGGTTACTGAGATCTACATTCGCGCGGTTACTGAGATTAATCTCGAGGGTATGAGATTACATTCGAGGGTAACTGAGATCTAAAGAGGGGTTACTGAGATCTACATTCGAGGGTTAATGAGATCTACATTCGAGGGTTACTGAGATTCAACATTGAGCGGGTACTGAGATCTACATCGAGGGTTACTGAGATCTACATTCGAGGGTTACTGAGATCTACATTCGGGGTTCCGAGATCTAACATTCGCGGGTTACTGAGATCTGCATTCGAGGTTACTGAGATCTACATTCGGGGTAACTGAGATCTAAATGCGCGGTTACTGAGATCTACATTCGAGGGTACTGAGATTACATTCGAGGTTATGAGATCTACATTCGCGGGTTACTGAGATCTACATTCGCGGGTTTAATGGAAGATCTACATTCGAGGGTTACTAGATCTACATTCGAGGGTTACTGAGATCTAAATTCGCGGGTGGTTACTGAGATCTACATTCGCGGGTTACTGAGATCTAACATTCGAGGGTTACTGAGATCTACATTCGGGGTTACTGAGCTCACATTCGAGGGTTTACTGAGATCTAAATTGAGGGTTACTGAGATTACATTCGCGGGTACTGAGATCTACATCGCGGGTTAGAGATTATTCGAGGGTACTGAGATCTACAATTCGCGGGTTACTGAGATCCTACATTCGCGGGTTAGTGAGATCACATTCGAGGGTTACTGAGATTCACATTCGCGGGTTACTGAGATCTTACATTCGAGGGTTACTGAGATCTACATTCGAGGGTTACTTGCGATGATATAATTCGAGGGTACTGAATCTACATTCGCGGGTTACTGAGATACAATTCGAGGCTTACTGAGATCTACATTCGAGGGTTACTGAGATCTAAATTGAGGGTTACTGAGATTTACATTCGAGGGTATGGTCTTTCAGGTATGAGATCTACATTCGAGGGTTACTGAGATCTACATCGAGGGTTGTGAGATCTACATTCGAGGGTTACTGGATCACATTCGCGGGTTACTGAGATCTACATTCGGGGTTACTGAGATCTGCATTCGAGGGTTACTGAGATCTACATTCGAGGGTAACTGAGATCTAAATGCGGGGTTACTGAGATCACATTCGAGGGTACTGAATCTACATTCGCGGGTTACTGAGATTACATTCGAGGTTACTGAGATCTAAATTCGCGGGTACTGAGATCTACATTCGCGGGTTACTGAGACTACATTCGCGGTTACTGAATCTGCATTCGAGGGTTATGAGAATCTACATTCGAGGGTTATGAGATCTAAATTCGCGGGTTACTGAGATCTACATTTGCGGGTTACTGAGATCTACTTCAGAGGGTTAACTGAGATCTACATTCGCGGGTTACTGAGATCTACATTCGAGGGTTACTGAGATCTACATTCGAGGGTCTGAGATCTACATTCGGGGTTACTGAGATCTACATTTGCGGGTTGATGGTCTAAATTCGCGGGTGGTTACTGAGATCTACATTCGGGGTACGGCTTTAGGGACTGAGATCACCATTGCGGTTACTGAGATCTACTTCAGGGTTACTGAGATCTACATTCGCGAGGTTCATTGGTTCCAAAGGTGTGTCCTTTACCTTAAGATGCAGGTAACGGCTGAGTCCTGACCCCAGGAACTGGTTCTTCTGTGCTGGGCCATACGTGTGATGCAGGTGCTGTTGGTCTCCCCCACATACAAATCAGAGCATTCTTCACTGCACTGCACTGCGTATATGATGTCGCTTTCTTGTGTTTTGGTATTGGGTCTTTTGGATTGTACCAATTGCTGCCTCAGTGTGTTCGGTTTAAAGAGACAGGGATACGGTTGTTTTTGAAAAGTTTTTCTACATCTCGATTGTAATGTTAAACATATTGGCAAAGGAATGTGACTGGTTCAAGAGAGGTGTCAAGGAGGCCATTTATGTGAAAATAAAGAAACCAAGCCTAAATAGAGGTGGGGGGGTTCGGACACCAACTGTCTGCCATGTACAAGCTGTTTTGACCCTTACTTCTGGGCCTTCCTATAACACCTCTTAGCCACTATCAATCACGCCCTAAAACTTGGTTGTGATATGCTAATTGGGATTTTCCAGGGTACATTAATTGCCACAGATTCTTGTACAAGTCATTTGAATTGTGAGATCCAGTCGGATGACTAGCGAAACGTCTGCAAGAACTACATTTCAAGTCAGTTGATCTAATTGAATACAAACAGATATTACATTCAAGGGAAACAGAAATGAAACATTACATTGGAGGGTACTGAATTGAATGATACCTTTGAGTGTTACTGAAAATCGAGCATGGGTAGGGGAGGATGGACACTGACAGTTCCCAGAAACTATAATAAAAAACAGACACAGGATTAAGGTGGTGAATCCAGGCTGCAGCATTATGACAATTTACATCGAATAACTTTAACTTATATAACTTAGTAACTTTAAGAACCAATTCTTGGGCCAGCCCTTTCTAGCTATATACCGGACTGCCTGTTACCTAAAACCACTACAATTAGGGACCATTATCGGCCAAGCCCCTAGTCTTCTTCTTAACTTTCTCCACGTCAGTCTTGGCTAATCCGTTCCTTTTTCATTAGCAGTCTGTAGGCCATATATTAATATATCGAAGCTATGTCAGATAAATGGATGCCATCAACGCCTGGCTCTACCACTCTAACATTACGTTCCCCCATGTAAATAACATGTAAATTGTTTTGCAAACAACCTATCTAGATTGACTTTACGTCTGCACTTGTCAAGCTGATGCCGTGGGGGGGGGATACCAAGCAGCCGCGCACAATTTCAGACCACACCAATTGTGTGTTCTGGGAACTGCAATCGCAATTTAGCCAGGTCCTTTTAATGTCTCGAATTAAAGAGAGATTTGTGCGACAACTGATTTCCCCCCACGGTGTATCGGCCACTAAATCTGGGTAACCGTGCGTGAGAAACATTTTTGAAAAGACCGTCATAACAATTTCCATCTTAACCTCTTGTCCCATCACATGCAGTCTGACCTTGTGGCATCAAACCCGAGGATTTTCTCCGTAGCATCGTTTCTTAGCTCTTCTCTAAAACCCCAAAAAACAAATGAAGTCCTAGAATCCAGACCGCAGAGGAGGGCCTGTAAAACCAACAGTTCATTAAATGACAGGGATTAAATCAGGACGGACACAACCGTATCTTCCCCATCTACCAGTCACATATTACTGAATCCCTGCTCATACCTTGGAGCTAGCCTGTGTGGGCCGTCCCGATTCTGAAGGGAATGGACTTAAATTGTGACTGGGTAATGCTCAGTCTAAAACATAACTGTTGAACCCTGGAAAATTGGTATTGGACACGAAATGCCATCGGGGGCATGAAGAGAGAAGGTAGCTTAGGAGTCAGGACGTCTAGTAAGAAAACTTGGGAAAAAAATTCTATGGGGCCAATCTCAATCTTAACCATGGTCCCAGCCATGATGTTAGGCCTCTGCCTGTCCTGTCTGTTTTTGAGGCCGTTTAGATATTTTAATTTACCTTGGATTAGAGTGACATCCTCAAACTGCAGCCCTCCTGGTGTTTTTTAGATGGAGGAAATTGCTTGACTTATACGCTGGGCCGCAAAGCAGATCAGTATGAACAGAAACCTAAGCAAGGCAGTTTCATATTGACCATTACAAAACTTCAGGGAGGGGATAAACCAATTGTATGAGTAGTTCTAAGGTAATGGGATGCAGGAGAGAGAGTGTGAGCGAAGAGATGAGACCGCTGAGGAGACAGAATGTGAGATAGAGACTGCAGAAAAGAAAGAGAATGTGAATGAGAGACATACAGGTTCATTTACCAGACTCGCTGGGCAAATATATGGAGTTAAAGTCGAGCTAACGGGGTTTGCTACCGTTTTAGCGTAACTTTAACTCCATATTAGCGTCGGATGTGCGATTATGCAAAAAATCACCCGCTCATCCGACGCTCGTGATTTCTCAATAAACTATCTTTAAATTCGCGTTTGCGCTAGTTTTAGGCGCATGATTTTAACACCAGCAAATAGCTGCCGTTAAAATTCCCGCGTGGGTAAATCCCTAGTGAGATTTACCACATTCGCAAAAGGTGATATTAAATTGCGGAAGGTGCATTTACCCAGAACGATTAGAGCCTCTGGGTAAATGAGCCCCATAAAGTGTAAGGGATAGAGGAAGAGACTGCAGGGGAAAGAGAGGCGAGAATATGTGGACCTCTATCGTTCTCACTGTATGGGACCTTTACCATCTGTCCACGTTGGACCTTACCATGTTTCACTGTATGGGACCATTACCATCTGTTCTCACTGTATGGGACTTTACTGTCTGTCTCATTAGGGACTTTACCGTCTGTTCTCACTGTACGGGACTTTTACCCTCTGTTCTCACTGTTGGGACCTTACGTCTGTTCTACTGGTGTGACTTTTATTGTTCTGTCCTCAGTACGGGACCTTTACTGTATGTTCTCACTGTACGGGACCTTTACTGTCTGTTAACACTGTACGGGACTTTACTGTCTGTTCACTGTATGGGACCTTTACCGTTGTTCTCACGTATGGGACCTTTTACTGTCTGTTCTCACTTGTGGGACCTTTAATGTCGTTCTCACTGTGTGGGAACTTTACTGTCTGTTTACTCACTGTGGGGAACCTTTACTGTCTGTCTCACTGTGCGGGACCTTTACAGTCTGTTCTCACTGTGCGGGACATTACCGTCTGTTCTCACTGTTACGGGGACTTTACGTCTGTTCTCACTGTGGTGGACCTTTACTGTCTGTTCTCCACTGTGTGGGACCTTTTACCGTCTGTTCTCACTGTGGGGCAACTTACCGTCTGTTCTCACGGTGTGGGACCTTACCGTCGTTTACTGTGGACTTACGTCTGCTTCACTGTGTGGGACCTGTACGTCTGTTCTCACGTGTGGGACCTTACCGTTGCTCACTGTGTGGGACCTTTACCGTCTGTTCCCACTGTGTGGGACCATTACGTATGTTCTCACTGTGTGGGACCTTTACTGTCTGTTCTCACTGTGTGGACCATTACGTCTGTTCTCACTGTGGTGGGACCTTTCTTGTCTGTTCCACTGTGTGGGACCTTTTACCGTTCTGTTCTCCACTGGGCGGGACCATTACCGTTTGTTCTCACTGTACGGGAACTCTTACTGTCTGTTCTCACTGTGGGGACCTTTACTGCTGTTCTCACTGTGTGGGACTTACTTATGTCTCACTGTGTGGACTTACTGTATGTCTTCACTGTGGGACCTTTACTGTCTGTTCTCACTTGTGGGGACCATTACCGTTGTTCTCACTGTGCGGGACCTTTACCGTCTGTTCTCACTGTGCGGGACTTTACCGTCTGTTCTCACTGTGCGGGACCTTTACGTCTGTTCTCACTGTACGGGACCATTAACGTCTGTTCTCACTGTAGGGACCTTTACCGTCTGTTCTCTGCTCACTGTAGGGACCACTTACCGTCTGTTCTCACTGTACGGGACCAATTACCGTCTGTGTCTCACTGTACGGGACCTTTACCGTCTGTTCTCACTGTACGGGACCTTTACATCTGTTCTCACTTACGGGACTTTACGTTGTTCCACTGTACGGGACTTTACCGTCTGTTCTCACTGTAGGGACTTTACGTTGTTCCCACTTGTGGCTGTTTTATCGTCTGTTCACTGTACGGGACTTTAATGTCTGTTCTCCACGTGTGGGACCTTTACTGCTGTTCTCACTGTGTGGGACCTTACTGTCTGTTCTCTCTGTGTGGGACCTTTACCAGTCGTGTTCTCACTGTATGGGACTTTTACCGTCTGTTCTCACGTGTGGGACTTTTACGTCTGTCCTCACGTATGGGACCTTTACTGTCTGTTCTCACTGTATGGGACCTTTACTGTCTGTTCTCACGTATGGGACTTTTCCGTCTGTCCTCACTGTATGGGACCTTTGTGTTGTTCTCAATGTTGGGATCTTTACTGTCTGGTTACTGTGTTGGACCATTACGTTGTTCTCACTGATGGGACCTTACGTCTGTTCTCACTGTATGGGACGTTTACCATCTGTCTCACTGTATGGGACCTTGTGTCTGTTCTCACTGTAGGGACCTTAACTGTCTGTTCTTCAATGTGTGGGACCTTTACTGTCTGTTCTCTATGGTAGGACCTTTACTATTCTCACTGTATGGGAACTTTACAGTATGTTCTCACTGTATGAGACCTTTACCGTCTGTTCTCACTATGTGGGACTTTTACTGTTGTCCTCACTGTGTGGGACTTTACTGTCTGTTCTCACTGTATGACCCTTAACTGTCTGTTCTCACTGTATGGGACCTTTACTGTCTGTTCTACACTGTACGGGACTTTTATATCTGTTCTCACTGTATGGGACCTTTACTGTCTGTCCTCAGTGGGGACTTTACCGTCTGTCCTCATATGGACCTGTATGTCTGTTCTCCTGTAGGGACCTTTACTGTCTGTTCTCACTGTATGGACCTTTACTGTTGTTCTACTGTTATGGGACCTTTACTGTGGTGTTTTCAATGTATGGGACTTTACATCTGTTCAGTTGGACTTTGTGTCTGTTCTACTGTATGGGACTTTACTGCTGTTCTCACGTTGGAACCATACCATCAGTTTTACTGTTTGGGACTGTTCTGTAGGTTCTCACTGTATGGGACCTTTACAATCTGTTCTAACTGATTGCACTAGATTGCAGCAAAACACACTTTGCTGCAGTATGTTTATTTTTCATTTTTTCTTATTAAATGTGTTAGATATTGTTAAAAGGCCTTTCCTACGGTTAGAAAAGTTCCTACGCCCTTGTAGGTTCGTTCTCTTCCTTGCTGGCTGCTGGGCTGTAACTTAGCTGCTGGTGGAAGTCCGCTCTGCTTGTAACCACTGATTGGCTGAGGAATCTTGGCACTTGGCACTGCTGATGACTGAAGCTTCCTCTCTCCTTCCACAGCGTGCCAGATTGAGCTGTAGAAGTGCCGCGCAGACCTTGCAGGAAAAGTTGTGATCCTCTGTTCCACACAGGACTGGAACCACTCTCATTTATCGAGAATCACCGTGCCTTTCAGGTTCCTGGCAGGGTTGGAAAAGGGGACCGTGACGAGTGGGGTGTGACATTGGGTGTGGGCGGGGGGAGGAGGACGGCACACGGAGGCGGGGACAGCTTCTAGGGTGGTGGGGGTGGGGTGTGGCGGGAGTTAGGGGTGTTTGGGGTGTGGTCAATGAAAATGGGTGTGGCTGAGGAGGAGACTCAAGTCTGGGGTCCGGGTAAGTCTCACGATGCGGAGTGGAAGCAGCACCATGAATGGGAGACTCCCGGACAACTGGGAAGGGGGGGGGGTACCTGCACTCTGAAGTGATGCTCCGTCCTTAAGAGATCTCTCTGTACTTCCAACATCCAAGGAGACGATCCGGATAACCTGGAACTGGTTATTTTAATCTTTTTTTTTCAGCGGCATATTGTCTCGTCCCCATGTGATGCTTGAGTTACTTTTACATGTTACATCTCCTACACCAACATAGGACGGCATGTCCCTAACGACAAAATTAGCCGACTGCATCACTGTAAATAGGGGAAGCTCACTGGCCTATGACCAATCCAAGTTCCACCTGCAACAACTCAATCACCCACTGTCAAAAGCTACCCCACACCATGTCTGACAGCCCTCACAAAGCTTTAACAGTTCATTCTATTTCAGGGTTCCCCGAATTGGTTACAAACGGTTATTTTTGAGGGCTATGACCGGGGAACGAGGGTTGAGCGAATGTCTGTAAATCGATTAATTATTGAAATAAGTTGAGAGTTGAAGAAACCGAAACTAATTCGTAGTTTAGTTTGTAAAGTTTAATGTTCCAAGTTCGATCTCTGAAACAAACTTCGGGTTGGTCCAACTATTATATGATTATATAGTGTAATTATATAGGTACATTATACTATACATTTATATGGGTGTACATATATATATTTAAGACATTATTTAGTGAATAAGCAAACCCCAACGTAAATTCTAAAGGATATAAAAAGTCCATGAGGAGTTCCAGTGAACCATAATAAGAGTTAGGCCGAGTACTTTTTATATCTCTTTAATTTACCGTTTGGGATGCATTATTTATTATAAACCTACCCCTTTAGGCTTTGGGTTTCCTTCTCCTCCTGGACTGTAAGGTTAGTAAGGCTATAATCTTACAAGTTTCCTCCCATAGAAATTCACTAAGGGTTGCGTAGGGTATATAGGTACCGTAATATTATAACATTATATATTACACTGCGTTGTACAGTTATCAGGGAGATTCAAATAAAAGGTTCTTATCATCACAAAATGGTGATTGGGTTTTCCAAACCAATCAGATATTATTAACATTTGAAAGCTAACATCTGATGGTTGGGGCATATTTACCACCATTTTTAACGATAAGAAGTGTTATGAAGAACCTTATATATTATAACATTGTACATTATACATTAACATGTACATTATCCATTGTAAAATTATATATTGTCTATTAATATATGCACATGTACATTTTATATGTACATTATAATTATACATTTGTACATTACATTCATGAATACATTATACAGTGCCAGTATATATTGTACGTTAGACATTGTATAACATTATACATATCTGGATACTATACAATTTCAAGTGAAATTACAATCCACATAGTACATTATATATACTGTAATTATAATATTATTGACATTATATATTACATTATATATTCTACAATTGATAATTGGTATATAATATTCAATATAATATAGAATATATATATATACATTAGATATTGTACAGTTGTTACATTAGTATGAGGATAACATTGTACATATTAATTAACAGTATCAATTATATCTTATACTTATGCTTTGTACATTAGAGTATTATACATTATGACATTGTACATTATAACATATATGAAAAGGGGTCTGACTGGACTGTGCGTGTGATATGACTGCGTGTTCCTTTCTGCTGTTGGTGGCTGTCGATGTTCTGCCACTGAGCGGCGCGCTGTCTGCAGAGACGGACGCCAGGCGATCCGTTGTGCGCGTGCGATGGTCTGAAGGGGGCGAATGGTTTGCGCGGAGCGGGGGAGGAGGATGAGGGACAGTGTAGCCGGCGATCTCCTGTATAGGATCCCGTCCGTGTCACCTTCCTTCTCCCGGGGAATCGCGGTGGCAGGGCTCCGTGTGTCTCTCTCCCCAGCTGGGAGCCTCGAGTGCGGACATGGCGGGCACAGCCTGGGCGTCCCCCCGCGCGCAGCTCAAACGGAGTCTAGGTGTACGCCACCGTCAGAGAAAGGAACAAGCGCATCAAATGGGACGATGTGAGTTACAACTGGGATCTTGGGGGGTGTCACACGAGGGTTGACACGGGATCTACGGGGGGTGTCACACGGGGAGGTGAGTACCACTGGCTTATGGGGGTGCCACGGGGAGGTGAGTTACACGGTGGTGCTCTATGGGGGGTTCACACGGGTAGGTGAGTTACAAGGGGTTATTGGGGTGTGTCACACGGGCGAGGGAGTACACGGGTTCTATGGAGGGGATGTTCAAACGGGAGATGAGTTACCACTGGGCTCGCTCTAGGTGGTGTGTCACACGGGGAGTACACTGGGCTCTATAGGGGGTGTCACACGGGGAGTACACGGGGCTCTATAGGGGGTGTCACACAGGCAGTTACATGGGCTCTATAGGGGGTGTCACACGGGGAGTACCACGGGGCTCTATGGGGTGTAACAGGGGAGTTACACTGGGCTTTATGGGGGTGTAACACGTGGGAGGTGAGTTTGAGTTACACTGGCTTTATGGGGGTGGTCACAACGGGGAGGTGAGTACTAACACTGGGCTCTATGGGGCTAGGGTGTCACACTGGAGGGGAGTTACCACTGGGCTTATGGGGGGTGTCACACGGGTAGTTACACTGAGTCTATGGGGGTTGTCACACGGTCTATGGCAATTACTGAGATAGCACAGGGTCCCGGTGGGTGCAATGTGGCTCCTGCAATGGAGGGGGGGGAGGGGCAATGGGGGGGGACAGCATGGTACCTACCTGGTAAATACTATGGAGAAGATTATAACACTGGGGATGGTCCCTAATTAAAGTCAAGGGTACCGGTGGTATAGATTACAATGTAACTCAATACAGATACAGTGTAAACCAATTTATAGATACAAGGAACCGGGGTATAGATACACATATAACCCAATATAGACACAATGGTAACCAAATTATATACACAATGTACCGGGTGGTATAGACACAATATAACCCAATATAGACACAATGTAACCCAATATAGAGCAAGTTTCATGGTTATAGATACAATGTAACCAATATAGATACATTTAAACCCAATATAGGACACATGTACCAGGTTAGGTTAAATTTAACCCATATAGACACAATGTTAACTGGGGTATCGATACCATTATAACCAACTATAGACAGAATGTAACCCAATATGAGGACACAATGTACTGGGGTATAGTACAAGGTAACCCAATCTAGACAACAATTAAACCCAATCTAGGACACAATGTAACCCAATATAGACACAATTTACCTGGGGTTATAGATACAATATAAACCCAATATAGAAACAAGGTAACCCATATGATACATGTACCAGGGTATAGATACAATATAAACCAATATAGATACTAATAACCTTGATATAGACACAATGTAATTCCGACATCGACACAATTCGTTCTGGGTATAGATACAGGGTAACCAATATAGATACAATATAAACCAATATAGACACAATGTTCCACTGGGGATATAGAGACAATATAACCCAATATAGAAAATGTAAACCAAATATAGATACAGTTGGAACCTCCCCCCTCCCCCCAATATAGATTACAATTAGAGCAGGGTATAGATATGGTGTAACTAAATATAGATTACAAATTGTAACCCCCAATTATGATAAACTGAAACCTTATTAGATACAGCAAAACCCATATAGATACAAGTAACCATTGAAGATTACAGATAACCCAATATAGATACAACCTGAACCCTATATAGATACAATGTAACTCAATAATACATCAATGTACACTCAATACAGATCACACTATAAACCCACTATAGGTAAAGGTAACTACTAGAGAGAACAGTGATAACCAGTATAGGATACATATACCCAAATATAGATAAAAATGTCACCCCAATATAGCTACAGTGTGACCCAATATTCACCCAGAACCTACACAGTACAGATGACCCAATAATAGATAGCCCGGGACGGCACACAAGAGTCCACACATACAGAACCGCTGAACAGCACTGGACGCCAGAGGGCTCAACACGAGTCTGCGTGATCGCACGACTACTCAGTTTTACTTTTGTTGTGAGTTACACAGACCAACGGGGCGGCGTAAGACACTGTTAGGTGTGTAACACAGTCGACCAATGAAACTCACTATTTAGATAGGAATGTTACCCAAAGGCAAATTTAGACACAATGTAAACCAATTGAATGTTACTACAATATTAGATTTACATTGTAACTCAATTAGATACAGTAGTAACCCAACATGAGATACAATGTAACCTAATTAGATACAATGTAACCACAAGTATAAGTAGATACAGGTGTAACACCCAAATAGATATGTGTCAATGTAACTCAATATAGATGGCAATTTAACCCGTGGGCCAATATAGATACAAAACCCAACGGGCTCCATTTTTGTAAAATGTAACCCAATTAGATACCATATAAACCCAAATATAGATCCGCATTAACCCAACGGGACACATCTTTGAACAATCAACCAAATATGATACAATGTAATCAGGAGGACCAATTAGATACAATGTAACCCAAGTAGATGGATACAATGTATCAATCCTGGGAGGTTGGGGAGTTAAAAGCAAGAGGGTGGAAGTGATAACCACATGGTACAGAACCATTAATCTTGTAATGAGAGGTTTCTAGGGGGTCTGTGCAGGTTCCTAACTTAGCCCAACAGACTTCGTCATGTCAAGGCCACCCCCCCCTATTAGTGACGAGGGGTAAATGTAATGCCTTATACTCTCCCTATCTTGTTTATTAGTGATGAGGGGTAAATGTAATGCCTTATACTCTCCCTATCTTATTTAATGACAGATCAGTATCTGTAACTAAGTGATCAGTGGATTATAACTAGTCGGTCTGTGATGGGTCAGTAAGAGGGGTAGAAGTGTCCAGATTGTAACCTTACAGTCTAGAGGAGATGGGGATGAGACATAGGGTGGCAGATCAGTAGCTGTAACTAAGTTGTCAGTGGATTATAACTATTCGGTCTGTGATGGGTCAGTAAGAGGGGTAAAAGTGTCCAGGTCCAGATTGTAACCTTACAGTCTAGAGGAGATGGGGATGAGACATAAGGTGAAGCAGATCAGTAGCTGTAACTAAGTTGTCAGTGGATTATAACTAGTTGGTCTGCGATGGGTCAGTAAGAGGGGTAGAAGTGTCCAGGTCCAGATTGTAACCTTACAGTCTAGAGGAGGGGTAGAAGTGTCCAGGTCCAGATTGTAACCTTACAGTCTAGAGGACAGATCAGTATCTGTAACTAAGTTATCAGTGGATTATAACTAGTCAGATTGTAACCTTACAGTCTAGAGGAGATGGGGATGAGACATAAGGTGACAGATCAGTATCTGTAACTAAGTTGTCAGTGGATTATAACTAGTCGGTCTGTGATGGGTCAGTAAGAGGGGTAGAAGTGTCCAGGTCCAGATTGTAACCTTACAGTCTAGTGGAGATGGGGATGAGACATAAGGTGACAGATCAGTAGCTGTAACTAAGTTGTCAGTGGATTATAACTTGTCGGTCTGTGATGGGTCAGTAAGAGGGGTAGAAGTGTCCAGGTCCAGATTGTAACCTTACAGTCTAGAGGAGATGGGGATGAGACATAAGGTGACAGATCAGTATCTGTAACTAAGTTGTCAGTGGATTATAACTAGTCGGTCTGTGATGGGTCAGTAAGAGGGGTAGAAGTGTCCAGGTCCAGATTGTAACCTTACAGTCTAGTGGAGATGGGGATGAGACATAAGGTGACAGATCAGTATCTGTAACTAAGTTATCAGTGGATTATAACTAGTCACCATCAGAGGACCCGACTAGTTATAATCCACTGACAACTTTAGTTAAAGATAATGATCTGGCTTCACATTTATGTCTCATCCCCATCTCCTCTAGACGTAAGGTTACAATCTGGACCTGGACACTTACCCCTCTTACGACATCACAGACCGACTAGTTATAACCCACAGAAAAGTCTAGTTACAGATACTGATTCTGTCACCTGATGTCGCATCCCCATCTCCTCTAGACTGTAAGGTACAATCTGACTCGACACTTCTAACCCTCTTACGACCCTCACAAGATGCCGACCGAGTTATACCCACAGACACCTAGTTACAGATAGATCTGTTCAACTTATGTTCATCAACCATCTCCTCTAGACTGGAAGGTTACAATCTGGACCTGGAATTCACCCCTTTTACGACCCATCAAAGAGGCCGACGAAGTTAAACCCACAGGACAACCTAGTTACAGATTACTGATGTCACCTTATGTCTCATCACCATTCCTCTACACTGAGGTTACAATTCGGACATGGACACTCCTTACCACTCTTACGACCCATCACGACCAGATTGTAACCTTACAGTCTAGAGGAGATGGGGATGAGACATAAGGTGAAGCAGATAAGTATCTGTAACTAAGTTGTCAGTGGATTATAACTAGTCGGTCTGCGATGGGTCAGTAAGAGGGGTAGAAGTGTCCAGGTCCAGATTGTAACCTTACAGTCTAGAGGATTTTTATACCACACAGACACCCTCCTGTTATATACTGTAGGGGGGGATCTTACACACACAGACACCCCTGTGTAACATACTGTAGGGGGATTACTATCAACACAAGACACCCCTGTAATATACTGTAGGGGGTCTTATACACACAGACACCACATGTCCAACTCATATACTGTAGGGGGGATTCTATACACACAGAACCCCTGATATACTGTAGGGGGATTCTATACCACACAGCAGGACACCCTGTACATATACTGTAGGGTGGGATCTATACACACAAGACACCCTGTAATATATGTAGGGGGGGATTCTATACACACAGACACCCCTGTAATAACTGTAGGGGGGATTTCTATACACACAGACACCCCTGTAATATACTGTAGGGTGGGATCTATACACACAGACACCCCGTAATATACTGTGGGGGGATTCTATACACACAAGACACCCCTGTAATATATGTGGAGACTTTCACCCGCATGACAGAACTTACACACACGACACCCCTGTAATATACTGTAGGGGGGATCTATACACACAGACCCCCTGTAATATACTGTAGGGGGGACATATACAACACAGGACACCCTGTAATATACTGTAGGGGGGATCTATACACACAGACCAACTGTAAATACTGTAGGGGGGATCTATACACCACAGACACCCTGTAATATACTGTAGGGGGGATCTATACACACAGACCCCCTGTACACCTAAGAACTTAACCCTATCTTACTTCCTGTAATTATGTAGGGGGGATCTATACACAAGACACCCCTGTAATATATGTAGGGGGGATCTACTACACAGAACACCCTGTAACCCCCCCTAATATACTGTAGGGGGGATCCACACAGACACCCTGAATATACTGGGGGGGATCTATACACACAGACACCCCGTGTAATTACTACTGTGGGGGATCTATACACACAGAACACCCCTGTATATACTTATGGGGGGACTATACACACAGACACCCTTTGAATCTACCGTGTTGTAGGGGGGATTCTTACACCACACACACACACCCTGTAATATACTGTAGGGGGGGATCTATACACACAGACACCAGCCTACACCCCTGTAATATACTGTAGGGGGGATCTATACACACAGACATCCCTGTAATTACTGTAGGGTGGATTCTATACACACAGGCCACCCTGTAATATACTGTAGGGGGGCGATTTATACACACAGACACCCCTGTAATATTCTGTAGGGGGGATTCTATACACACAGACACCCTGTAATATACTGTAGGGGGGGATTCTATACACACAGACACCCTGTAATTACTGTAGGGGGGGCGATTCTATACACACAGACAACCCTGTAATATACTGTAGGGGGGTTCTATACACACAAGACACCCCTGTTATATACTGTAGGGGGGGATTCTATACACAGACACCCCTGTAATTACTGTAGGGGGATTCTATACACACAGACACCCCTGTAATATACTGAAGGGGACTATACACACAGACACCCCTGTGATATACTGTAGGGGGATCTATACACACAGACACCCCTGTAATATACTGTAGGGGGGATTCTATACACACAGACACCCCTGTAATAACTGTAGGGGGGGATTCTATACACATAGACACCCCTGTAATATACTGTAGGGGGGATTTCTATACACACAGACACCCCTGTAATATACTGTAGGGGGGATCTATACACCACAGACACCCCTGTAATATACTGTAGGGGGGATCTATACACACAGACACCTCTGTAATATACTGTAGGGGGATCTAACATCACAGAACCCCCGGCTTACTGTAGGGGGGATCTATACACACAGACACCCCTGTATTATACTGTAGGGGGATCTATACACACAGACACCCCTGTAATATACTGTAGGGGGGATCAATACACACAGACACTCCTGTAATATACTGTAGGGTGGGATCTATACACACAGACACCCTCTGTAATATACTGTTAGGGGGGATCTATACACACAGACACCCCTGTAATATACTGTATGGGGGGATCTATACACACAGACACCCCTGTAATATACTGTAGGGGGATTCTATACATAAAGACACCCCTGTAATATACGTAGGGGGGGATCTATACACACAGACACCCCTGTAATATACTGTAGGGTGGGATCTATACACACAGAAACCCGGTAATATACGTAGGGTGGGATCTATACACACAGACACCCCTGTAATATACTTTAGGGGGGGATCTATTACACACAGACACCCCTGTAATATTCGGTAGGGGGGGATCTATACACACAGACACCCCTGTAATATACTGTAGGGGGGGATTCTATACACACAGACACCCCTGTAATATACTGTAGGGGGGGGGATTCTATACAACACAGAACACCCTTGTAATATACTGTAGGGGGGATTCTATACACACACGACACCCCTGTAATATACTGTAGGGGGGGATCTATACACACAGACACCCCTGTAAATACTGTAGGGGGATATACACACAGACACCCTGTAATATACTTTAGGGGGGATTCTATACACACAGACACCCCTGTAATATACTGTAGGGGGGGATTCTATACACACAGACACCCCTGTAATATACTGTAGGGGGGATTCTATACACACAGACACCCCTGTAATATACTGGTAGGGGGATCTATACACACAGACACCCCTGTAATATACTTGTAGGGGGGATCTATACACACAGACACCCCTGTAATATACTGTAGGGGGGATTCTATACACACAGACACCCCTGTAATTTACTGTAGGGGGGGGATTCTATACACACAGACCCCCCTGTAATATACTGTAGGGGGGATTCTATACACACAGACACCCCTGTAATATACTGTAGGGGGGGATTCTATACACACAGACACCCCTGTAATATACGGTGGGGATTCTATACAACAGACACCCCTGTAATATACTGTGGGGGGATCTATACACACAGACACCCCCTGTAATTATACTGTAGGGGGGATTCTGTACACACAGACACCCCTGTAATATACTGTTGGGGGATTCTATACACACAGACACCACCTGTAATATACTGTAGGGGGATTCTATACACACAGACTCCCCTGTAATATACTGTAGGGGGGGATTCTATACACACAGACACCCCTGTAATATACTGTAGGGGGGGGGATTCTATACACACAGACACCCCTGAATATACTGTAGGGGGGGATTCTATACACACAGACACCCCTGTAATATACTGTAGGGGGGGGATTCTATACACACAGACACCCCTGTAATATACTGTAGGGGGATTCTATACACACAGACCCCCCACATGTACTATAGACTGAGGGGGATTCTATACACACAGACACCCCTGTAATATACTGTAGGGGGGGGATCATCACACAGACACCCCTGTATTACTGTAGGGGGGATTCTTATACACACAGACACCCCTGTAATATTACTGTAGGGGGGGGATTCATACACACAGACACCCCTGTAATATACTGTAGGGGGGGATTCTATACACACAGACACCCTGTAAATACTGTAGGGGGGATTCTATACACACAGACACCCCTGTAATATACTGTAGGGGGGATTCTATACACACAGACACCCCTGTAATATACTGTAGGGGGATCTATACACACAGACACCCCTGTAATACACTGTAGGGGGGATCTGTACACACAGCACCCCTGTAATATACTGTAGGGGGGATTCTATACACACAGACACCCTGTAATTACTGTAGGGGGGGGTTACACACAGACACCCCTGTATATAGTGGGGGGGATTCTTACAAGACTGAAATACTGAGGGGAGGGATTCTATACACACAGACCCCCTGTAATATACTGTAGGGGGATTCTATACACACAGACACCCTCGTGTAATATACTGTAGGGGGGATTCTATACACACAGACACCCCTGTAATATACTGTAGGGGGATTATACACACAGACACCCCTGTAATATACTGTAGGGGGGGATTCTATACACACAGACACCCCTGTAATATACTGTAGGGGGGATTCTATACACACAGACACCCCGTAATATACTGTAGGGGGGGATTCTATACACACAGACACCCCTGTAATATACTGTAGGGGGATCTATACACACAGACACCCCTGTAATATACTGTAGGGGGGGATTCTATACACACAGACACCCTGTAATATACTGTAGGGGGATCTATACACACAGACACCCCTGTAATATACTGTAGGGGGATTCTATACACACAGACACCCCTGTAATATACTGTAGGGGGGGATTTATACACACAGACACCCCTGTAATATACTGTAGGGGAACTAAGTTCCCACTTTGTGCATTGCGATGTGAGGCAGGTTTACAAACAATTGCTTACTGTAATACAAACACATTTGTATTGGGATAAAAAGCTTAGAGGTGTGAAAACAAAAATTCAAGCAAATTGTGCTGTAAGTGACGTACAGTGGAGATATGTGGAGATAAGCTGGGCGCTCACTGACTGAGGCTCACAGATAAGGCAGATGGTTTAGAAAGGACACTGGGTCCTGTGCGTGTTTACATCTACATCAATGCCTGCTGCACAGTGCATGCTGGGAATTGTAGTTTAAGTACAGCTTGTTTCAGGCTAGGAGTTCCAGTTTTATAGATTGTTTTGGGGGCCCTTAGATTTTCTCATGGACCAAGGATCTATTATTATGTAACGAAGGGGCACAGCAGGTTAAATAAAAGCATACTTTGAATGCTGGAAAGTTACTAATGCGCTAGTAGTACTGTAAGTTCACTACTGTAAGGTAAGTCCAGGATCAGTATCTTCTATTAGGTGTGTCTCTCTTAAGTTTTACTAGAAAACACAGCACACACTACTCCTAAGCCTTAAGCCTCATCCAGATTAGTGTGTAGCCATGGAAGATCAACCACCGACACCCAAGGGAATGCATACACACGTGTGTCTTGTGCTCAGGGTTGTTCATCAGGTGTCCTATCGGACGTGTGTATGGACCTTTAGCACAGTTTTTCAACCTGTGCTATTGTGTCCATTGTACAGGTCATCAGAATAAATCAATAGGTTATATCTGTTGTATTCAATTAGATCAACTGGACTTGAAATGTAGTTCTTAAAGACGTTTCGCTAGTCATCCGACTGGCTTTCTCAATTCAGAATGACTTGTACAAGAATCTGTGGCAATTATGTACCCTGGAAAATCCCAATTAGCATATCACAGCCAGGGTGTAAGGGTGTGATTAGATAGTGGCTAAGAGGTGTTATAGGAACGCCCAGAGTAAGGTGTTTAAAACAGCATTGTACATGGCAGACAGTTGGTGTCGAAACCCCCCCACCTCTATTTAGGCTTGGTTTCTTATTTCACATAAATGGCCTTTAACACCTCTCTTGAACCAGTCACGTTCCTTCGCCAGTATGTTAACATTACAATCTTCAAAGGTTAGTCCTTTATCCTTAAGATGCAGTACACGGCTGAGTCCTGACCCGAGGAATTGGCTCTTCTGTGCTGGGCCATACGTCGATGCAGTTGCTGTTTGGTCTCCCCCACATACAAATCAGAGCATTCTTCACTGCACTGCACTGCGATATGATGTCGCTTTTCTGTGTTTTGGTATTGGGTCTTTCGGATGTACCAATTGCTGCCTCAGTGTGTTGTTCGGTTTAAAGCAGACAGGGATACGATGTTTTTTGAAAATTCTTCTTAATTTCTCAGAGACCCCTGCTACATAGGGATGACCATGTTCTTCTCCTGTCTTGCTTTTCCCCTTCACTGTTGGTATTCGTGTTCTTTTCTTTCCTTCTACTTCTTTGACAAAGGCCCAGTCTGGATAATCCACAAGTTTTAAGGGCTCCTCTGAGATGTTTCATTTCTTTAGCCTTCGCCTCTGTGCTAGTGGGGATGTTGTCGGCTCTGTGTTGCAGGGTTCTGATGACCCCCAGCTTGTGATCTAAAGGGTGGTGGGAGTCAAACATCAAATACTGATCTGTGTGGTTGGTTTTCTGTAAACCTCTACTTCCAGTTTACCATTTTCCTAACTTCTACCAAGCAGTCCAAGAAAGCCAGTTTGTTGTTTTGTTACCTCTTCCCTTGTGAATTTAATGTTTTGGTCCACCGAATTAATGTGTTCTTTGAAAAGTTGTACTTCCTTCTGGTGGATTTTAACCCAGGTGTCATCAACATATCTGAACCAGTGGCTGGGTGCTATGCCCTTAAGGTATTAAGCGCCTGTGTTTCTACCTCCTCCATGTTAAAGGTTGGCCACATAGGTGAAACTGGAGATCCCATAGCAATCCATGTTTGCTTATAGAACTTATCCCTGTATTTGAAATAGGTGGTATTCAGGCACAAGTCCAACAAGGAACACACCTGTTCTGGGTTGAGATCAGTTCTGCTGGTAAGAGTGCTGTCTTGGCCAGACCGTTTTCTCACCATGTCAACAGCCTCCTTGGTGGGTATAAAAGTGAAGAGAGATGTCACATCATAGGACACCATAGTTCTTCTACCGTATGGACTATATCTTCAATCTTGGATGTGTAGCTAGAACTTCCCACCAAGGTCCTAAGCTGTAGCTAGATATTTTGCCACCTTGTATGTGTTACCGAGTTGATGCTGCTGACTATAGGTCTTAGTGGGGCCCTTCCTATGTATCTTTGGGAGTCCATATATGCATGGATGTGCCTCACCAGGGTAGAGGCGATGATACATTGCTCGGTCAATGGCTTTCCTTTTGAAGCTGTTGTAGTAAGTCTATGACTTTTCTTGTAACGGCTGGTGGATCCCTTGTTAAAGCCTCATATGTGTTGTGTATCGGCCAGGAGCATGGTCACCTTATCATGGGCTGTGTCTAGGTGTGAGTACCACTGTGCATCTTCCTTATCTGCCGGTAGAATGGTGTGATCTGGAATCTTTCTTGAGGGATGTTAAGGCTCTTCTTTCCTGTGTAGTCAGGTTAGATGAAGGAATTTTAGCACCTGGCTAAGGCTGCAGATAACCTTAAGGCGAAGTTGTTCTGCCTCACTCTGTGATACCTTATTACTGTGGATAGAGGCTTCTGTGGCTGCTATAATATCCACCACAGGGATGGCTTTAGGGGTGATGGCAAAATTCAAGCCCTTACCAAGGACTTCCATTTCTGGCTGGGGTCAGGGTCCTGTTAGACAAGTTTCTCACCCATTCCTCCTTGTTTGATGAAAGTGACACTTCCCTCCTTTTGTATCCAAGGTAGTTGTTCTCCTTTGGGGCTGTTCTGGGATGACAGAATAGAGAATTGTTCTGTTGCCTTGTTTGCCCTTACAGTGCTGAGAAAGCTGTGCTGTTTGGTGAACTCCATCACTCTTTCCCAGATGGACACAGGTAGCTGTGAGGCCAGGTTCTGTTCTTAGTTGACTAATGGTGTGCATTAAAGCATCGACTGTAAAAGTGTCTGTCGTACCCGTTCACTTAGGAGCATGTGTTTGAGCCTTTTGCAGTATCTGTTTGCTCTGATGCCTTTGACCGTGGAATCCAGAGTTATACTGCATGGTATAGCCTTTGTTGTCTGCATCGGAGGGTTAAATCGCAGGTGGTATCTGTAGTCTGCCAATTTCCTTGCTGTCTTTTGATATTGCCGTACAAGTTTGAGGGTTTTCTCCCCAAAATGATTAGAAATATGCTTGTGAAGGTTCTCATTCATCCAGGTCATGGATATCTGTGTATTCAATTAGATCAACTGGACTTGAAATGTAGTTCTGAAGACGTTTCGCTAGTCATCCGACTGGCTTTCTCAATTCAGAATGACTTGTACAAGAATCTGTGGCAATTATGTACCCTGGAAAATCCCAATTAGCATATCACAGCCAGGTGTAAGGGTGTGATTAGATAGTGGCTAAGAGGTGTTATAGGAAGCCCAAGAGTAAGGTGTTAAAACAGCATTGTACATGGCAGACAGTTGGTGTCGACACCAACTGTCTGCCATGTACAATGCTGTTTTAACACCTTACTCTGGGCGTTCCTATAACACCTCTTAGCCACTATCTAATCACACCCTTAACACCTGGCTGTGATATGCTAATTGGGATTTTCCAGAGGTACATAATTGCCACAGATTCTGTACAAGTCATTCTGAATGAGAAAGCCAGTCGGATGACTAGCGAAACGTCTTCAAGAACTACATTTCAAGTCCAGTTGATCTAATTGAATACAACAGATATACCATGACCTGGATGAATGAGAACCTTCACAAGCATAAATCAATAGGTTGGATCACTGTATATTTACCAAAATCTATCAGTCATTCCCTGAGGGTATAAACTATTTATAAGGCATATCCACCCCCAACTAGACCTCGTCTTACCCCCAAAACAAAAAAGAGAATCCCCCAAACAGACCTCGCTCTACCCCAAAAACAAAAAGAAGGAAATCCCCCAAACTAGACCTCGCTCTACCCCCCCAAAAACAAAAAGAAGGAAATCCCCCAAAACTGAGACCTCGCTCTACCCCAAAAAACAAAAAAGAAGGAAATCCCCCCAAACCTGTAGACCTGCTCTACCCCCAAAAACAAAAAAAGAAGGAAATCCCCCAAACCTAGACCTCGCCTCATACCCCCAAAAACAAAAAAGAAGAAGGAAACCCCGGCAAGCCTAGACCCCGCTCTACCCCCAAATAAAAAAAAGAAGGAAATCCCACCAAAACTAGATATCGCTTTACCCCAAAGACAAAAAAGGAAACCCCTCCAAACCTAGACCTCGCTAGGTTAAAAATCCCGAAATCAGCTCCTAAAGGTACTTACAAGTGTTTGTTCTTTTGTTCCCGGCCCCCTTTGCTGCTCTTCCACACGGAACAGCAGAAGGGGGCCGGACTGGCAGCCATGACTGTGATTGGCTGAGACTCAGCCCCTGGCTTCTGTGCTTTGTATAGAAGAGCAGCAGAAGTAGCCGAGGGGAACTAAGGCTGGTAGTACCTTTAGGAGACGATTTAAGGATTTTAAACCTAGTGTCTAGGGTTGGGGGGCATCATTTTGTTTTTGTTTTTGCTTATCAAAAGGGAATTGAGGAGGGGGGGGGGATGGAGGGAGGGGGGGGGGCGAGCTCCACTTCCTCCAGCTCTGAATCTCTCAGAGGAGAGAAAGAAGCAGAAACAGATTACACACAGATAGGCTCTATCTTCAGTTACCTGGAGTGTCATCAGGCCCTGCAGGACAACCATATGCATCAGAAGAGAAAGGTAGGGACCATTTAACACTACACAGTGGGCACAACAGTGTGGGGGTGGGGGGGGGGGGGGCATGTCTTAATGACAAAGGTATCTGCCTCTTCCTCTATTCAATGAGCTTTTATAAGCTAAAACAGTGCAGAGAGGCGCAGGGGAAAAACTGTACTGACACTAGTGTGTGTTTATTTTATTTTATATTTTATTCTGTTACAAACTGAAGGGTTCTCACAAGAGGTGAATACAACCTGTCAGATAGATAATTATAATATACTTATATTATTATTGTGTATTTATAGCGCACAACATCTTCCGTGGCGCTTTACAGTTGATTAAAATACATAATGAAACATCAACATGTACATACAAGGGTATGTAGTGAAGATACAAAGTGCTGGTCCAGCACCATCAGTGTGGTAATTACAGCATTACTGTGGACAATAGGATGGAGGGCCCTTCCGAGAGATTACAGTCTAGAGGAGATGGGGATGAGACATAAGGTGACAGATCAGTATCTGTAACTAAGTTGTCAGTGGATTATAACTAGTCGGTCTGGATGGGTCAGTAAGAGGGGTGTAGAAGTGTCCAGGTCCAGATTGTACCTACAGTCTAGAGGAGATGGGGATGAGACATAAGGTGACAGTCAGTATCTGTAACTAAGTTGTCAGTGGATTATAACTAGTCGGTCTGTGATGGGTCAGTAAGAGGGGTAGAAGTGTCCAGGTCCAGATTGTAACCTTACAGTCTAGAGGAGATGGTGATGGACATAAGGTGACAGATCAGTAGCTGTAACTAAGTTGTCAGTGGATTATAACTAGTCGGTCTGTGATGGGTCAGTAAGAGGGGTGAAGTGTCCAGGTCCAGATTGTAACCTTACAGTCTAGAGGAGATGGGATGAGACATAAGGTGAAGAAGATCAGTATACTGTAACAAGTTGTCAGTGGATTAAACTAGTCGGTCTGTGATGGTCAGTAAGAGGGGTAGAAGTTTCCAGGTCCAGATTGTAACCTTACAGTCTAGAGGAGATGGGGATGAGACATAATAAGGTGAAGCAGATCAGTATCTGTAACTAAGTTGTCAGTGGATTATAACTAGTCGGCTGCGATGGGTCAGTAAGAGGGGTAGAAGTGTCAGGTCCAGATTGTAACTTACAGTCTAGAGGAGATGGGGATGAGACATAAGGTGACAGATCAGTATCTGTAACTAAGTTGTCAGTGGATTATAACTAGTCGGTCTGTGATGGGTCAGTAAGAGGGGTAGAAGTGTCCAGGTCCAGATTGTAACCTTACAGTCTAGAGGAGATGGGGATGAGACATAAGGTGAAGCAGATCAGTATCTGTAACTAAGTTGTCAGTGGATTATAACTAGTCGGTCTGCGATGGGTCAGTAAGAGGGAGGGTAGAAGTGTCCAGGTCCAGATTGTAACCTTACAGTCTAGAGGAGATGGGGGATGAGACATAAGGTAAGCAGATCAGTACTGTAACTAAGTTGTCAGTGGATTATAACTAGTCGGTCTGGATGGGTCAGTAAGAGGGGTAGAAGTGTCAGGTCCAGATTGTAACCTTACAGTCTAGAGGAGATGGGGATGAGACATAAGGGACAGATCAGTATCTGTAACTAAGTTGTCAGTGGATTATAAATAGTCGGTCTGGGATGGGTCAGTAAGAGGGGTAGAAGTGTCCAGGTCCAGATTGTAACCTTACAGTCTAGGGAGATGGGGATGAGACATAAGGTGACAGATCAGTAGCTGTAACTAAGTTGTCAGTGGATTATAACTGTGGTTGTGATGGGTCAGTATAAGAGGGGTAGAAGGTCCAGGTCCAGATTGTAACCTTACAGTCTAGAGGAGATGGGGATGAGACATAAGGTGACAGATCAGTATCTGTAACTAAGTTGTCAGTGGATTATAACTAGTCGGTCTGTGATGGGTCAGTAAGAGGGGGGTAGAAGTGTCCAGGTCCAGATTGTAACCTTACAGTCTTAGAGGAGATGGGATGAGACATAAGGGGAAGCAGATCAGTATCTGTACTAAGTTGTCAGTGGATTATAACTAGTCGGTCTGTGATGGGTCAGTAAGGAGGGTAGAAAGTTCCAGGTCCAGATTGTAACCTTACAGTCTAGAGGAGATGGGGATGAGACATAAGGGACAGATCAGTATCTGTAAATAAGTTGTCAGTGGATTTAAACTAGTCGGCCTGGATGGGTCAGTAAGAGGGGAGAAGGGTCCAGGTCCAGATTGTAACCTTACAGTCTAGGGAGATGGGATGAGACATAAGGTAGCAGATCAGTAGTGTAACTAAGTTGTCTAGTGGATTAAACTAGTCGGTCTGGATGGGTCAGTAAGAGGGGGAGAAGTGTCAGGTCCAGATTGTAACCTACAGTCTAGAGGGATGGGGATGAGACATAAGGTAAGCAGATCAGTAGCTGTAACTAAGTTGTCAGTGGATTATAACTAGTCGGTCTGCGATGGGTCAGTAAGAGGGGGTAGAAGTGTCAGGTCCAGAATGTAACCTCAGTCTAGAGGAGATGGGGATGAGAATAAGGTGACAGATCAGTATCTGTAACTAAGTTGTCAGTGGATTATAAACTAGTCGGTCTGTGATGGGTCAGTAAGAGGGGTTAGAAGTGTCAGGTCCAGATTGTAACCTTACAGTCTAGGGAGATGGGGATGAGACATAAGGTGACAGATCAGTAGTGTAACAAGTTGTCAGTGGATTATAACTTGTAGGCGGTGATGGGTCAGAAGAGGGGTAGAAGTGTCCAGGTCCAGATTTTAACCTTACAGTCTAGAGGAGATGGGGATGAGACATAAGGTGACAGATCAGTATCTGTAACTAAGTTGTCAGTGGATTATAACTAGTCGGTCTGTGATGGGTCAGTAAGAGGGGTAGAAGTGTCCAGGTCCAGATTGTAACCTTACAGTCTAGAGGAGATGGGGATGAGACATAAGGTGACAGATCAGTATCTGTAACTAAGTTGTCAGTGGATTATAACTAGTCGGTCTGTGATGGGTCAGTAAGAGGGTAGAAGTTCCAGGTCCAGATTGTAACCTTACAGTCTAGAGGAGATGGGGATGAGACATAAGGTGAGCAGATCAGTATCTGTAACTAAGTTGTCAGTGGATTATAACTAGTCGGCCTGGATGGGTCAGTAAGAGGGGTAGAAGTGTCCAGGTCCAGATGTAACCTTACAGTCTAGAGGAGATGGATGAGACATAAGGTAAGCAGATCAGTACGTAACTAAGTTGTCAGTGGATTATAACTAGTCGGTCTGCGATGGGTCAGTAAGAGGGGTAGAAGTGTCTAGGTCCAGATTGTAACCTTACAGTCTAGAGGAGATGGGGATGAGACATAAGGTGACAGATCAGTATCTGTAACTAAGTTGTCAGTGGTTATAACTAGTCGGTCTGTGATGGGTCAGTAAGAGGGGTAGAAGTGTCCAGGTCCAGATGTAACCTTACAGTCTAGAGGAGATGGGGATGAGACATAAGGTGACAGATCATAGCTGTAACTAAGTTGTCAGTGGATTATAACTAGTCGGCTGTGATGGGTCAGTAAGAGGGGTAGAAGTGTCCAGGTCCAGATTGTAACCTTACAGTCTAGGGAGAGGGGATGAGACATAAGGTGACAGATCAGTAGCTGTAACTAAGTTGTCAGTGGATTATAACTAGTCGGTCTGTGATGGGTCAGTAAGAGGGGTAGAAGTGTCCAGGTCCAGATTGTAACCTTACAGTCTAGAGGAGATGGGGTGAGACATAAGGTGACAGATCAGTATCTGTAACTAAGTGTCAGTGGATTATAACTAGTCGGTCTGTGATGGGTCAGTAAGAGGGTGGAGTAGAAGTGTCCAGGTCCAGATTGTAACCTTACAGTCTAGTGGAGATGGGGATGAGACATAAGGTGACAGATCAGTATCTGTAACTAAGTTTCAGTGGATATACTAGTCGGTCTGTGATGGGTCAGTGAGGGGTAGAGTGTCCAGATTGTAACCTTACAGTCTAGAGGAGATGGGGATGAGACATAGGGTGGCAGATCAGTAGCTGTAACTAAGTTGTCAGTGGATTATAACTAGTCGGTCTGTGATGGGTCAGTAAGAGGGGTAAAAGTGTCCAGGTCCAGATTGTAACCTTACAGTCTAGAGGAGATGGGGATGAGACACTAAGGTGAACAGATCAGTAGCTGTAACTAAGTTGTCAGTGGATTATAACTAGTTGGTCTGCGATGGGTCAGTAAGAGGGGTAGAAGTGTCCAGGTCCAGATTGTAAAACTACAGTCTAGAGAGGAGATGGATGAGACATAAGGTGAAGCAGATCAGTATCTGTAACTAAGTTGTCAGTGGATTATAACTAGTCGGTCTGCGATGGGTCAGTAAGAGGGGTAGAAGTGTCAGGTCCAGATTGTAACCTTACAGTCTAGAGGACAGATCAGGTATCTGTAACTAAGTTTCAGTGGATTATAACTAGTCGGTCGTGTGATGGGGCAGTAAGAGGGGTAGAAGTGTCCAGATTGTAACCTTACAGTCTAGAGGGATGGGGATGAGACATAGGGGGGCAGATCAGTAGCTGTAACTAAGTGTAGTGGTTATAACTATTCGGTCTGTGATGGGTCAGTAAGAGGGTAAAAGTGTCCAGGTCCAGTTGTAACCTTACAGTCTAGAGGAGATGGGGATGAGACATAAGGTGAGCAGATCAGTAGCTTGTAACTAAGTTGTCAGTGGATTATAACTAGTTGGTCGCGATGGGTCGTAAGAGGGGTAGAAGTGTCAGGTCCAGATTGTGAACTTACAGTCTAGAGGAGATGGGATGAGACATAAGGTGAAGCAGATCCGTATCTGTAACTAAGTTGTCAGTGGATTATAACTAGTCGGTCTGGATGGGTCAGTAAGAGGGGTAGAAGTGTCCAGGTCCAGATTGTAACCTTACAGTCTAGAGGAGATGGGGATGAGACATAAGGTGAGCAGTCAGTATCTGTAACTAAGTTGTCAGTGATTATAACTAGTCGGTCTCGATGGGTCAGTAAGAGGGGTAGAAGGTGTCCAGGTCCAGATTGTACCTTACAGTCTAGAGGAGATGGGAATGAAACTAAGGTGACAGATCAGTAGCTGTAACTAAGTTGTCAGTGGATTAAAACTAGTCGTCTGCGATGGGTCAGTAAGAGGGGGTAGAAGTGTCCAGGTCCAGATTGAACCTACAGTCTAGTGGAGATGGGGATGAGACATAAGGTGACAGATCAGTGCTGTAACTAAGTTGTCAGTGGATTATAAATGTCGGTCTGTGATGGGTCAGTAAGAGGGGTAGAAGTGTCCAGGTCAGATTGAACCTACAGTCTAGAGGAGATGGGGATGAGACATAAGGTGACAGATCAGTATCTGTAACTAAGTGTCAGTGGATTATAACTAGTCGGTCTGTGATGGGTCAGAAGAGGGTAGAAGTGTCACGTCCAGATTGTAACCACAGTCTAGAGGAGATGGGGATGAGACATAAGGTGACAGATCAGTAGCTGTAACTAAGTTGTCAGTGGATTATAACTAGTCGGTCTGTGATGGGTCAGTAAGAGGGGTAGAAGTGTCCGGTCCAGATTGTAACCTACTCGTCTAGGGAGATGGGGATGAGACATAAGGTGACAGATCAGTAGCTGTAACTAAGTTGTCAGTGGATTATAACTGTCGGTCGTGAGGGTCAGTAAGAGGGGTAGAAGTGTCCAGGTCCAGATTGTAACCTTACAGTCTAGAGGAGATGGGGGATGAGACTAAGGTGACAGATCAGTATCTGTAACTAAGTTGTCAGTGGATTATAACTAGTCGGTCTGTGATGGGGTCAGTAAGAGGGGTAGAAGTGTCCAGGTCCAGATTGTAACCACAGCTAGTGGAGATGGGGATGAGACATAAGGTGACAGACAGTATCTGTAACTAAGTTTCAGTGGATTATAACTAGTCGGTCTGTGATGGGTCAGTAAGAGGGGTAGAAGTGTCCAGATTGTAACTTACAGTCTAGAGGAGATGGGGTAGACATAGGTGGCAGATCAGTAGCTGTAACTAAGTTGTCAGTGGATTATAACTATTCGGTCTGTGATGGGTCAGTAAGAGGGGTTAAAGTGTCCAGGTTCCAGATTGTAACCTTACAGTCTAGAGGAGATGGGGATGAGACATAAGGTGAAGCAGATAAGTATCTGTAACTAAGTTGTCAGTGGATTATAACTAGTCGGTCTGCGATGGGTCAGTAAGAGGGGTAGAAGTGTCCAGGTCCAGATTGTAACCTTACAGTCATGGGGATGAGACATAAGGTGACAGATCAGTATCTGTAACTAAGTTGTCAGTGGATTATAACTAGTCGGTCTGTGATGGGTCAGTAAGAGGGGTAGAAGTGTCCAGGTCCAGATTGTAACCTTACAGTCTAGAGGAGATGGGGATGAGACATAAGGTTAAGCAGATCAGTATCTGTAACTAAGTTGTCAGTGGATTATAACTAGTCGGTCTGCGATGGGTCAGTAAGAGGGGTAGAAGTGTCCAGGTCCAGATTGTAGCCTTACAGTCTAGAGGAGATGGGAATGAAACATAAGGTGACAGATCAGTAGCTGTAACTAAGTTGTCAGTGGATTAAAACTAGTCGTCTGCGATGGGTCAGTAAGAGGGGTAGAAGTGTCCAGGTCCAGATTGTAACTTTGCCTGAAGAGATGAGTTTTGAAGTTGCGTTTGAAGATATGAAGTGATGACAAGTGACGTATTAAGTGAAGAAGAGAGTTCCAGAGCAGAGGGGCAGCACGAGAAAAGTCCTGTATACGGGTGTGGGAGGAGGTGATTAGGGTGGATGAGAGGAGTAGATCATTAGCAGAGCGGAGGTTACGCCTTGGGTAGTATCTGTTTATCAGATCAGAGATGTATGGGGAAGGGCTGTATTGGTGAGAGCCTTGTAGGATAAGGTTAGCCGCTTAAATTGGATCCTTTGGGTGATGGGAAGCCAGTGGAGAGATTGCCTTAAAGCCCTCTACATTTTACAAATCACTTTCCTTTGTACATTTTAGTGAGGATCCCCTTGGAGATCTTCTTTAACTGCAATACAGTTAAAAGTTCTCCTGCCATACAATAAAAGGTTGTCCTGTCATACAGTTAAAGGTTGTCCTACCATATAGTTAAAGGTTGTCCTACCATACAGTTAAAGGATGTCCTGTCATACAGTTAAAGATTGTCCTACCATAACGTTAAAGTTTGTCCTACCATACAGTTAAAGATTGTCCTACCATAACGTTAAAGGTTGTCCTACCATACAGGTAAAGGTTGTCCTACCATACAATAAAAGGTTGTCCTACCATACAGTTAAAAGTTGTCCTACCATATAGTTAAAGGTTGTCCTGCCATACAGTTAAAGGATGTCCTGTCATACAGTTAAAGATTGTCCTACCATAACGTTAAAGGTTGTCATACCATACAGTTAAAGGTTGTCCTACCATACAGTTAAAGTTTGTCCCGCCATACAGTTAAAGGTTGTCCTACCATTACGTTAAAGGTTGTCCTACCGTACAGTTAAAGGTTGTCCTACCATACAGTTAAAGTTTGTCCCGCCATACAGTTAAATGTTGTCCTGCCATACAGTTAAAGGTTGTCCTACTATATAGTGTAAGGTTGTCCTACCATACAGTTAAAGGTTGTCCAACCATACAATTAAAGGTTGTCCTACCATACAGTTAAAGGTTGTCCAACCATACAGTTAAAGGTTGTCCTACCATACAGTAAAAGGTTGTCTTACCATACAGTTAAAGGTTGTCCTACCATACAGTTAAAGTTTGTCCCACCATACAGTTAAAAGTTGTCCTGTCATACAGTTAAAGGTTGTCCTACTATATAGTTAAAGGTTGTCCTACCATACAGTTAAGGGTTGTCCTATTATACAGTTTAAGGTTTTCCTACCGTACAGTTAAAGGAATAGTTCACTGAAAGAGTGAAGTATTCGTTTAAAGCATTGATTGAAGAACGGGAGGTAAAGGACCTTTACCTTACCTTCCCTCCTTCAATCAATTGTACAGGAGTCTTGAACGAAGGTGAGTATATTTACTTAACTCGCAATCCACCATTGACGTGACAGGTCCCGACCACTTCCTGCTTCAATTTAACTATAGCGCGCATGAACGCCAATGCGTGCTATAGTTAAATTGAAACTGGAAGTGGTCGGGACCTGTCACTTCAGCCAGCAGTGGATTGCGAGTAAGGTAAATATACTCACCTTTATTTATGGCTCCTGTACAACCGATTGAAGAATGGAATTAAGGTATACATATGTCCTTTACCCCCCATACAATCAATGCATTAAGGAATAGATCACCTTTTCAGTGAACTATTCCTCTAAAGGTTGCCCTACCATATAATTAAAGGTTGTCCTACCATACAGTTCGAGGGGAACTGTGGTTTCCAGACAAGATTTTAAATGAAAGGCCAGGTTCCTACCTTTAAATGAGCAACCAACCACCTCTCTACGTGCTGTACAGCCCAAAAGTGAGAAATCTCTGATAAGAAAGTTATGGAGTGGGAGGATGAAATATGACATTCCAAAGGCTGCTCTTCCACCTTGCCGCTGATGAGCACAGCCTTAAACTTCACAGTGTGTAAAATAAAACAGGAAGTCCCTCCCCCACCCTTCTGTGTGATGATGCCCGGAGAAATGGTAAAGGAATCTACAGTCCCTAACCTCCTTATGGCCCCTCCCCTTCATGGCCCCTCCCCCACTCATACCTCCCCCCTACAGAAAAACTGTGTGTAAATAGCCTTTCCGTGCAGAGTCAGAATCAGACAGAAAGTTTAAAACTACTTATTCTGACAGTTTACACAGTTTTCTGTAGGGGGGGGGGGGTTGAGTATGGGTCTGAAGTAGGAGTGGGGGAGGTCCCACTGACATATGAGTGGGCAGGCCACAGGGAACATCAGTGGGCATGGTCACAGGGCCCACGAGTGGGCAAGGCCAAGTGAGGCTGCAAAGGAAAGGGTCAAGGAAGGGGCCAAGGGAGGCCTGCAAGGGGAGTGACCATGGGACCTATGATTGGGAGGGGCCATGTGGTCCATGAGTGGGAGGAGCCATGGGGGCTACAAGGGAAGGGACCAAGGTAGGCTAGCAAGGGGAGGGGGGCCTGCACAGGGGGGAGAAGACTCAGGGAAGAAGGTCTGTCACATGTTTCAGAGCATGAAGGAGGAAGTGCAGGGGATCTGGTGATGCTGATACCATATCACATACCAAAATGTAAATATCTTCAAAAAAAAAGGTTGTCCTACCATACAGTTAAAGGTTATACAGTTAAAGGTTGTCCTACCATACAGTTAAATGTTATACAGTTAAAAGGTTGTCCTACCATACATTTAAAGGTTTACAGTTAAAGGTTGTCCTACCATACAGTTAAAGGTTTTCCTACCATAAAGTTAAAGGAGTTAAAGGTTGTCCTACCATACAGTTAAATGTTATACAGTTAAAGGTTGTCCTACCATACATTTAAAGGTTATACAGTTAAAGGTTGTCCTACCATACAGTTAAAGGTTTTCCTACCATACAGTTAAAGGAGTTAAAGGTTGTCCTACCATACAGTTAAAGTTTGTCCTACCATAAAGGTAAAGTTTGTCCTACCATAAAGGTAAAGGTTGTCCTCCATACAGTTAAAGGTTGTCCTACCATACAGTTAAAGAAGTTAAAAGTTGTCCTACCATACAGTTAAAGTTTGTCCTACCATAAAGGTAAAGGGTGTCCAGCCATACAGTTAAAGGGACACTAAACTGATTTTAACTGTAAGTAAATTATATCTGTTTCCATTATTCACAGGGAGGTGAGACGCTTATTTCCACATCCCTGTGAATAACAGAACACCTGGGAAATCAGCAACACCTACCTTTTGCATTGGCGCCCATGCAGTGAGATAGGCACTCGTGTCGGGACAACGAGCCTGACCGCAACTGAGAAGGACCTGTAAATGTAGTTTGGTAAATTAAGTGTGCAGTGTTACCCAGAACGTTCTATTATATAAGCGATGGGAATAAGCGATCTCACCTCCCTGTGAATAATAGATACAGGTTTCATGTACTTAACGTGACATGAAATTTGTTTGGTGTCCCTTTAAAGGTTGTCCTGCCATAAAGTTATAGGTTGTTTATTGATAAAAACTTCCAGTTGATATTTAAGGAAAAACGTTGATTGTTTCTTTTCTCTTTTTATAAGAAACTCTAGAGTCTTGTCAGAAACATGGACAATCTCAGCACACGCATCTCCAAGTTCAGCCGAGTATGGAACACAACCACGTTAGTGCCAAGCCAAAATTATGACTATGACTATGAAATGGACCCCCAAATGTAGCCCTCAGAAAGAGGAGCATATCTTCATTATGGTGATTTATATTGTGGCATTCTTGCTTGGGACTACTGGGAATGGCTTGGTCATCTGGATTGCTGGCTTCAAGATGAAGAAGACGGTCAATATTGTGTGGTTCCTTAATTTAGCCATTGCAGATTTCATCTTTACATTTTTTCTTCCATTTAACATTGCCTACCTTGCCCTCAATTTTCACTGGCCATTTGGCACTTTTGTGTGCAAGTTGAATAGCACCCTTGCTTTCATTAACCTGTTTGCCAGCGTCTTTCTACTCACCGTTATCAGTATAGACCGTTGCATTTCAGTGGTGTTTCCTGTCTGGTGCCAAAACCACAGAACCCCACGTTTGGCCTCATTTGTCTCTCTTTTTGCCTGGTTCCTTGCTCTCTGTTTCAGTTTACCCTATTTTGTCTTCAGAGATACTTTTGTAGAAAAGGATGGCTCTATAAGATGCTACAACAACTTTGACTATACTGAGGAAGGGATATTAACTGATCTAGGATTAAGAAGAATAAAGGCTACTGTGACTTTAAGATTCCTTGTAGGCTTTTTAATTCCATTTTCAGTTATTACCTTTTGTTATGGAGTGATTGCATTCAAACTCAAAATCAATCAGATGTCCACATCTACAAAGCCTTTTAAAATTATTATAGCTGTCCTGGTATCATTCTTCCTCTGTTGGTTTCCCTACCATGTATTTTCATTTTTGGAACTGTCAGCTACCACCAACCCTAACCTTGATAATGGAATACTACTTGTGATTGGAATTCCCTTGACCTCAAGCCTGGCTTTTCTCAACAGCTGTGTCAACCCTTTTCTATATGTCTTTATGGGCAGGGATTTCAAGGAGAAATTCCGGACTTCCATTCATTCCATTTTTGAGAAAGCCTTCATGGAGGACTCAATGCAGGCAGATCTCAAGAGCAAAACCAAGTCTACTTCTGAATCCAATTTGGTTTGAAATCCAGCTAAAAGAAGGGGGGTGGGGTGACAAATATACTGTATAGACACACATTGTTCATGTTCCTTTTACCTATTAAAGAAGTATGGTCATTGAGTTTGCTCTAATGTTACCCTTATGCCACCTGTTAAAGGGCATTTCCAACCCAACATATAATACATCTAGGCTAGCACCAACCAACCTCTAAGACCACAATACTTCCATGGTTCTTAGACATTCTTGTTTCAATGCTGGTTCTTCTGAGTACAGCAATCAGTCATGGCTGTGACAGTTGACATAACAGACTGAGGACCATATACCAACACGCGGTATTGTAAACTTTCAATATTACAGGTTATCAAAGAAGTATGGCTGTGACCAAACATTTACGACCGGATGGACGTAGAGTAGCATGCGGTACTAAAGTAGATTGTAAATGTACAACAGCTATTGTAATTCTATGAGCGAGAACGTAAGTGTACGGTCACGGTCATAAAACTTACAATCGTTAAAGGCGCGCTATCGCTAAATTGAAATATGGCCCGATGACTGCTGTACTACATCTAGTTTAAGGGCTTGTTTACACGTTGAAATTGCATCAAAACGCTTTGAACGACCCCCAACCGAACGCATACACACACACAATTAATGTCCGAATCGGCCATTCATTGTGGAAACACGTCTTGGTCAGGGGTCTGTGTCAAAATTGTACGTCTGTAAAAAGCTTTATAATGAAAACATCAAAACTATTTAAAGGACAACTCCACCCTAATAAGAACATCTTTTAGAAAGAATGGCCACTTTAAAATATGTTGATATATCATAGTTTACCCTATGAATTCATTACTGTAAGCCTGCTATGCTTCTGGATGCCTCATGGAAACTGAGCAATTTAGAAACCTGTACTGAGCCTGTACTGAGCCTGGGCATGCTCAGAAGAGGCAGATAGGGGATTAACATTTAGTCATTGGCTGTGATGTCAACTGTCAAATCCATAACTGACAGTTACTAACTGGAAGAACCAGGAAGCAGAAACAGGGGAAACAGGACATTGTGCAGGATTTCAGGTTAGACTTATATATTTCACATTTCAAACTATTACCGTTTAGGGTTTTGGGGGGTGATTTACCTGTATGTAAGTTTTCATTTTGAGTCTGGACTTGCCCTTTAAACAGGATCACAGGCTAATTAACTATGTGTAATTAATAAAGACATTAATGGTGATTTTCTGAACGAGTATATTTTTTAAGATAAATGAAATGTGCAGAAAGCCCTGAGTACTTTTGCCTTCAACTTTGATAATGTTTTAACCATTTTCCAGAAATGTTTATGTTCCCTTTTGGAAACAGCCATGTAGGGAAGTTATTATGCAAAACCTTTTTGATTTTTGGGTGTGTGTTTTCATAGACTTTAGTGTAAAAGTACAAAGAACATGTCTATGGCCACTGCCAGTGTCGGATTCGAGTGTTGGGGCCCACCAGGAAATCTGAAACAAGGGGCCCACCAGGACAAACTTAGGGGCCCACCTAACATTTCATATCTCTATTATCACTCATTTCCGTATCTATCTTACTCCTATTGCCTCCTATTTTTATTACAATCCATTTCTAACTTTCCCTTTGGCTCTGCATTTAAATTTTATAATTTTTCTATGTTTTCTTGGGTTAATGGGCTTTGTGCCCACCAGGGGGATTCCTGTAGTAATGGCTGCCTGTTTTGTTCTGATAGCATTTTCACGGAATCAATCAGACTTTTTAGATTTTCCGATTGTAATTTTCCAATTTTCTTTTTTTTTTTTGTGGTATTTTCAAGTTTTGATTTTCGTTTTTTTTTTTTTCTTACATCTCTGTTCCTTATGGTTCTCCTGCAGTGAATGCTTAAAGTTCTAGAAAGTGAAGAGTAGGAGCTGTCTGTGTGTCATCTAGTTCCTGCTCCTTCCTTGTCCTCCTGGAGGACTCTGGCATGCACAGGGGAGCCCTCCCTCCTCCCTTCCTCCAGCCCTCCAGATCCCTTTGCCCTTTGCTCCAGTTCTTTTCTGTAGTGTAGGGTGAATTTTCTGTTGTGTAACCCCCCCAGCCCTAACTGCCAGGTTAACATGTTTAAAAAAGCCCAGGAAAAAACTTACCAAGCTTTGTTCACTCTGCTCTTTCCATAGCTGGCAGCCACTTCTGTGATTGGCTGACTTTCAACCAATTACAGACATAGCTGCTGGTCTGGCCCCTATTGCTAATTCTGGAAACAGTAGAAATAGAGGGAAAGAAGGATGGTAAGTCAATTTCTGGGGCTTGTATCCTACACTACAGAAAAAAATGACTTTGGAGGTGGAGAAATCCTTTAAGGGATTTTTTTAATGTTATAAATTAGGGGAAAATGTGTTTTAGGCTGAGGTTTCTTAATAGTAGACCATATAACCTAAACAGCGAGAAACAAATGAAATAACATTAGGCATTAAAGTATTTTGTTATCCTATTGATTATAACTAGAAATAGCCGAACTTCCTCAAGTTCGGTTAATTTTCAAACTTCAATAAAAGTTCGACAGTTCAAAAACAAGTCCATTAAAGTCAATGGGCACAAATAGGTTGACAAGTTCTGATAAAATACAGTTAAAATAGCAATGGTAACTTACTGAACGTGGATCTGGGACTTGGGAAATGGTCTGGGGAACACGTACCTATCACCAAAACTTGTTTATATACTAACTCTCCTCACAATCGGGCAATCCTCGAGCTTCCGCATTGAATTTTCTAGGGTTTCTGAACTCAGTTGGCGTATTCGAAGGTTAGTGAACGCCATATTCGAGGGTGATATCGCCGAATTCGAGGGTTAGCAAACACTGCATTGGAGGGTGAT
This sequence comes from Hymenochirus boettgeri, assembly GCA_019447015.1. Lineage (NCBI taxonomy): Eukaryota > Metazoa > Chordata > Amphibia > Anura > Pipidae > Hymenochirus > Hymenochirus boettgeri. The sequence goes on from CM033475.1 coordinate 225,523,225, forward strand.
ATCTTCAAATTCGAGGGTTAGCGAACACACCGCATTTGAGGGTTATGGAGTGATTCGATTTGAAAATTCTATACTCCTCGAATGTTTAATAATTATCGGGGGAAAGTCTGCTATTTCGAAAAGAATGAAAGTTCGAAGAGTCAGAAAAAAAGAGGCAAACCAAAAGAAATTCTGCACCTAGTTCAATAAAATGGACACAAATAAAAAGTTTTTACATTTAGACAGAAACTACTTTGGAACAAAACTTTGGCTAAAACGGAACCATGGGCAGAAGTTCCAAACACAAAGAATGAAGAACATATGTAGTGACAGGGAAAGGTTTCTCTGCAGTGGCCCACAAAATAGAATTATGGAGAAAGGAACTAAAAGGTAAGCTGGGCTCTGTCCCAACACAAATCTAAACATTTGCCCTGAGCGATCATTAATGGTTTAAAGGACAAGCTAATTTGCGGTTATTCCTGTCATTTCTCTACTGTCTTCAAAAAAATAGTTTCAATAATTATCTCCATTTTTTTAACTATTAGTCTTTGTAAAACTCATTATTTATCAATGTCCCTTTAAATTTCTAAGATATATATGAATAGATATAGTTCTAATTTCTGTTCCCTAGATGGAAATTATAGATCATGTCATCTCTAATGGAAAAGGAAGTTTTAATCAACACAACTATTTTCATTATCCCTATTTTCTGTTTAATTATTATTCCGTCTTACAGCAGTTAGTTATTAATGTTATAATGTGCATCGAAAGTTCCAAACGGAATTATCCCGAGAGACTGTATTCCTTATTGCGTTAAGCTGTCTTTTTCCATAATATATCGAGAGGAGGGCAACTAGGGATGGTTTTCCGGTTAGGAAAGTTTCAAGTTCCGAATTTACGAAATTTTCATGGTTTCATCGTATTTTTCATATCAGCAATTAAAGGGACACTATTGTGAAAAAATTACTTTTCCTCATCTTAATCTATAAATGAATACATGTAAGTAGCACTTATTCTGAGGTGTGTGTGTTGCTGCATGCCTTCAATCCAACACATGTTTTGCTCAGGAGCAGTATCCCCCCTCCCTCTTTTAACCACTCCCATTTCCACCTGACCTGACTTTTCCCCCACAAACTAACTGTCAAACTGCACACAGCATTCTAACTGTCAAATCTCTGTCACCATTCCAGTTACAGCAAACTGCTCCTAGAAGAATAGTTTATGAGAAAGGCACTTGATTGACAGCTGAAATGTACAATGTTATAGATTGGATATCTATAGAAATAGGGGACAGATCAAAAATGAATGGTACAGTGGTAGTTGGGAAGAATTAGTTTCTTTAAAATAACTTTTTTTAAGTATAGATGTCCTTTAAAGGGCATGTCCAGCCCCCCAAACTAAAATTTCACCAACTAGTGGCCCCGCTGTACAATTTAAAAAAATCCTTACCTTACATCTCTGCTCCTTATGGTTCTCCGATAGTGTCTCTTCAAAGTCCAGGAAATGGAAGGGTAGGAGCTGTCTTCCTGTCCAGAAGATTTCTGCCTGTTGTGTCCTCTTAGTTTCTGCTGGCACAGTGGAGCCCTTTTCCCCTACAATACAATGGCCTACAATATATAAAAAGTTTGTAAAGAGGGTGGAGATTCCCTTTAAGATTATGTTTTATACTGTAGTTTCAGGATCGTTAATTTTAAAGTTTTCATTGACCTTTCAATAAATAGGAAAATACGATGTGGACCTCTGACAGCAAGTTCCATGTAAAAAATGCCATTATAGTTTGACTTTTTTTAATGGGTGTGGGCATTGATACATGAAAATTTTGTTTGTGTATCTTTTCTGCAGTTAAAAAAATTCCTATACACTCCTTGAGTTGGCTCAGTGACATCAGGATTGAGTAATGATATAAAACAGCAAAGCAGCGAGAGAGTCAAACCACAGAAGAGGGAGAGAGAGAGGAAGAGCTGGATCTGCCAGGATTCTAACCACGTGAGGATTCTATGCACACCCCTGTAATATACTGGGGGGGTGGGGGTGGAGGGGGTTGTAACACGGAGGGAATGCATGTTATTATATATATTATTGTAATAAGATGAATGATTATGTAATCTAAAGATTTAACACAACTCTAATTAAAGGGACTGTTATCCTAGAACTACAATTTAGAAGCAAATTGATGTTGTATGTGAAGTACAGTGGAGCTATGCAGGACGCTCACTGAGGCTCACAGATAAGGCAGATGGTTTAGAAACGAACACTGGGTCCTGTGCGTGTTTACGTCTACATGAATACCTGCTTCTGCATGTTGCATGCTGAGAATTTAGCTTACATTCCTGGTTAAGTTAAAACACTAAACCGCCTGGGAGACCCGGTGTGAACGCTGGACGGTTATTAATGTGCTAGTAGTACTGTAAGCAAAGTCCAGATCTTTTATTAGATGCCCCCTTGAGGTTGGGTCACACTGGCAAATTTTTCATCCCAACCATTTACCACAGGCGAGCAGTCAGCCGGGACGAATCACCGTCGGTCGTTGAGCAAATCGATATTTCCATATATCGGTTTGTCTGACCGCAAAATCGTCGGCGTTTCTGCTGTCGATTGTTCGCCTGGATCGGATAAACGGGAGGGAGAAATGTAGTAACAGCTGGGAGCGTAATCCCCTTACCCCACATACAGCAAGCACGGAACTCCAATCGTCCTTAGGCAGTCTTCAGCTGACGGCCATCCACAGCTAAGCGGAACATCTTTAGAGTAAACACAGAGGCATCTCGTGGCTGATAAAAACTTTTGTTTATTCAAATATCAAAGACACAAATATAATCGGGTCCGATACACATACAGAGGTAGGGTAGAGGGGAAGGCAGCCTGACGCGTTTCGTGACAAAGTCACTTCCTCAAAGGCTGTGGGAAGGTTCAACACTATCTCATTATATAGGTGGATTCCCAAGACTGAACCAATAGGACAAAACGGGACCATTAAAAACAATATTGCACCATATTTTTACATATATACAGATAGCCCTAATATTGGCAAAGAGCATAATAAACCAGTTGGTAGGTGAGCGCATCCAAATACATAGAAACATATCTGAATTCTGTACATAGGTATATCACAACACAACACGGATGCAGACAATGTTGCTAAATAGAAGTAACAATATGTGCAGTTAAACCACGCAAGATAGATGATCCAACTAAGTAACAGTGTAAATACTAAATTGGTCCCATAACACATAGTTACAAAATAGCAAATGTAGCGACTGAATATTCCGATAGAGGCATAAAACAAGGACGTTAACCTAAATGTTCATCTGTGAAATCACATACATGAAAAAAACGTTGGTACATCTGAGCAAATAATCAGTATCATATAAAATACATCTTTCATCAGAGGGAGAGGGGGAACTGGAAGAGGGGGAAGAATATACAAATATATATATGCTGCAGGGAAGAATACTAGAATGTTCCATGCTAGAAAATTGTAAATCCTGTAGATAGAGATACAAGCACTGGATCGGCCACAGGAAAGAATGTTATTCATTTCAGAAACAAGAGAGTTCAAACTCTCTGTTCAGGCCATGAGGTGTGATGGCCCCAAGTCTACTAATCCAGAGGGCTTCCTTTTTAAGGAGTGCTTTCTCGTCTTTGCCTTTACGTGGACCACCCAAAGTTCTATCTATGATTTGGAAGTGGATACACGTCTGACTTCAATGCATTTCTATTGTTTTGCTATAGCTGATTTGGTCTCCCCTTTAGGTATAGCTAGAAGATGTTCAGAAATTCTCTGGGCAGCCTTTCTTATTGTCTTGCCCACATATTGTAGGCCGCACTCACATGTGGCTAGGTAAATAACATACTTAGTTTTACAATTCGCATAATATTTCATTTGGAAAGTTTGTCCATTCGAGGTACTAGTAAACTTCTTAGTCGGTTGTATGAATGGACACACTGTACACCTACTATGGCCACATTTATGAACGGACAAACGGGCAAGCATAGGAGACCCCACGATCGGCTGTGATTGTTTGCTCGAAAAATCGCCTTGTGTGTACCCTTGTTATTACAGGAAGCCTTAGCCCACTTACATTAACCTGCACTATTGGGTTCATTGAGTAGGTCTTCAGAATAAAATAATAGGTTGGATCACTTTATGTTTACCAATATCTATCAGTCATTCCCTGATGGTATAAACTAATTTGATTATTACTCAACCTTGGCTTTAATCTGTACTGCCACCTAGTGGTTTGTTTTGTTTTAAAATTTTGATTATGTTACACATGTTAGAAATATGTTTTTGGGATTTCCAAAAGACATTTGCTAAACTTACTTTGTGTCCTTTTTGTGTTGTTGTTTTAGGCTTCACTCTGTTCTCATTTCAGGCATAGTCATGATATTTAAGGGACGAAAGTTTGGACAGTTATTATTATTATTGTGGATTTACATGGCACCAACCTTTTCCATAGCGCTTTACAATTCCATGTATACATTCACATCAGGCCCTGCCCCGAAGAGCTTACTATCTAAGCAGATTTATTTGACACATACAACCTATCAGTATATGTTCAATTATGGGGGAAACCAGAATTACCATACAGTTAAAGGTTGTCCTAACATACAGTTAAAGGTTGTCTTGCCATGGAGTTTAAGGTTGTCTTGACATACAGTTAAAATTCATCCTACCATAAAATTAAAGGTTGTCCTAACAATACAGTTTAAGGTTGCCCTGCCATTCATTTCAAGGTTGTCCTGCGATACAATTTTAAGGTTGTACTTACAGTTAAAAGTTGTCTTGATGGATCTGTTCTCGGGTTGATCTTTAAGAAAAAAAAAATATTGATTGTTTCTATCTGTTGTATTCAATTAGATCAACTGGACTTGAAATGTAGTTCTTGAAGACGTTTCGCTAGTCATCCGCACAGAGCCGAGAACATCCCCACTAGCACAGAGGCGAAGGCTAAAGAAATGAAACATCTCAGAGGAGCCCTTAAAACTTGTGGATATCCAGACTGGGCCTTTGTCAAAAGAAGTAGAAGGAAAGAAAAGAACACAAATACCAACAGTGAAGGGGAAAAGCGAGACAGAAGGAAGAACATGGTCATCCCATATGTAGCAGGGGTCTCCGAGAAATTAAGAAGAATTTTCAAAAAACATCGTATCCCTGTCTGCTTTAAACCGAACAACACACTGAGGCAGCAATTGGTACATCCAAAAGACCCAATACCAAAACACAAGAAAAGCGACATCATATATGCGGTGCAGTGCAGTGAAGAATGCTCTGATTTGTATGTGGGGGAGACCAAACAGCAACTGCATCAACGTATGGCCCAGCACAGAAGAGCCAATTCCTCGGGTCAGGACTCAGCCGTGTATCTGCATCTTAAGGATAAAGGACATACCTTTGAAGATTGTAATGTTAACATACTGGCGAAGGAACGTGACTGGTTCAAGAGAGGTGTTAAGGAGGCCATTTATGTGAAAATAAAGAAACCAAGCCTAAATAGAGGTGGGGGGGTTCGACACCAACTGTCTGCCATGTACAATGCTGTTTTAACACCTTACTCTGGGCGTTCCTATAACACCTCTTAGCCACTATCTAATCACACCCTTAACACCTGGCTGTGATATGCTAATTGGGATTTTCCAGGGTACATAATTGCCACAGATTCTTGTACAAGTCATTCTGAATTGAGAAAGCCAGTCGGATGACTAGCGAAACGTCTTCAAGAACTACATTTCAAGTCCAGTTGATCTAATTGAATACAACAGATATACCATGACCTGGATGAATGAGAACCTTCACAAGCATTGATCCCTGTAGTTTTCAGATAACGGTGTGCATGCCAATTGCACACGTCTTCAAGAACTACATTTCAAGTCCAGTTGATCTAATTGAATACAACAGATATACCATGACCTGGATGAATGAGAACCTTCACAAGCATTGATACAGGTACAGTAAACTGGGATTATTGATACAGGTACAGAAAACTGAGGCTATTGATACAGGTACAGCAAACTGGGACTTACCATACAGTTAAAGGAGTTAAAGGTTGTCCTACCATACAGTTAAAGTTTGTCCTACCATAAAGGTAAAGTTTGTCCTACCATAAAGGTAAAGGTTGTCCTACCATACAGTTAAAGGTTGTCCTACCATACAGTTAAAGAAGTTAAAAGTTGTCCTACCATACAGTTAAAGTTTGTCCTACCATAAAGGTAAAGGTTGTCCAGCCATACAGTTAAAGGGACACTAAACTGTATTTAAACTGTAAGTAAATTATATCTGTTTCCATTATTCACAGGGAGGTGAGATCGCTTATTTCCACATCCCTGTGAATAACAGAACACCTGGGGAACTCAGCAACACCTACCTTTTGCATTGGCGCCCATGCAGTGAAGATAGGCACTCGGTCGGGACAACGAGCCTGACCGCAACTGAGAAGGACCTGTAAATGTAGTTCTGGTAAATTAAGTGTTGCAGTGTTACCCAGAACGTTCTATTATATAAGCGATGGGAATAAGCGATCTCACCTCCCTGTGAATAATAGATACAGGTTTCATGTACTTAACGTGCACATGAAATTTGTTTGGTGTCCCTTTAAAGGTTGTCCTGCCATACAGTTATAGGTTGTTTATTGATAAAAACTTCCAGTTGATATTTAAGGAAAAACGTTGATTGTTTCTTTTCTCTTTTTATAAGAAAACTCTAGAGTCTTGTCAGAAACATGGACAATCTCAGCACAGCATCTCCAAGTTCAGCCGAGTTATGGAACACAACCACGTTAGTGCCAAGCCAAAATTATGACTATGACTATGAAATGGACCCCCAAATTGTAGCCCTCAGAAAGAGTATGCATATCTTCATTATGGTGATTTATATTGTGGCATTCTTGCTTGGGACTACTGGGAATGGCTTGGTCATCTGGATTGCTGGCTTCAAGATGAAGAAGACGGTCAATATTGTGTGGTTCCTTAATTTAGCCATTGCAGATTTCATCTTCACATTTTTTCTGCCACTAAGCATTGCCTACCTTGCCCTCAATTTTCACTGGCCATTTGGCACTTTTGTGTGCAAGTTGAATAGCACCTTTGCTTTCATTAACCTGTTTGCCAGCGTCTTTCTACTCACCATCATTAGTATAGACCGTTGCATTTCAGTGGTGTTTCCTGTCTGGTGCCAAAACCACAGAACCCCACGTTTGGCCTCATTTGTCTCTCTTTTTGCCTGGTTCCTTGCTCTCTGTTTTAGTTTACCTTATTTTATTTTCAGAGATACTTTTGTAGAAAAGGATGGCTCTATAAAATGCTACAACAACTTTGACTATACTGAGGAAGGGATATTAACTGATCTAGGATTAAGAAGAATAAAGGCTACCGTGAGTTTGAAATTCCTTGTAGGCTTTTTAATTCCATTTTCAGTTATTACCTTTTGTTATGGAGTGATTGCATTCAAACTCAAAATCAATCAGATGTCCACATCTACAAAGCCTTTTAAAATTATTATAGCTGTCCTGGTATCATTCTTCCTCTGTTGGTTTCCCTACCATGTATTTTCATTTTTGGAACTGTCAACTATCACCAATCCTAACCTTGATAATGGAATACTATTTGTGGTTGGAATTCCCTTGACCTCAAGCCTGGCTTTTCTCAACAGCTGTGTCAACCCATTTCTATATGTCTTCATGGGCAGGGATTTCAAGGAGAAATTCCGGACTTCAATACAATCCATTTTTGAGAAAGCCTTCATGGAGGACTCAATGCAGGCAGATCTCAAGAGCAAAACTAAGTCTACTTCTGAATCCAATGTGGTCTGAAATTCAGCAGAAAGAGAAAATTATATATAATAAAATAATGTATCTACAACCATTGTAATGTAATTTAAGAAGATTGTTAGTTTACATCTAGGCTAGCACCAACCAAATTCCAACTTCAATTTTCTTTGGCTCAAAAGACCTTCCAAAAGTGATCTATAGATTTTAGGAGTGGACATTCCCTGACAAGGCTATCAAATGACTTCCACCTAAGGAAGAATTGTACTTCAAAATTGACAACCTTTGAGTGCTGTACTGAGTACCTTTGGCACTTGTTCTTTCTTTTTTATTTAAGTTTTTATGTCTTTTGCAAGCAGCCATTTTTTCTTCTACTTCTCATGCATGTTCTTTGTGCTTTTACACTAAAGTCTATGAAAAGGCATGTCCGCCCTTAAAACACAGAATTGGCCACATGTCCGTTACCTTCCCCCAACCACAACTGCCATATTTAGCACATTATATAATGGATTATTAACCATATATTTAAATTTAATTATTGCCTCCATTCTGGTAGAGGAAGCTGACTTCTCCCTCCATGCTGTCAATCAAGGCTGTAACTGCCAATGATTGACTGCTGATTCCCCTTCTGCCTCCTCTGCACAAGTTCAAGCTTATATAAATAACTCATTGAGCAGAGGGAGGAGGCAGATACTTTTTCCAGAAAGAAGAACAATTATCAATTAATATCTGGTTCCAAATACATGTAATAAACTGGAAATAATAGCAGTTAAGATTGTAGGCAGACAACTGACAAGTCACCATAGTGTTTTGTTTTAAGGGGGGGGCATTTCCTTTAAGAACTTTTTTAATATAAGTATTCTTATTAGAATATGTTTCTATTTAGGTAAATGTTTTATACACTAAACAGATTCTGTAATGTTCCTTCAGTTTTAACTATTACTGAAAGGAACAAAGAAAGGTGACATTTTTATGATCATACGAATGAAAAGTCTCCAACCACACCTAGGTAAATCCAATATAGACGATTAAAAAGAATTATCTTGAGTTCTTTGTAGAGAAGTTTCTTAGAATTTTGTAAAAGATTTGTGTAACAGGGAAAGTTCAGTGGAAATTAAATTATTTTAAAAATTCTTAGTTTATATTACACATACCTAGTTATTCTATATATTCTCTTCCATTTTCCAAAATCGGTTGAATTTATACCCTATTCCCTGCTGTTGACATTAATGAGCTGCCATTTCAGGTTCTGTAATGGTCCTTTTTCTTCCCAGAATGCACCACTTCCTTGGAATGTCCTTAGAGTAATTTCTACTGATTGGCTGTTGGATGGGTCAAACATGCTCAGATCTCTACTGAGCAACTGAATCAACCCAGGCACTTGGTCAAGGGCAAGACCATAACAATCTCTATTAGGGGTCTTGCAAACAGGATGTCAGGATATAAATGCTAAATGGGCAGGTTAAGGTCATTAGGATGGGAAAATACTGCTCTTTTTCTTAAAAGTATATGTATTTGCACTGAACTTTCCCTTTAATCTTCCCCTTCCCTGCACACTGGCTATTAAAACAAGGAAAGACGCATTTAATCCAGTGCTTTATACTAAAAGCAAAAGACCTCCAATTAAAGAGGTGGGTTGGGGTACTACATTCGTCTGGAAGCTTGACATACCCGTATCTTTCTAATAAATTACATACAATAAAAGGATGGTAAGGCTGAGTACATACCAGCAGATATTTTCAGCCGACTGACTGATCCACTGCATGGTCCACTGATCGGTCGGTTAGTCGAAAAAATCTGCCAGTGTGGGGCGGCCGGCCGTGACCGACCTCGAAAGGACGTGACGGTAATTCACGATTGATCATTCGAACTGTCTGCTGCGGCCACTATTGCCGAGCGCTCGGTCAGGACAAATAGTCCCTTTGTGTGTACCCAGCCTAAGATCACTCCTTTGGCCATATTACAATAAATATGGGGGAAGTTCTACTGATCGGTGCAAAAATTCATACAAATAAAACATGACCAATTAGGGATTGTGTGAAGAAATCTCCAGACCATTAGGGATCCTCCATACATTGATATTTAAATCTGTAAATAAAAACCCTGCTGGTTCCAGACCTCAGATTATAATATAGGGGAAAATCTGGGCCGATTACATATTACCTGCAGTGGTCTATGCTCCACTTAACTCCCTCTGCTGACCTCACCTATAGTTCTCTCCTCCTCTCTCTTCTAGCAGTGCAGGCACACAATGGGATTTCTTCTTCATTTAAAGGGTATCTCCACTGGGAAAATGGACTTAGGGGTTTGGGTTTAATTCAAAGGCATGTACACTGTAAAAACAAGTTTTCCTTACTGGATAGTTGTGGCTTCAAACACAAAGGTGGTGTATATTTTCCCTACTATCCTTCCAGACCCCACCTTTGTGCTTGAATCTTGCTGGCTTCCTTCTCCACTATGGTTACGTTCTTAGGACTGCCCCCATGAGATTTTCTAATCTCCAACACCCAGTTGGTCAGAGAGTACCGCGGGAGTGTTACACACGTGCGTGCCATCAATGCTTGTGCACGTCCCATTGACATTGAGGAGAGCATGCACCTGTGATGTCATTGCACCGTGCAGTCTTATATTGGGCACAGTGCATTAAAGCCACAGTGCTGGTCGTGGTATTCATCAATAAAACCTGCAGGAGCCTGGAATGAAGGGAAGAAACTTACCCGGCCTCTCGCTCCTCCACTGTTCTTCCGACAGTACAAACTCCATCAGGACCTGTCAGAAGAACAGCTGAGGAGCGCGAGACAGGTAAGTTATAGCTCCTTTATCTCCCTGTTCTTCAGTTAAACCAAAACCCCCATTTCCCCAGTGGAGATACCCTTTAATGGATCCAGACTTTCTTTGTGTAGAACACTTATTAAAGAAATAACTGAAAAGATGAGTCCATGGATTTTCATTTAAAAGTTCTTTATTTTTACCACAGTTCCCCATCCTAGCACATCATGTCTTGTTCTCTAGTTCAGCTTCTGTAATTAGCAGGTTTGGGACCAATTATGTTTCCAATGTGACGGACTCTAACTCCAAGCTTGTGAATAGACATTTGCATCGTATGAAGCCTTTTAGATGCAACTTTTCAAATTCAATGAAATACGTTTTATCATTTAGTTCTAAGAGCTTCTCTCTGCAGCAGAGGTTTCAGTAACTGGTAGAACTTTCCAACCAAAAGGAGGAGAAATGAGAACGGTGTCTGTACCTTCCTTTTCAATGTAAGGTCTTGTTTACTGCAATCCCTGCAATGTGGATATTGATATTGAGTATTGTCTGTTATTGGAGGGCGGTTGTTTTCATATTGATATCGTCATTTTATTTGAAAGAAAAAAAAAAAAAAAGAAACTTAATTCTTAAACTTTATGCTTGCGGTCCTAAGAGTTGGAAATAAAGTACTTTATCATTTTTTATGGCCACGTCATTAACCCCCGGTATAAACCTGCAATGTCACCAATACCGTTAGTTTGTAAATATGTCCCTATGTTTGGTAATTTATAGCCATAAGATTCAGACATGGCTGGTAAGAACTCAGTGTATCGTTAAGGTCTCTAAATGTACTTTGTATGTGGTATGTGTGTAGAGATGGACTTAGAACCAAACCCGAACCTGAGTTCGACCCTTACTTTAGTAGTTCGGACAAACTCAGTTAATTAGAACTTTCTGAACCAGTTGGGTTTTTCGAACTCGCAGATGTATTTTCGCTAATTATTGAAAATTTCATGATTATGGAATTTACGTACCTTTCGCTAACCCTCAATTTTGCCCATAACCCTCGAATGTACATTTTTGGCGATAAACCTTGAATGCGGAATTTCTGGATATCTCTTGAATGTTGCATTTCGGTGACAACCCTCGAATGTATCGTTTGGTAACCCTTGAAAGTATTGTTCAAATTTGCTAACCCTCAAATGTATTGTTCGATTTTCGTTAACTCTTGAATGGATCATTCGAATTCGGTAACCCATGAATGTATCGTTTGCTAACCCTCGAATGTAATATTCAGTTTTTGTTAACCTTCGAATATATCATTTTAAATCGGTAACCCTAGAATGTAATGTTCGATTTTTGGTAGCCCTCAAATGTATTGTTCGGTAACCTTTGAATGTATGTTTGAGTTCAGTAACCCTCGAATGTATTGTTAGATTTCCGGTAACCTTCGAATGTATTGTTCAAATTCACTAACCCTCGAATGTATCGTTCGCAAATTCGCTAAACCTCAAATGTATTGTTCTATTTTCGGTAACCCTCTAATGTATCGTTTGAACTATTTCCTCCCATTCACTTTAATGGGTTAGTTTTAACCTAAGTTCTATTGTGCTGCTCTCCTTAAATAGAAGTCAATGGTGATACGCTCCTGATCGTGCCATTGGTCTTAATTAGATGGGATTGCCGTGCCGTGAGCAGGATTTATAACCTTCCCTATGCGCACCGCGGCCCTGATGTCTGTGCTCCAGAATGTAATGAGGAGTTCATAGAAATATGGAATGGGGTAATTTCCAAGCAGCTATCAAATAATCTATGAAAAGACAAACAGGTGCTACACTCTACATTCCATGTAAACCCCACTCTATTATCATTATAATTACTTTCATTCAAAAGGACACTGATGGGTACTTATTAAGAATAGCTGAAAAGGGGCCATATGATGAACCATCCACGCAAAAGAGATTCCTAGGGGTTATAGTGGATGAATTTACAGTTGAATCAGGGGTTTAATTTCATTAAAAATGAAATTTACAAAAGTGTTAGGAGATGCTATGCATTATGGGAACATTTAAAGGGCAATTTACCAAGAGCCATAACCGCAGATTTTAGTCTTAAAGTCACAATAGCCCATTTGCAGAACCCAGGGTGACTTATTAAGAGAGTTACAGTCAAGAGAGTGTGTCAGTTTGAGATAAGGTTTAGTCAACATCTCAGTGACTAATGTAGAATTTAAGGGAGAGTGATTGTGGATAAAATGCTTAGGGTCAGTATCCGATAAAACGTCACCATATTTTACTGTTTCCCATAACTCCTGGGTACATTCCTACAGTTATAAAAACTCCTGTGTCCTTGCAAAGCATTACATACTCCCACAATGACCATGCAGAGCAATGTACACTCTCTCCCCCTAGGCCTGTACTGTATATTGCACTGAGTAACAATCCTACTTAGAAGTTCTTCAACCTTTTTATACTGTGATAATTTCAGTCATTTACACACCTGTGTCCTTAATTCTTTAGTGTTCGGTAAAGTTCCCGACCGCTTCCTGCTTCTGTTACACTATAACGCGCATGCCCGATAATGCACACTATAGCAGAACAGAGGCAGGAAGCGATCGGGAATTTCGGAGCGGCCCCGCTGGATTGCGTGAAAGGTAAGATTTTCAGATCTTTGTTCCTGGCTATCCAAACATTAATTGAAGAACGAGAGGTAAGGCATAGCTCCTTAACCTCCCTGGCTTCAATCAATGTAGAAAAGAAATAGTTCACTATTGCTGTGAACTATTCCTTTAAATATCTGGTTACAAATACATGTAAAATCTGGTAAAAATAGCATTTGGGTTTTTGGGCAGATAACTGACAAGTCACCAGCTTTTGTTTTAAGGGGAGGCATGCCTTTAATAAAACTCCATCTCCCTTCTATTATTTTCTAGTTAGTTGACCGTTTCCAATAAAAAAAACAACGCAGTACCAACCACGTCATTTATTTTAATCCTACCCCCTAACATGTTCTGATTATAAAAATAAACATCTGAAATTAGACTCCTGGAAACTTTTGGAGACGTCCAATTAAAATTAAAATTGAAAATTGTCATTCCGATGTTTTAAAATAACTATTTAAATAACAATAATAACAATAATAAATTTCCCTCTAACGTCATTGCGGATCAACGAACGACCGCCAATCGAGCACCCAAACACGTGTGATTCCCCACCAGATTAATGATAGGGGGTATAATTCACGGGAACTTACTAAATGATTAAATGAATTGAGTTTGTTCATTTATATAATGTTATTTATTATTTGGGGTATTTATAGAACCTGTAACATAAATTAGTTACATTCATTGATCCATCATTATACACGTGTGTGCGTGTTCAGTGTGAGAGAGTATGTTCGGTGACTGAGACAGCGTGTATGGTCAGTGTCTGAGAACGTGTATGGTCAGTGTGTGAGACAGCATGTATGTTCAGTGTCTAAGACAGCGTGTATGGTCTGTGTGAGACAGCGTGTATGGTCAGTGTGTGAGACAGCATGTATGTTCAGTGTCTAAGACAGCGTGTATGGTCTGTGTGAGACAGCGTGGTATGTATGTCTGAGAACGTGTATGGTCAGTGTGTGAGACAGCATGTATGTTCAGTGTCTAAGACAGCGTGTATGGTCTGTGTGAGACAGCGTGTATGTTCAGTGTCTGAGAACGTGTATGGTCAGTGTGTGAGACAGCATGTATGTTCAGTGTCTAAGACAGCGTGTATGGTCTTGTGAGACACGGTATGTAGTGTCTAGAGAACTGTATGGTCATGTGTGAGACAGCATGTATTTCAGTGTCTAAGACAGCGTGTATGGTCTGTGTGAGACAGCGTGTATGTTCAGTGTCTGAGAACGTGTATGGTCAGTGTGTGAGACAGCATGTATGTTCAGTGTCTAAGACAGCGTGTATGGTCTGTGTGAGACAGCGTGTATGGTCAGTGTCTGAGAACGTGTATGGTCAGTGTGTGAGACAGCATGTATTGTTCAGTGTCTAAGACAGCGTGTATGGTCTGTGTGAGACAGCGTGTATGGTCAGTGTCTGAGAACGTGTATGGTCAGTGTGTGAGACAGCATGTATGTTCAGTGTCTAAGACAGCGTGTATGGTCTGTGTGAGACAGCGTGTATGGTCAGTGTGTGAGACAGCATGTATGTTCAGTGTCTAAGACAGCGTGTATGGTCTGTGTGAGACAGCGTGTATGGTCAGTGTCTGAGAACGTGTATGGTCAGTGTGTGAGACAGCATGTATGTTCAGTGTCTAAGACAGCGTGTATGGTCTGTGTGAGACAGCGTGTATGTAATTTTTCTCTATTGATAAGTGAGATTCTTCTTGAAGGAGTGTATAGAATGGTTTTAGGGGACTATGTATACTGATCATGCACAGATATTTTTGTTATTATTATTATGGATTTATACAGCACCAACATCTTCCATTGCGCTTTACAATTACTAAGTCATACATATTGCATACAAGGGTACTAGATATAATACAAAGTTATAAATATTACATACAAGGGTAATGCATATAATCTACATATAGTGTGGCATAGCGATGAGTTAAATTACAGCAATACCGTGATACAATAGGAAGAGCGCGCTGACCAAAGGAGCTTACAGTCTAGAGGGGTTGGGGGTGACTCATAAGGTGAAGGGAGTCAGTAGGCTGTATGTAGATTGGTAGTGGAGTTTAATTAGTGGGTAGGATCACATTGGAGCAATGGGAGGTTTAGTGTCTTAAGCTGGGTACACACAGTACCGTCGTATCCAAATGTGTCAGTGAGTCAGGCAGGTGTAGGAGGGGAGAGAGTGGTCACCCGCTCCAGGAGCAGCCATGTTTGAATAGATCTCTTGAAGGTAAAAATGGGACAATGGAGGTTTCTTTTATCTGATAAAGTTAGTAGTTTGGCAATAGCAGCCAACCAATCATAATTTTCACCTGCCCACAGGCATCCAATCATTTTGGGTCTTGTTTTTTTCCCTCAAAAGTTCAGCTAACATTGTTTAGGACCTTGATTCCACACAAAACAATTCAGAAAACCAGATAACCAAGCGATGGAGCCCTATACATTATCATTGTATTATTTGTACTAGAACAGTATTTCCTCCACTTAGCCTGTAGTCATCCACAAGACAATAAAAGGGAGATTCAATAAAAGTTCTTATCGTTAAAAATGGTGCTAATTTTGCCCCAACCAATCAGATGTTGGCTTTTAAATGTTAAATAAGGTCTGATAGGTGCAGAAGGGTTGTAGCAGATGATATGAAATTTGTAGTCAAATCACCGAAAACAAAATTGAGCAACTCTTACAGATATTTTTAAATTTATTTTAGGTTCTCTGGGCAAACCCAATGATCTGAATTGTTTCAATTGCATATCCCCTGGGAAGGACTGCGATAGTGAGAGTATGAGGCAAGCTCAATGTTGCGGAGATCACAACCAATGTATAGACATGAAAATTGCAGGGACAATTGGTAAAAAACCTTTAAATAGTATCACTGAACCATCAGATCCCCCAATAAACAAAAATATTGCAACTGCACAGGAGAACTCCCCCAGTTCAAGTGAGACCTGAACTGCCTCCTAACGTTGTTTCATTGTCCTCTACAGCTGGTAATGTCAGTCCCAATTCAAAGCTTCTCACATGCACATATCTGTGAATAAAGATTGTTAGTTACTGGAGTTTTATTGTCTGTTCCCACAGGCAGCCTATCAGATACAAGCATGAAAGGATGTGGCAGCTTTCCTGAGTGCACCGGAGACCAACATTTCTCCAATCAAAAAACTTCCCTGATGGTGTCTTGCTGTAAAGAAAACTTCTGTAACAGCAAATCAGGTATAGTAACAGTAATGGCGGATGGAATCTACAAAATGGCTCACCATGGTTCAAATTACTGTGAAAGAGGAAGAGAGAATGTGG
This sequence comes from Hymenochirus boettgeri, assembly GCA_019447015.1. Taxonomy (NCBI): domain Eukaryota; kingdom Metazoa; phylum Chordata; class Amphibia; order Anura; family Pipidae; genus Hymenochirus; species Hymenochirus boettgeri. The sequence goes on from CM033475.1 coordinate 225,539,661, forward strand.
GTTATATGAGGCATCTTTGTTTCCAGATGTAATTTGCTTTCTCTAATTCATGATGTCATAATTCATGATGTCATATTAATGGGTGGGATACTGGCCAAAGTCAGCTGGACTGATGAAATGACCAACTGCCAGATGTGGCTCATAAATCAGGTCAAACAAGCTTAATACAAAAAAATGTACACTTAAATGCTTTCTTTCATCACTAGAATGGCCTGAGGAAGATAAATCCCCCAATGGGAAGCAGTGCTATAGCTGTCAAACTGTAGATGGAAAAGGATGTTCCTCTGAAGATTCCCAGATATCCCAATGCTATGGACCACTTACATCCTGTGTAGAAATGGCAGGAGTGAGCATGCAAGGTAATTCCTCCTATCATTCTAAACATAATTTCTCATGTAAAAACCGATACCAAAGACAGACTTTATAGCCTGCAGCAGAATGGTTAGTTTATTAATGTGGAGTTATGCAAGAAGTATTGAGGTTGGCATCACCCTTGGATTAGAAAAGAATTAAAGAAAACATTTTTTTTTGTGGCTCTAGGTGAATATCGCCTTTTAGGGCTGATTTGCTAAACTCTACAAGTGTTCCTGCTCTACAGCAACCAATCAGATGTTACCAAATATCTGATTGGTTGAGGCAAATGAACAGCTCTGGCAAATGTTTGCACCTTGTATTAAATAAGCCTGATCATCCTTCTTTAAAAAAAAAAAAAACCCAAACTGTCCACTCCTTAGGATATTAAATCATTCCTGTTCCCCCTATACCTTTTTAGGACCATCATCCTCTTGTTAGTCACAACCTTCTTAGATTATATGCAGCAGTTATCATGGACTTTTAACAGAATTACCTAAAAACGAAAAGAGCAAGAATTTGGACTTTTTTTTTGCTTGGTAAATACAAGAAGCTTTACATAGAGCAGAAGAAATCAGGGCTTAAGGGCAAATTTGAAATATGAATATTTTATATTGTTTATTCTCTTTTGACCTTAGATGAAAAACGAAAGGTCATGGTGATAAAGGGATGCGCCACGCCCACCATATGCACAAGCTCGGCCTTCCCACTGATGCACAATATAAACAATGCCACAGTCCAATGCTGCGAAGGAGATCTGTGCAACAACAAATTTACAGAGGACAACTACGACATCGATGGATCTTACACTAATACAAATATGGCTGAGAAAACTAGTGCAAATAACACATCCCAATGTCAAAAAAACAGCATTGTCTATGGAATGAATACAAATAACAGCCAGATTGCAGGTGGTTCTGGGAATGGTTCTATTGCTGGTAATGAAAGCACTGCATCCAACACAACTCTAACCAGGCAGAATATCACCAATTTCCAAAGTATCCCATTAACTACATCTGTTTCTTCAGTTTCTTCTAATAGCTCTGGCCTTCAAGACCAAGTCAACAATCGAAGTTTTGAAAATACAAACAATGCTTTGCCAGACTATAACAATGGATCTACCACTGGAAATCAGTCAGCAGAATACAATAACAATATCAGTGCCACAACTGATATCTCACTGGGATCTCATTGAAGAAATCATTATTTTTGATAATGGGAACGGAACTGTGAATGGAAGTATCAATGCCACGGATTCAGGCAACTCCACTGTCTTAAACGACACTACCAGTAACAATAACAGTATTTACCAGACATCACCACCATTTATTAATTTTGAGGTTGTTGTGATTGACAACCCCAGTAACTTGACAACTGAATACAATGTTACCAGTACTCTAAATGCAACATCCCAAGCTGATACCAACAGTACCAACAATTTTGATGACTTTGAGGCCTCTGGTTTTATTAATGAAGATTACATTTTCATGGTGGACAGTCCTACCGTCAATGACACTGCCAATTCAGACATTTCCAACCAGACAGAAATAGCAAATATGGAGGAGGATTCCAGTCCCTCGAATGCATCATCATCCAACTATGACACGGTGAATGGCATTGTCTTTAATAACGCAATCAAAGGAAACATGAGTCAGATCATTCCGGGTTCCATGAATCTTGCCGATGTTCTATCTGGATTAAACCTTTCAGGTAATGGAGGTAGTAATATGGTTAAAGTAGACAGTATATCGTTATTTCTCTAATGCATAACCCTCATCATCTAACTATGGTAATATAGCTGGCAGTGCTAGTCAAATGAGCTGTGCCAATCAGGTCATAGAATCTTAGAAATACTTGTGTAACCAGGCTGAGTATTTATATAAAGGTCATGGAAATTTGAGGGGACTTCTGTTATCCTTATGTTTTAAAGGAAGGGGCGTATTATTTCCTGTATTTCAGACATTTCAGTAAGTCATGTGACACTTATGACATAGATAAATAACAATTGTAACTGACATAGCTAAGCACCCTTTATAGTAATATAATTCAGAGGATATTTATTGATCTACATTATTAAGAGAGATTTAATAGACATTATCCTCACCATTTATGAAATATAGAGGTGCCCAGCCAAGGCACCAGGGCTTATAGCCCCCCTATGTAACTATATGTGTCCTGCCCACTTAGACACATCCATGTTCCACCAAATACTGGAAATCTAAGGTAAGTCCAGGGGTGAGGACCATGTGTTTTTGTATATAGTCAATTCCAGTTACTCTAATATGTTATACCATATAACATTAACAACAAAATTCTATATTAATCTATAAGAACGACTATGAGTTGGTAGAATCATATCGGGCTCCAAAAGATAAATTGTGTTTTATTGCTATTTGATTGTTACATTTATTCCAACCTGGAGCTAAATTAATCCAGATATTTCACATATTAATATTTCCAGAATTTTATGACAAATTCAAATCACCCAATGGGAAACAGTGCTATAGCTGTGGAACAGCCAATCGCAAAGAATGTTCCTCAAAAGAATCCTGGATATCCCCATGTTATGGACCATTTACATCCTGTGTGGAAATGACTGGGATCAGCCTGCAAGGTAATTCTGCCCTTTATTTTATTTAGAGATTTCATAGAAAATTAGCTAGAGTTTTGAAAAATCAAATCTCTGTAATTTAAAGAACTAAAGAGTAACATCTTTAAAAGAAGATAAGACCAAGAACCTTTGCCAACATGACTGTGGACATTACATTATTATGGTGGCCTCTAGGGGGAACTGGTGTGCAGATGGTTACTGCAAGTAAAGTTGGGTGATATCAGCTGCCTAGCCCAGTTGCCACTTTTTAAAGGGTGATATCTCATACCATAGTGCTGGATTGTTTCTATATCATCAGATAACGTAAACATTTTTTAAAAATTTTCAAATAATGTGGTAGCCAAACAAAGTTTTTCAGGGCAATTTACCCAGCGGCCCTGGGCAGGTATTTGGAGTTAAAGTTGCGCTATGCGGCTAAGCAGCAGCGAACCTCCATATTAGTGCCGGATGTGCAGGTTATGTAAAAGGCACCCGAGCATCCGGCACTCGTGATTCAATATCGCATTTACGGCAGTTGTAGAGCATGATTTTAGCGCCGGATAATAGCCAGCCTTAACTTACTCTGTGGGTAAATCCCTTATGGGATTTACCACGTACGCAACACGATATTGAATCGCGTTTTTAAGATTTACCCAGAGAAATAGCAGCTCTTGGTAAATCGCCCAGTTTATATGTTTTTGTTTTTGTGCGTACATATGGACACAAGTCATATTAAAGGAAATCTAAACTGGAAAAAAAACTTCAATAGTTTAACAGCCAGATATTCCAGAAGAAAGATATTCACACCAGAGGGGATGGACATGCAATTTAACAAAATGTGTGAATTGAGAATATTTCTCTTTATTGTGATCTTTTTATTGTATCATTTTATTTTTTGGTTCCCTAGATGACAAGCCAAGGATAATTGTAATAAAGGGGTGTGCCACACCTGACATGTGCCAGAGTATTACTCACCCAATGCTGCAGAATATATATGTACTCCGATGTTGTGAAGAAGATGTGTGTTACAAGTTTACCACAAACAACTTCCTTACTGGTGCCCAATTTACAAGTAATGACAGTGGTGTTGCCACTACATCCCCCTCCGTATCCCAAAACAGTGGAAACAGCAATGTCTATGGGATGAATCCAATTCACAGCCAAATATTAACAACTCCAGTGAGTAGCAGCACGAACAGCAATGACACCAATCAGGCTGGTGGCGTTAATTCATCCGGGTTCCCCGTACTGATGGCAAGTGGTTCTGGCAACAGTTCTGGTCCTGGTAACGGAAGCTTTCCAGATAATGTGGGCCAAACATCCCAAAACAACACAAATACCCAAAACATCTCCTTAGTTACATCCGTTTCTTCTAATGACTCTGTCCATCAAGACCAAGTCAACAATGGGAGTACTCAGGATGGAAATAACACCGGATCCAGCTCTTTGAACTGGTCAACCGAATTCACTGATAACACTACCCCAATAGATATGACTACACCAGGAAATGACATTTATTATGATGATGAGGTCTTTCTATTTGGAAACATCACATCTGTTACTGATAGTAACAACACCACTGATTCAGACTATTCCACTGGTTTAAACATGGTGCCGAGCAATGGCAGTCAGAGTAATAATACGAGAACTGTAGACAATGCCACACTTTCTAATGCAGCATCCTCATCATCTCAAATGGTTTGCACTACCAACTGTACCCAGAATGCATCAGGCATAATGAATCAGACTCAAAGCTTTCCATCTGGATCCACCAATTCAGGGGCTGGAGGAAGTAATAGTGGCAATGTAACAAATGTTGTTGTCCCAAATATAAATTCCCTGCCATTTAACCAAGACAATATGGCAGGTAGTAATCAGTCTATGTCCACCCTAACTAATGTTTTAAATGGTACCAGTGTCCAAGTCTATGGACGTAATTACACAGGAAATTTATTGAATTCCAATCTCTTTAATATACTTATGCCAACCAATAACAACAGCAGCAGTAACAATCCAAATCAGACTCTTATGAGTAATGTTGGTAGTGGTTCAATGGAAGCGGAAAGTTATAATAGTGGTAACGCTTCACCAACATCCCCCACTTCAGTAGTTGGAAGTAGTAATAGTAGTAACGTTCTAATGGCATCCAACACTTCAGGAGTTGGAAGTAGTAATGGTGATAATGTTTCACCAACATCCACCACATTAGGAGTTGGAAGTAGTAATAGTGGTAATGTTTCACCAATATCCACCTCTTCTGGAAATGAAAATATTAATAGTGGCAATGTTCTAATGGCATCCAACACTTCGGGAGTTGGAAGTAGCAATAGTTATAACATTTCCACAACATCCACCACTTCAGGAGACGAAAGTATTAATATTGGAAACGTTTCACCAAATTTCAGCACAGCAGGAGATGCAGGTAGTAATAGTGAAAATATGACAAATGTAGTGATACCTAATATATATGGCTCATTACCATCTGACAAAGGAACAAATGTCAGCTTTACAGGTAACAATACCAACACTGGCAGTCGAAATGAGTCTTTATCGGGTATTATTAATGGTGTTTCATCAGGATCAAACCCATCAGAGAATGGTAGTGGCAATGCCTCTACCATTTTATCCTCCATATCTAACCATACCAATATGAATGGTAATGGCTCTGTTTTAAGTTCCTCTTCTGCTGGGAATGAACAAACTATAGCTGTTAATAATGGATCTTCCAATGTTGGCAATGGCAACAGTTCATTGAGTAATAGCCCTCAACAGAATCCATCAGGTGGATATGATAATGGAAATATAGATGGATCTTCAGACATTAATAATACCACTGATGTTATAAAACAGGAACAAAATGTGGAAAATAAGGGCTATTTGTTTCCTGCAAGTTTATCTGCCCTTCTAATGGCAGTGCTACTTAATATACTGAATTGACTGTAAAGATCGATCAGCATTCTAGTATTGAGGCTCCATGGTAAAGTAAAATCTAAAGACTTGTTGTGTTCCTCTCTGTTGGAGCCGTCTCTATATCCATGAGGTTTAATGATAATGGATTATTCTATTTAATAATAAAAAACAAACAGGGAGATTCAATAAAAGTTCTTATCATTTAAAATGGTGCTAATTTTGCCCCAACCAATCAGATCTTATTTAACATTTGAAAGAAAACATCTGATTGGTTGGGGCAAAATTAGCACCATTTTAAACGATAAGAACTTTTATTGAATAACCCTGAAAGTGCAATAAAAAAAAAACAAAAAAACCCAACCATCAATGCTTCATATAAAGCATAAAAATTAGCATGTCCTATTACCCTCAGCACGTTTCAGGTTCTTGAGCTCTTCATCAGGAAGAAAATGGAACCCAGTGGACAGATATTTAACAGGAAAGTTGATTATATGCTTGAAATAATTAAACCTAAAAATACAAATGAAAAAAAAAAGTTAAAATAACATTTACTTAATTAGAACCTTGGATTTATCAAATGGTAATGTTTCAAATATTTTATGTAAGAGTTGAAATATTTAATATTTAGCTTTACAGAGGGCTTCAATTTATATTTATCTTGTCCGTGTTTCCTCTAATTATTAAAGGAGAACTAAGGTCAAATTAACAAAATTGTATTCAGGAAATCTTCTCTGCATCTGGTAACATGTTTTATCTGCCTAAATCTGTATTTATTATCAGCCCTTTAACAAAGACTTTGCAGACATCATCAGGCTCTTTACACCTTAGAAAACATTAAGAGCATTAAGCATTAAAGATTGGATTGTTTATGTACCATTTAATGTAAATTTTTAATGTAAAACTTCATGTTTCATAGACTTTAGTTCCCCTTCAAACACTTTTCATTCTCCCACATGCTCCATCTTTTACCTTTTTCTAAATGAAATGGGAAGAAGGAGGCCTCGGACCACAATGGACAGTCCATTTTGTGCTCCATGTGTAGCAGTCTGTTTTTAGTATCTTTTTGGTAAAACGGGTGAGTTTCCTGGCTGAAAGTGCGTGCCAGTGCATTATCTTAACGGACCATAAATCTCTGATCGGTTAAAAACGCACTGTGCAAACGTTTCTGTCCGGAAACAAACCTAGAGTAAAGAGCTCTAGCTCTGGAGGGCCAGGCCGGGATTGTTTAAAGGGCACACACACTCCTGAAAGAAGCACAATGAGGTCACACCCAATGGCTGTCTCTTCTTGCTGTTTGCAAACCAGATGATACAATGTTCCCTGGCAGTCGGGGGCAGTCACGATCCAATAGGAGAGTCTAGTTACACTAGAAAATGCATTGCACGAGCTGTGCACGTGCTCACTTCATTATTCATGATTTTCCTTTCGCATCTGATCACTTTTTGGATTTGCTGCAATCAGAGGGCCTAATTATTTGCACTGCACGGGAACGCGATAGATAGATAGATAGATAGATAGATAGATAGACAGACAGACAGACAGACAGACAGACAGACAAACAGACAGATAGATAGATTAGATAGAACAGACAGACCGATAGTGGTAAAGTAGATAGAGAGACAGAGACAGTCAAAGATAGATAGATAGATAGATAGATAGATAGATAGATAGATAGATAGACAGACAGACAGACAGACAGAGATAGACAGACAGATAGATATAGATAGATAGACAGAGATAGATAGACAGACAGACGACATAGAGAGGTGGAGGATAGAAGATAGACAGACAGACATAGATAGATAGATAGACAGACCGACAGAGACAGACAGAGAGATAGATAGATAGATAGATAGAGACAGACAGACAGAGAAATAGATTGAGAGATAGACAGACAGATAGATAGATAGATAGATAGATAGGTAGGTAGACAGACTAAGATAGATTGTAGACAGACAGAGATAGATTGGTAGAGTGATAGAGAGATAGATAGATAGAGAGAGAGAGAGAGAGAGAGAGAGAGAGAGAGAGGATAGACAGACAGACATATACCCCACTTGTATCTGTATGTCCCCCCATTCGAGGGGCAGGGATCTCTTTCATAATATGTCAAGGTGCACCTCACTTATTTTATACTGTATATATATACATAAGTAAAGCATAAAGATGAAGGCACTCACAGGTCTCATAGGAAGTTAAAACGTAACATATTTCAGTCAGTAAGGCGCTATGATATCCTATATATACACTAACCTTTGAACTTTATTTGTATACATTTTATTTTCTGTGTAATGGCTTGCATTTATCCCCCGTTGTGTATACTCTGTGTTTCTGTGTATATATTGAAAGTGTACTTGTTCCTCTTGTTTAAGGTGCAGCACAGCTGCTATTTTATATTAATATTATGGATTGCATGAAATCTATTAAGGAAATGAAATAGTTGATAGGCAGGTGAAATAATTGTTCTTGATCTAATTATTTCATAACCGATGAGGCGGATTTGGCATTGACTAATAAATGAAATTGAGAAACCAAACATTAGAGCAAAGCAACGATTCGGATATTGGTTTAAGATGGTATCGTGAAAGGATCCTGATTTACTCCCCATGTGTGATGTGTTCTTAGTATATAATAGAATTTCTATTACTGTACTTCAGACCAGTCTGTAACGTCCAGTTCCCAGAATTCATTTAGATATTTACCAAATCACCTGTCCCATACCTGAGTGAAATATACAATATATACTGAATACTGTTGAACTAAGAGGGCGTAAAAAAACAAGTTTTTCCAAAATATTAATGCATGGTGATAAAGTGTCAGGGAGATGTATTAAAAGTTTTTGTCTTAAAAATGGTGCTAATTTTGCCCCAACCAATCAGATGTTTGTTTTAAATAGTAAATAATATATGATTGGGTTGGACAAAATTGCCACCATTTTAACAACAATCAGGGAGATTCAATAAAAGTTCTTATCGTTAAAATGGTGCTAATTTTGCCAACCAATCAGAACTTATTTAAAAAGCTAACATCTGATTGGTTGGGGCAAAATTAGCACCATTTTAAACATAAGAACTTTTATTGAATAACCCTGCATAACTTTTATTACATCTCCCTGTTAATTGTCTCACCTGAAGACTTATGATTTTTAATTAACCGATCATGTATATAGTGTAAAACTAATAACAACTTTTATTTAGGGATTTTATAAAAGTCACCACGTGTTTAATTTTTAATAGGTGAACTTCCTATTAATTCCAGTAGAGGGTGTAAATGCTGGGTAGGACATAAAGGGAACACGTTTAACACACACCTCTTTTATATAGGTACTATTATGAATATTTATCTAATGTGTGTGATCTTACTAATTATAATGTATATTTAGTGCTTGAAGACAAAACAAATAGGTTATTTTTAAATAATATCTTACTCATTAGAGTAAAAGGATCTCACTTTTTTCTGGCCTTTATCTGGGTTTGCACAGTTTGTCCAACAAGTTTCAAACTTCCCTTTGGATTGAAACCTCCAGTAAGCAGGTTAACCTGCAGTATGGGAACCTCCTGGGATAAAACTCTTCCCCATCCTACTATTTGTTGTAAGGCCAAGTGGGAAAGTGCAAAGAGGATAGATGTTACTCTGAACAGGATTAGTGGAAGTCATTGAACTAGCCATGGTACATTGAGTTACAATGAACTTTCTACAATAATCAGTAGCATATAAGTTACTACATGAATGGTAGTAGTAGGAGAATAGTTCACCACAAAATGGGGAAATCATAACCTACCCATCAACTTAATATTCCTGTCATTATTTAAAGTCTAACTAAATGTGACCAAAGTGTGTCCTCTCTAACAGTTTCATTTTTATGGGGCTTGTGACAGCTGTGGAGATAGATGGTGCCATAATTGTTTAGTTCCATTGTGGCCTTGTGGGGGGTTTTCTTGACTCTTTAGACAATGAACATGACAAGGATGTGTTCATTATGATACCGTGATGGATTTTATCATGATACAGCCAGGATTACTGACTGGTATCAGTAGTTTATGGCAACATTCTTACTCTATCATCATACCATAAAATAAAAAAACCACAACAGTTGTAGTAGGCAATATGATGTGTATACGTGTTTTTCAACGTGGTCATAAAAAGTAGTGTTATATACCAGCCACTGATGTTTTACACGGCTGTAAAGATAAGGTGTTAACATGTTTTAGTTATTTAAATATGGCTCAAAGTTTTAACCCCTTTTCCCTTCTCTGCCTAACTGGACCATAGGGCAAACATATTTACCCTGGTGTAAAAATGTCTATGCCCAGGACACTCAGGGAGCTATGCCCCTCTGCACCCCATATTACACACCAGGGAACTGGATGGTAACAATACCTTGTGCCTTCCCCTTTTAATCCTAAGAAACAACCAGTACTGATACTGTCTAAAAATATCCATATGTTAATATTCTTATCCTGTCCTATGGCATGGACAGCACCACCAAAGGCAAACCACTCCCACGTCCCCCCTTTCATGTCACCACTATGAAAACACAGTTGCACCGTTTTACCTTGTTTGACTTACACAGCCTAATGTGATTCCACTCTACTCCATAGATACCGACATCCACATGTTTGGTGGATATGGACAGGCATAATAATGTGAGAGTCTTGTGTCCGTATTTATAAGGATCGCTATCGGTAATTAAGTATAAGGATGATGATCTCTTCTAATCATTGTACATATCATATCTACCCAATGCTGAAATATGGACAACGCACAGGAATTCAATATAATACAAGTCTTTTTTTAAAATAACATTGGAATAAGTTAAAGAATGAATACATTTATTACAATAGAGACGAGAGGAATTCTGTGATAATAGTGGTAAAAGTCTAATGGCATCCAACACTTCAGGAGTTGGAAGTAGTAATGGTGATAATGTTTCACCAACATCCACCACATTAGGAGTTGGAAGTAGTTTCTAATGGCATCCAACACTTCAGGAGTTGGAAGTAGTAATGGTGATAATGTTTCACCAACATCCACCACATTAGGAGTTGGAAGTATTAATATTGGAAATGTTTCACCAAATTTCAGCACAGCAGGAGATGCAGGTAGTAATAGTGACAATATGACAAATGTAGTGATACCTAATATATATGGCTCATTACCATCTGACAAAGGAACAAATGTCAGTTTTACAGGTAACAATACCAACACTGGCAGTCGAAATGAGTCTTTATTAGGTATTATTAATGGTGTTTCATCAGGATCAAACCCATCAGAGAATGGTAGTGGCAATGCCTCTACCATTTTATCCTCTATATCTAACCATACCAATATGAATGGTAATGGCTCTGTTTTAAGTTCCTCTTCTGCTGGGAATGAACAAACTATAGCTGTTAATAATGGATCTTCCAATGTTGGCAATGGCAACAGTTCATTGAGTAATAGCCCTCAACAGAATCCATCAGGTGGATATGATAATGGAAATATAGATGGATCTTCAGACATTAATAATACCACTGATGTTATAAATCAGGAACGAAATGTGGAAAATAAGGGCCATTTGTTTCCTGCAAGTTTATCTGCCCTTCTAATGACAGTGCTACTTAATATACTGAATTGACTTTAAAGATCGATCAGCATTCTAGTATTGAGGCTCCATGGTAAAGTAAAATCTAGAGACATGTATTCCTCTCTGTTGGAGCCGTCTCTATATCCATGAGGTTTAATGATAATGGATTATTCTATTTAATATTAAAAAACAAAGTGCAATAAAAAAAAAAAAAATTAACACCTGGCTGTGATATGCTAATTGGGAGAAAACTAGTCGGATGACTAGCGAAACGTCTTCAAGAACTAATCTTTAAGTCCAGTTGATCTAACTGAATACAACAGATATACCATGAACTGGACGAATGAGAACCTTCACAAGCCCCCCCAAGAGTACAGAAAATTGACTGGAAGGGGTTGTGCATGCAGTAGTGGGAGTAGAGGAGATGAACTGAATCACTCATACAGGGAAATGCAATATTTTAAGACGTGAGGCTGAGGCCCCACTACAACGCACTAAATCGCTCCCGCAATCGCAAGCGTTATCGCATGCAATTGCGTGTGTGATTTCTGTGCGTTATCGCACATTGCGCCATGTTTGCGCATGTGTTTGTGTAAAAAAACAGTGCACCCAAAACACAAATGCGTGCGCATCGGAAATCGCGGGGATTTTTCCATGTTAACAAAAATTGCATGCGCAATCGTGTGCGCAAAGTGCACATGAGCTAAAAATGCATTATTGTGGCTTGCCCTTAAACACTACTTACCTGACCACATTCCTGTAATGCAGCACATAATAACATAGCGGGAGCTCAGTAAGGTAAGGAGTGAAGGAGGCACTGCAAAAAAAATAATGCATTGGGTGCAATGCACTATTTCCTAAAACATTTGGAAAAAGCATGTAAAAGTGTGAAGTCAACACTAACCCAATATTACATGTGATAGAGTAGATCTAACATTAATTTATACAATGCTAGGATGTATTGCGTATCCCTTACGGTACACACAGATGGATTTTTCATCCCGACCATCCGTTCATCTGATCCGGGTGAACGGACAACCGACATCGGTGGCCGTCGCCGCCAAAATAACCTCAGATTTCTTTTTGCCCTAAACAACAGTTACATGGAGGTATCGGTCGGTTGGGCCAAAAAATCTGCTTGTGTTTACCCAGCCTAATAATGTCATAGTTCGGTTTTTCTGAACTCGCAGGATTTTCAATATCCCTCAAATGTACCGTTTCGGGAATAACTCTGAATGCAGGGTTTCGGTGATATCCCTCGAATGTGGTATTTGGCAATAACCCTTGAGTGTAGCAGTTTGGAGTTAACCTACAAATGTAGCGGTTCGGTAACACTCGAATTGGCGATAAAACTTGAATGTAGCAGTTCAGCAATAACCCTCAAATGTAACCCCCGAATTGGCGATAACGCTCAAATATATTGTTCGGTTACCCTTTAATTGGTGATAGCCCCAAATGTAGCAAAAACTCAATACGTAAAACCCGACAATTGTCCGATCGTGGGGAAAGTTAGTGTTTAAACAAGTTATGGTGATATGGACATGTTCCCCAGACCATTTTTCAGGTCCCAAAGATATTTACTGTAAGTTACCATTGCTATTTTAACTGTATTTAATTAGAACTTTTCAAACTATTTTCTCCCATTGACTTTAATGGGTTAGTTTTCGAACTATAGAACTTCAGTAAAAGTTCAAAAGTTCTATAGTTCGGAAACAAACCGAACTTTAGGAAGTTCTGCCATCTCTATTGCAGGCATTTATGTACTAAACCTTCCCTCTTAACTGGTGAGAGGAGGCTAAGAGTCAATGAAGAGCAGTGGAGATGTGATTAAGATTCAAATTTTATATCCAGAGAATAAGAAAACATTAAGGGGGACATCCTGTTAGGAACTGGTTTATAATACGAAAGAGACTTAAATTATAATGGGAGCATCAGTGGCGTATTTTCTTATAATAATTACTCGGCTATGTAGTGATTATTTTAGGAAATATTCCACTGCAGCTCCCATACCCTTCTGGCCATCCACTGTTGCAAACCATGTAATGGTTTTAAAAATGTAAAACTGTCATTTTAAAAGTAAATGACTAATAGTTTTTACCTGTGCAATGCTTTGTGCATGCAGACTGCATTGTGGGTAAAAACTACAGAGGATTAATCCTGTTTGACCTGAAGTTGGGAAAAGAAAGTAAATCATGGTCAGTTTCTTCTACTTATTTACTTTTAAAATGACAGCATTACAATGGTAGTCATAACTATTTTTGAAGCTGTACACAGCTTTAAGACAAAAACATTAAATATATAAACCTTATGTATTATAAAAAATATTGTGCCCCTTCACTATATAGTATAAGATATTACAGTAAGTCACCTCAGAGTTCAGAGATAGTCAGGGAACTCCTCTGTGATGTAATATCCTTAATTTAAACTAGAAGCGGAATGTTCCTTAGATCATAGTTATTTGTGAACTGACCAGCCCTTATAGCATATATTTAGCATACCGGTATATATGGCAATACCCATTTGGTCAAGAGTGAAAATATGGTTTTATTAATTAAGTTTTATATTTATCCATCAGATGTCAGGGCGTGCAGGAAGGAGAGGCCAAGATGTGTTGGGAAATGTGTTCTTTTTCACTATTCCTATGCCTAAAGTCAAGAAACTTATGAAATCTGATGTCCCTGAGTTGAAGGGACAATTTCCATTTAGCATCAGTTTAGTTCTACGACTGATGTTACTTGCTGCAAAGGCTGATGACAAAGAAGATGCGAGTGCTAAGGTAAGTGGCAAATTAGTGAATCAATAATGCACTTCTCTAAAATGGATTGATTACAGAAATCTACACCCCGTTGCCTTAGAAAATACTGGGATTTGTTGAAAAAACACAAATAAATTGTTAAAAGCCATCACTAAAAAGAAAGTTCTGCATGGCATTCATTTAAAGGGTATGTGCACTGGAAAATTAGTTTTTTAAATTGCCCATTAGTGGAAACTATCATTCATCTATCATTCAACTATCACTGTTTCTTTAGATAACCAATCTGAAACAAAATGTTTCAGTATTTCTGTAAGCAGTTTTGCGTAACTAGAAATCAGTGTGCCCCCCAGCAAAAATTTGGGTGGGGCCCCCACGCCAACCAACCACAACTCCCTCCTCCCCCTGACAAGACTTTGTGGCTTTGTCCTCCATTCTGTCTGCGATTCCAGGAAATGGGAAGACATGATTTGTTGAAGTGTGTCTTTTCATTGGCCAAGATCGCTAAGGCGAAAGTGAAGGCAGAGCCAGGAAGCAAAATGTAAGTATTACAGAAGATAACAGCTATCTATCTATCTATCTATCTATCTGTTCCTGTCTCTCTATCTATGTCTGTCTATCTATCTATCTATCTATCTATCTATCTATCTATCTATCTATCTCTGTCTATCTATCTATCTGTCATCTATCTATCTATCTATCGAACCAAAAAAAGCAAAAGGAATTAAAAGGAAACAGCTAATTAACAAGACCCGGTCCCGAGCCCCCTTATGCCCCCGGGACCAGGGGTGGTGGGGGTAGTAGTTACGCCACTGGCTGTTATGGTTTGACAGTTGGTGTGCTGTATACTGTATGCAGTATTGCTGTATACTGTA
Organism: Hymenochirus boettgeri; assembly: GCA_019447015.1. Taxonomy (NCBI): domain Eukaryota; kingdom Metazoa; phylum Chordata; class Amphibia; order Anura; family Pipidae; genus Hymenochirus; species Hymenochirus boettgeri. The sequence continues at coordinate 225,554,705 of CM033475.1, forward strand.
TGCAGTATTGACAGTTGGTTTGGGGGGAAAAAGTAAAGTCAGTGGTCAGAGCCTGCATCAATACACACACCTTAGAGTAAGTAGTGCTACATACACATATTTATAGATAAGATGATGCAAAGTCATTTTTCAGCATACATACACTTTAAGATCTTCCATGTAATCTTGGAGAATCCAATACACTGTAGCTTACCTAGTTCCTGAAGTGCATGACCACCCAGCACTACCATTTATTACATACGTAAACCTCACTAATTGTGACTCAAACTATTATCAAGGTACCTTAGCAGGTAAGGACCGATGGAGCAGTAGACGTGACAGGTATTTCGACAACTGTCAGATTAAACACTGAATCAACTGTGACGTCTAGAAAGTTTATGACCACCTTAAGTCTTTTTTCTCTATTTATTTAGCTTTTTAGTTACAAAATGAAAATAGCAAAATGTAAAAAGATAACTTAAAGGGTATCTCCACTGATAAAAAAAAGAAGTTGGCATTTAGTTTTATTGAATAAAACTAAATGCCAAATTTTCTTTTTAGCAGTTGAGCTACCCTTTAACTTTAATTTGTTTTTATAAAAGTTAAATTTTTTATCAAGACTTTATTGATCTAAGGCTGTATACACACAAGCAGATATTTCGGGTAGATATTTTCGGGTAGATATTTTATTAGAATTTCGGTTGGTCGACCCAAGATATCTGTACTACGTTCCCCCGACCATCTAATGCCCAAATAATGCCCATTTTTCGGAAATGGCGTTAATTTACGAACGATTGTGCAGTCTTTTAAGGACCTTGCCATTGGTTGCAGCAAACAATTGAAACTGGCGAACATTGCCAAGACTGATAAACTTTTCTGCACGGCTGACCAGTCAGACGCATTGAATGGCTGACTGGGCCAAAACATCTGCTCATGTGTACCCAGCTTAATACAATATCACTAATATCTACATTAAAACATTTCATGAAAGCAGAAATCGCAGGGATAGAAACTGCTTAAAGGGGAACTGTGGTCCAGAAATCACTTTAGGTAAATTGATAGGAATTGCTTTCCTGAGAATTTTTGCAATTTATTTTCATTGTTTATTTTGCATAGTTCTGAAGATATTTACATTTTTGTGTGTGATATGGCAGCAGCATCACCAGGTCCCCTGCACTTCCTGCTTCCTGCTCTGAAACCACGTCAGTGGATGACAGTCAATCTGCCCTGTGTCTCCTCCTCCCCTTGCAGCCCCCCATCTCTTGCAAGCCCCCCGGTCCCTCCCACCCATAGCCCCTCTGTTTGCAGGCCCACTTGGCCTGTTCTCTTACAGCCCCATGTGGCGCCTCCCACTCGTGGATGCCTTAGCCCCACCCACTCACGAGTTCTGTGGCCACGCCCACTCATAGATGCCGTGGGCCTCCTAAACCCCCCTACAGAAAACTGTGTGAAAACAGCCTTTTCCGGCAGAGTGAGAACAGAGTGAGGACAGTAGGGCTGTATATTCCCTTACATTCTCTGTGGGGATCTTCACACAGCAGGGAAGGGACTACCTGTCTCTTGTCCTGTCACTGAAGTCTAAGGCTGTGCTCGCCGGCGGCGAGGTGGAGGAGCCGCCTTAGGAATGTCACATGTCAACCTCCCACCCATTAACTTTCTGGTCAGTAATTTCTTCATATCTTGGGCTGTGGAGCAGGTAGAGAGGTGGATGATGGCTTGTAGGAAATTGGCCTTTCAACTTAACTTGTTTGGAGACCACAGTTCCCCTTTAAGCTGGGTACACACATGCCAGACCTTTGAAAAGATTGCATTTTTCAAAGATCAGGATACACACAGTGTACATAGTAATTGAGGTTGAATAAAGACATACATCCATCAAGTCCAACCTATTCACTTTTTTTTAACCCCTCCTGACAGTTGATCCAGAGGAAGACAAAAAAACCCAGCTAAAAAAAAATGGGGCGGGGAGAATTCCTTCCTGACTCCAAACGGCAATCAGAAAGTATCCCTGGATCAACCAGATCTAAAGTAAATGTATTAATATCAGTAGTTCTCAATATTTTTTAGTTTTAGAAACTTATCCAGGCCATTTTTAAAGCTATTCAGTGAACTTGCCATTACCACATCTGCTGGAAGACAGTTCTACAGTTTCACCAATCTTACTGTAAAGAAACCTTTCCTAACCTGAAGATGACACTTCTTTTCTTCCAACCTTAAAGGATGTCCACAAGTAATCTGATATGACCTATTAGTAAACAATGCATCAGAGAGTTCATTGTATGGCCCATTAATATATTTGTATAAAGTGGTCATATCCCCACGCAAACATCGCAAACTCCAATGTAAACAGCCCTAACTTGTGTAATCTGCCTGCATAGTCAAGCCCCTCTATTCCCTTTATTATTTTAGTTGCCCTTCTCTGAACTGCTTCTATTTCCAAGATGTCCCTTTTGTATATGAGATTCCAAAACTGCACCGCATATTCCAAATGAGGACTTACCAGTGCCTTGTAAAGAGGGAGAATAATATTTTTCTCTCTTGAATCTATTCCTCTCTTTATACAAGACAATATCTTGCTAGCTCTAGCCGTGGCTGTCTGGCATTTGCTATAGCTAAGACAGTAATCTACCAGAACCCCCAAATCTTTTTCAATTACAGATGCACTTAACACAGAGTTATTTATGGTGTAGGTGGCACAGGGATTATTAAATCCCAAATGCATCACCTTACATTTATCAACATTGAATCTCATCTGCCATTCTACTGCCCATTTTGAAAATCTATCTAGGTCTGCTTGCAGCACTTGCACATCATTTCAAGTTTCCAAAGCTCTGCATAGTGTCATCAGCAAACACAGAGACCTTGCTCTCAATGCCCCATTCTAAGTAATTTACAAACAGATTAAAAAGAAGTGGCCCCAGTACAGAACCCTGAGGCACTCCACTTAGAACTTTAGCCCACATAGATGTGGCTCCATTTACCACAACTCTCTGTTTACAATCCAATAACCAATTCTCTATCCATGTACTAATGTTTTCTTCTAGGCCAACAGTTTTTACATTAGTCGCTTATGTGGCACAGTATCAAAAGCTTTCGCAAAATCCAAGTATACCACATCCACTGCTGTGCCTGAATCTAAATTCTTACTTACTTCATAAAAAACAATTAAAATATATAGCATTTTCTGTTTATTGGGCCAGATATACAAGCCCAGTCTACACAGTTATTTGAAGGATAGGAATTACTGGTCTTTCTACTTTGCAGCCTTCCCTTTGCAAGGCCAGTGTGGTGTGATGATGCCATCACGTATGATGTTTATTTAATGGCATGGTGGACATTTTGTTCAGACTTGCCAATTATGATATCTGTCTGTCTCTAGTTTCTGCTGAGCTGCCATCCTGCCTTCTCTTCTTATATTATTTCTTTGGACATTTTTCCAGACCTGGAAATCTTATCTTAACTAATCTTAACTAAGTAATCACTACATAGGCTATGCTGTGCTATTTTCAAAAAATTTTGGAAATGGCTCAGGCAGCACGATATTAGTTCAAAACCCATGCTAACCATAGAAAAAATCATAGTACTTCAGGTAGCGTGGGTTTTGAACTAATATACTACAAATTTGGACGATATAGCATTGGACCCTTAGCCTCCTCATGATGCCTTCTCAACTATTGATCCAGAGGAAGGCAAGAAATCACAGCATGAAGGAGTGAATCCTTCATGACTCCAAATGGCAATCAGAAAGGATCCCATGATCAACCAGAATTTTATGTGTGAATACCAGTTGCCATTACCACATCTATATCCCAGAGGAATTTTGGTAATGGTAAATTCTTGCTTTAATCAAAAATTCTTCTGAAATGAGAGTTTATTATAAACTAAAATGAAGCTCCATTGACAACCACTCTCTGTACGCGATCCATCAACCAATTCTTTAGTCATGTACATATGTGTTTTGTGGCGCAGTATCAAATGCCAATTTCTTCATATCTTCATCTTCATATATCCAAGTATGTTTGTTTAACATGATATAGTTTTCATGAATCCATGCTAATTACATCATTTAGGGCCAGTCCTTGAAACAGATTCCAAAATATGGTCCGGTAACAAAGTTTCCAGCATCTTGTGGTGATCCCTTTGTGTTCCTTGAGCACTACAAATTGGTTGTATTATCTCATAGTCCTTATACTGTATGTGTATGTGTGTGTGGTGTGGTTCCTACCTCTTTAGCTTTGTAATTCCCTTAGACTTTCAATGCTGTGTTTGAAGGACTAGGAAAAGAAAATGTAGGGTTATTATTGTATTGTAGTATGACAAACATTTTCTATTTTAAAAAGGTAGTTATGTTGTTAGAATTCATATTTATACTGATTTATTGATACTGTATGACAAGCAGAACTAATAATACTGTCTTTTGTATTTTAATCAGGTTTTGTCACTTTTGAACCATTCCATGATGTCATTTAATAAAAAACATGAAACTAAAATGATAAAACTCTACTTTCTGTTCTGCTTGCACTTCTTAATCCATGAGGTATGTATCCTTCCTTAAAATATTGGCACTACACAAAGTTTCACTGTTTCTATGCTCAATTAAAATGGCAGAGAACATGTATATAATCTAATCAATATCACACAAAATTGGACCAACTCAGTCCCACATAAATTGATCACAGGAATTGCACCACACAATACCCATTATTATTACAGGTTGGGTCAGATCTCTTACCCTACATTAACCGTGTCAGTCTGGGTAGTGCCTATGTTTTCGCCCATAACACATATTGGCACAGTATCATCACTCCAACCAGATTTTTAAACCAAGAAGCGGCAAAATAGCCCAATATACATATAATGTCCCCTAGATACCATTATCTCTCCCCAAACCACCAAGCACACCTACTAGTTGAATATTTTCACACAATTAAATTTAGTGTATTTTCACACAATTAAATTTAGTGTAAGAAAGGACTGAAACATTGCTATTTCCTGCACAATAAAGTCATATTACAAGGAGTACACCTTTATATACAAACATGAGAATAGCACCTATGTAAACACAGGACACACAGTAGGTATGAAGCCTATGGCAAAGCTGTGCTCAAGCTGGGTACAAATAGTACAGATTTGTAGGTAATGGCAAATTCCATTGAAAGCTGTCTGCAATTGCCTACTGATCTGTGTATACACAGTACCGTACTTTTTTATAGGGAGATTGTTTGGGTGATCAGTGGTTCTTTTTTTTGGCTCACTATACTAATGTACATATTGTGTTCTATAACAATCGTTATCATGTTACTTACCGATAATGCTTTATAAATATGTCCATAATGTACAATAGTTTAAGGAATGTGTGGACTTAATTGACAAGAGCAATCCACAATTATAGCATTGGCGGATCATTCGGTTTTTCAATGTAACAAACATAACTAGTCTTCATGACACAAATTCCCTTTCTTCTTACTAGTTTAGTTGCCCATCTCTTAACACTATATAATTGATTGATATCCTTTCTGTGGACTGGTACCCAAAACGGCATACCATACTCAACATGAGTATGGTATGCCGTTGGCCTTACAGGGGCTCTATATAGAGGTACAATAATGTTTTCATCCCTTGACTATCAGGGAGATTCAATAAAAGTTCTTATTGTTGAAAATGGTGCCTGTGGAGTCTGCTTGACATTATCATAAATGTAACCCCTTCTCTTCAACCCATAATCCTGCAGCTTGGCAGCCTTTCTAAAGTGACCCCTCTTTGCTTCAGTAGGCTATGCTATTAAGTGCATTAGGAATTATTCCTATTACAGAGAAGTATGGGTAAAGGAGAAGAGCATATTTCACAATCACAACCAGATCATGGTTGAGATACAGTCAAACAGGGTGATGCACCCAGAACCGCTAACAGAGTTTCAAACAGGGTGATGCAACCCGGTGAAAATCGCCGTCGATGTTAAGTGGTGGTATCTTTTTCTGAGCTTTTAACACCAGCTGACTTCTGGCGTTTAATGTGCCGCAATAGAATGCTCTTGGCATATACTGTAATATCGATTACGGTGGCTGTGCAGTTAACTTCCGTGTTAGCCACGCAGCTGCCACAATGAAGGAGTTTAAGTCATGCTAACCGATATAACATCGGTTTGCGTGACTTAAACTTCCGAAAAGTAGCGGTGGGCCACTTGGTGCCCTGTAAGTGCATATTATTCATTGTGCATATTATTCATTGTTGTAATATGTCAGTGTGCCAATTGAAATTGGGAATCCAGATTGTTTAACCTGCATTTTATTTTGTTTCATTTAGCACATTTAATAACTTTCTTTCAAAACTATTTTAGGGGTTTTTAGATGAATACTGCAATCCATTGGACTTAACTGGGCTGGTTACCCACTTACATTTTCATGAACCATCAAATTTTGTTTTTGTCAGTTTTCTTGAAAATGGCTTATTTCACCAGCTCCTAAGGAAGGAAACTAAAGGTATTTTAGTTTTTCTACATTTTGTTATTAAAAAATTTACCTGCACATACACACTTAAGAATCAGCAAACAATCGTTTGTGTGTGGCGTTTGTGTGGGGGCGTTAATTGATCCAGCAGGATAGGTCACAAAAGGTTGTGCAACACATATATAATTATTGACTGAACTCTGATCTCTGAACATTCGTCGCCTGCTTAGGACAATAGCATCCTGTATGCGTACTATGAGGCAAATGATTAAAACAAAAATTGGATGCTCTCATCACCCAGTTTTATATCACCACGGGCCTTTATATAAAATTATCTTACAACGCAGTCAAAAAATAACAATACCATGCAGTTTTTTATATTTAATAACATCTTAGAAAAATGCCCCAGTGTCAAACAGAAAATGGATCCTTTTTAGATACTAATGTAAAGCTGGCCATCCACTACAAACATACCTTTTAGCATTCCTGCCACAATTATTAATTATTAATACAAACCGACTGTCCCCAATAATTCTGTAATTGATCTAACAAATATGACCCGGCCAGGATGCATCACAAGTAAAACTGCTGCTTTCCTGACATTACAAACAGTTTGACATTCATCAGGGATCAAATGTCGAATCTGTGTAATATCGAGGTAGTGTATGCCAGCTTATGACTTCTTTAAAATACATACCTGCTGCAGGTAAATGTTCTTAAAGGAGAACAATATTTTATGGGTTTTTAGACTGACTGCTTTTGCTTTGCTGGTTGTCCTAAATAGCTGGTACCAATCTCCAATAGGTTTAGCCTAATGTGAGAGTGATGTCAGCACTGCTTTTATACCTCCTCTAGATGGCCTGGAAGGGAAGTTGTGTATGCTTGATTTAATAGAGGAGATAAAGCCATTTTAAAAATGTGCATACAGGGACTAAACTCTAGTACACACATATGATATGAGCAACCAACACATGAGGAATGAATGGCCGATAAACAGCCTTTCTGGCCAACAAACACACGTGTGGACGCTTGCCTGCAGCTCACGTGGCCAACAAACACACGTGTGGATGCTTGCCTGCAGCTCATTCGCTTTGCATCGGTCACGCAAACACAAAAGTGTACTATTTTAGGATGAAAACTATATTAAGTTGCCAGAATATTAGGTCACCAAGCAAAATGATAGAAGCCATTCCTGCCTTGTTTTATCGGAGTGGCTCATTCCTGCTTTGTTACATTCTGGAGAGGCACAGATAGGTACTCAACACTTTTTGCATTTTTCTCTCCTTCCTTAAACAAAATTGCCTAATTTGCTATAAAATATTCATGTCTTTAAACCAAATTCACACAAATATTGATTACATGGAACATTTAGAAACCTATTTGTGTAGAATTAGATGCTTAAAGGGCATGTCCACCCCCAAAACTATAATCCCCCCACTACTGGCCCCATTGTGTAGTGTAGTTTAATCCTTACCTCACATCCCAGCTCCATATGGTTCTCCTGTAGTCCCCCCCCCAAAGTCCCAAAAACTGCCCACCAGGAGGATAGCAGAGTCCATTTAGGACTCTGCCTCCTATCTGGCCTCCGGGAGAAGTTTGGCATGCATACTGCAGCCCTTCTCCCCCTCCCTCTTGTTCCCGATTAGGATTCTCTCCCCCTAGTGTAAAAATCTTTTACATAACATTCCCCCTGTCCCCCCAGCCCCAACCGCTATATTTGTATTATCAGAAAATGCCCAAAACATTACTTACCTTCCCTCTTTCCTGCCGCTCAGCCAATCACAGACGCGACTGCCGGTCCCGCCCCTCTGCTTGCATTTTCTCGCAAGCAGAGGGCCTGGCAGCGCGGTGGAGGAAAGAGGGAAGGTAAGTAAAGTTTTGGGCATTTTCTGATAATACAAATATAGCGGTTGGGGCTGGGGGGACAGGGGGAATGATATGTAAATTTTTTTTTAGAAGGGTGGACATACCCTTTAAAGTAACACAAACGGTATCTGCCACAGCTCCACTCTAGCTCCAGAGATATTAACAGTGTAATGCGCAAGTATACCTTTAGCATAGATATCCAAACATGGTTGCCACATGGAAAACCCAATATAAAATGCCTGGGCACACTAGAATAGTCAACAGTCCAAGTTGGTAACAAGAATCAGGTGGCTGAAGGTACAAAGGGTAGGCAAACTCAGAGTCAGGCCAGAGATCAAAGCATGGAGGCCGGTCAAATCCAAACAAAGTCCAAAAGGGTCAGGCCAATGCAAATTCATAAAAGGCAAAATGTTGGTCCAGGCAGCGGTTGTTGAAGCAGACAAACTAGAAAACACACCCTAGAATAGGTAAACTAAGATACTATAATGAGCAACCAGGCACTGCAGCTAGGAGATCTTTAAAGGCAATGACAGCCAATCAGAAATTTGTGAAAACCCAGGATGAATTCTGATTAAAGGGTATGTCCACCGATTTTTTAACATTCCCTTTTACTGTTTAATGGAAGAACAGAGTAAGTAAATGAGCTATGTCTTACCTCCGATTCTTTAGTTAAACATGCAGGGGAGAGGAAAAAATTTACCGTGAATTGCTCCAGCCCTGGCTTCTCACAGCGCCAGCTTCTGACAGTCTCCAACGCATCCACGCTCCCTTGCTCTGTGTGTGTATGCGTGCACAATGCAAGGGACTGAGGATGCGTTGGAGACTGCCAGTAGCGTCAGAGTCTGTTGGTGACCCTGGACCGTTCATGAGTAAGTACTGTCCTCTTTCCTGCAAGTTTTACTGAAGAATGGGAGGTAAGACATAGCTCATTTACCTCCTTTTCTTCAGGTAAACAGTAAAAAAGAAAGTGAAAAAAATCAGTGGACGTACCCTTTAAAGCAAACAGGAGTTAATTTCAATATACTTAGCAAATCTCCTCTGGTTGTGTTCTAGGGTATGTCGGTGGACATACCCTAGATACATTAGGGTGTGTCGATGGACATACCCTTTACAGCAGACAGGAGAGAATATTACATACACTAGGGTATGTTGGTGGACATACCCTTTAAAGCAGACAGACAGAATGTTACAGGATTGGCCCATTCAACATAATTAGCAAATCTCCTCTGGCTGTGTTCTGACAGCACAGACTGCAAAGCAAAGAGCTGCATGTGAGGGCTAGGCCACACTAGCGTGTTTTTCGCGTGTTTGCGTACGCATTTTGCGCTCGAGATTGCGCACGCGTTTTTTAAAGGAAATCTCGGGAATGCAAAATTTCCGAAGCGCATGACATTGCGCATATGTTTCCGTTTTGGTAATGAATGCGTTCACCATTTTTGGTGCGTTAACGCATGTGTTTCCAAAACGAAAAATGGCAAAATTGCATGCGCAAAACACACGTGCAAAATGCACAAGAATCGCGCACACAATCATATGCGATAACACTAGCGATTGTGTGCGCGATTTGCTGCATTGTACTGTGGCCTTGGCCTAAGTGTGTACAAGAGAGCTAGCACAGAAAGCATGTGAGTGATTTCCAGCATACAGTAGGTAAGAGAACACTCTACCTTCTGCCTAATTGTAGTTTAATGTACGATCAGTGCACTTTATTCTGGGCCCTGTTTAAAATTCCATGGTATCGCAAATTTGTCATATAGTGGGTTACTGCATAAGTACGGCAGTGGCTGTACATTTATAAACACTTGGCTGTACAATACCATGCGGTAGTGTAGTAATGCAATGGTATTGTAAAAGTGATTGTACAATTACAATCGTAATCATAAATTTATGATCTTGATCGTAATTTTAGGACTGTGATCATAAATGTGCTGTCGTGGTCATAAATTTGCTGATCACTAAAGCGGTATTGTTACTTTATAAATAGGGTTTCATGGTAATTCAAAGAATGTTTTATTGTGAAAAAAAATTATTGCTTCCAAAGGCTGTTTTTGGGGGCTTAAGGGGGGTTTACAGGTCCTTTAATAGCAATATAAAATGTGTATAAGTAGCATAGAAAAGCTATTAAATGACACGGGGAATGGGCATATATTTTTTTAAAAAAAATCTTTTAAGAACTGCTGTCAGGACACTGGAAGTCTATGGGAGAAAGCAAAACTTTCATCCATCTCTATTCACAAAGAGCGAAGGCTTGTAGGTATATTTATAAAGATGTGGCATTATTGTACAAGGACGTCCCTATTTTTCACAGTTGTTGTAAAATTCAGACCACAATTTTAAATACTGCTACTGTGATATAGATGAACACACCATGGAGGACCACTGCAGCCTTTAACAACCGCAACAATATTTTACAGTTGCACAAAGCATTGTACCAAATCTCTGACCTGCAATATCAGCAATGTCCTTTCTTTGTTCACTCACAGCTGGGCCATGCAGCAAAATTACTTGCACTGTGTTTAAAGGCAGGGACAGGCAACCAGTAGTCCACCAGATGTTTGAAAAGTGAATTCCCAGAATTCCCCTACAGGCACGCTGCAACAACAAATGGCAGTTAGGGATTGCTAGGAGTTCTATTTTACAGGCTACCGATCACCTACCCCTGTTGTAACATATGCAGTGTGTTATATGTGTAGTTTTAGGGTAATAAAAAACATATCGGTACTGGTCTGTGTGTGCAGGGTTATCATTTTAACTGAAGCTTAATGATAAACCTTATAATACAATGTATGTTTCATACAGATGTCAAACATTTTTCAAAATATGTCATGGAAACCCTAGTGCTTATTTTGGCTAATCTATTTGGACATAGATTTCTTCTGCCATCTTTTCTGAAATACAAGGAATCATTTCACCAGTCAAAGGTAAGATACATAAGTCAATAATTAAAGGGACAGTTCAGTGGAAATGATCAATATTTGTTAAATTGTTAGTTTGTGTAATGCATACTTAAGTTATTCTACATATTCTCTCCCATTTTGAAAAATCAGTTGATTTCATACCCTTTGCTGTTCCCTGCTGTTGACATTAGTGAGCTGCACCACATCCTTGGAATGTTCCTAACAGTAATTTCTACTGATTGGCTGTTGGATGGGTCAAACATGCTCAGATCTCTACTGAGCAACTGAATCAACCCAGGCGCTGGGTCAAGGGCAAGACCATAACGGTCTCTACTAGGGGTCCTGCAAACAGGAAGTCAGCTTTTCGGTTGCATTTATTTAAACACAGACAAAATGCTGAATTGGCAGATTAAGGTCATTGGGATGAAAAAATATTGCTCTTTTTTTCTGAAAAGCATATGTATTTGCACTGAACTTCCCATTTAAGGCTTATTGATGAGAAACTAAAGGCTTGTATACATGTGCGATTGGCTGCCTGGTGAATGAGCAGGTGCCAAACAGCTGTTTTGAATAATAATCACACATGCACAGCTACTAAGTTTACTAATAGGTCACACCATCCCTGTCTGATGGGACCAATGTCAAGGCAAACTCCCGGGAATTTTAGAGGAAGGTAGATAAAAAGCCTTTATATGACCAAAAATAGCTTAGTAAAGGGAGCCAATGCAACTGGCCTCATGTATAGGCGCACGGGCAATAGGTTCCTATAGCGTGTATGGGGGATCAATTGGGGCAATATATGTTGTTATCACTACTTGTTACCTCTAGCTTCTTGTGCATCATCTGTGTATGGCCTCCTTAAAGGACAATTATACTCACCTCCCCCTCGTTCCTTTCCCCCCACTCCTACAAAGTACCCAGGGTGAGGACCTAAAACGCTAAGTCCTCACCTCTGGGAACTTTACACAAGTCCTGAAGTACTTACTTGTAATCTCCCTCGTCGCTCCGGTCCGATCCTCCCCATTGGCACTTTGAGTGACAGGTCGCGAGGCAGCCAATGGGAAGACACGCTCTGCAAGGAGGCGTGTCTTCCCATTGGCTGCCTCCCGGACTGTCACTGACAGTGCCAGTGGGGAGGATCGGACCGGAGCGACGAGGGAGATTACAAGTAAGTAGCACAGGACTTTGGTAAAGTACCCAGAGATGAGGACTTAGCGTTTTAGGTCCTCACCCTGGGTACTTTGCAGGAGTGGATCGGGGAAATGGTGAGTATAATTGTCCTTTAAAGGGCAGAAAATACAGAAAAGGGAATGTCCTGTGCACACATCAAGCTGTACCTAATGTAATTTATACTTATGGGACCAGCTGCACCTTTTCAGCCACCGCTATTCTTAATGTGCACTTCCCATAAGCCAATTAAAATAATATTTATACAATAGTAAATTCACCATTACCAAAATACTTTATAATATTTATATAAAAAAAAAATATTTATATAAATGGGGCTTCTGGATCAATAGAATTTATTGCAGCGCTTTAAATTCTTGAATTGCATTGCGGGATTTGTAGTATTTCATGTTTTCTGATGGAGATAAAACTGTTTGAAAATGAATATCTCTCTTTTTTACTTTATTTTTGTAGTAACGATGTTTAAAAACTTCAGAAAGAGAGTCGGACATTTCTTCGGAAATGAGAGCGAGGTAAGGCTGCTACCAACATTTATAATGATAATTAATCCGATAAGCAAACGAGGCCTCTAATGGTGCTGAATGGGATGTTCATTAATATTTATTCATTTGGCTTGAAGAGACAAATCACTGTTCTTTCTTCTTCTGTTTTATTCCTCCGTTTTTTTGGACTGTGTCTCCTCCCACAGTTTTTGAGCTAGAGACGCATACAGGGAATATCCTGTGCAAAACCCCTGCAAACTGATATATAGGCTTAGCAGGTTTTTTACTCATTTTGCATGCAATAAATTAAGAGATGACAATTGCACAAGTTTTTTGCACCAAAATTAAAGCCTTTCCAATTGTGGCTATAAAGCCTTGCAAAAGGTTGCAACTTACCTCTCACTTTCACATGATGTTGTAACAGTCGCAAAGTGGTTACTACATTGCAGGAACAAGTGCAGATCAGTTGCGATACTGAAATTTATTGCATCTCCCCCATAATTTGGTACAGACGTGCGGGGCATATAGGAGAAGTGTGCTATCTTTTAGCTAAGGAATCGGCGGAAGCATTACGGCGTTATCGGCGAATTTCCTGACATTTTTCCCCATAGACTATAATGGTAACAATCCTCAAATGTGGACATTTTAAAACAGTTTTTTTCAATGGTCATAAATACAAATGGTGATACCCCCAACCCCCCCCACAGACCCAGGTACACCCACCTACTGACCTACATTTCCATTCCTATGGACGCCATATTTAAAGGGTAACTAAAGTCACAAAAACTAAACACAAAAGAGACATACCCCCTCAACCAGACCCAGGTACACACACCTGCTGATCTACTTATCCATTACTGTGGCAGCCATACTTAAAGGGTAACTAAAGTTAAAAAAAAAACTAATTTAGATTTATTTTCAAAAAAAGATAATTTTATGGTTGTAAACACAAAAAGACATACCCCCTCAACCAGACCCAGGTACACACACCTACTGATCTACTTATCCATTACGGTGGCAGCCATACTTAAAGGGTAACTTAAGTCAAAAAAACTAATTTTGACCAATCATCCAAAAAGTTTGTTTTTTTTAACCCCCAACCGGACACAGGTACACACACCTACTAATCTACTTATCCATTACTGTGGCAGCCATACCTAAAGGGTAACTAAAGTAAAAAAAAATTTTTGACCAATCATCAATAAAGTTTGTTTTTTTAACCCCCAACCCGACATAGGTACACACACCTACTGATCTACTTATCTATTACTGTGGCAGCCATACTTAAAGGGTAACTAAAGTCAAAAAAACAAATTTTGACCAATCATCAAAAAGATACAGAGAGATTCAATAAAAGTTCTTATCATTGAAAATGGTGCTAATTTTGCCATAACCAATCAGATGTTAGCTTTCTAATTGATTGGATCAAAATTAGCACCACTTTGGGCTGGGTACACACAAAAGTTTTTTTTGTCCCAAACAAGCGTTCACTACAAACTCATCATTCCCATTATTGAGTTTTAAAATCTGCAGCAAACACACATATTCCCTTCCAAAATGCAGCCCTTCAAGCCAAATTCAAAGTTTATACTTAAACTTTCCCTTTCTCGTTAAATTTTGAAATGTGTTACTTTGAATATTTTTTTTTTAAACTTATATTTTTCTTTTATTATTGCACTTACACTTTATATTTATAGCACTTTATCGCTTTGATCACTTTAAACAATTGAGGAATTATTGTCTTTGACCACTAGATGGCCATCTTACATTGTATGATTGTTTTCTTGCCTATGTATAGCAGCTTGCACTTTGTTTCTTCATAAATGTTTGTCTGAGGAAAGACTCAGTTGGGGTCCGAAACGTCACATAAATAAATGGTTTGAATTAAGACTGGTGTGCCCAGCTATATTTACAAAGTTTGTACTTACACTGCTGGCTGCAGTGCTGAAGCACCCAGCATTCATTGATTGCTATTACAGTTGAGGTGTGCAGGATCCTACCCCATTGCCAAACCTGACACAGGTACACACACATTCTGATCTACCCTTCCATTCTTGTGGTAGCCATACTTAAAAGTAACTTAAGCCAAAAAACAAAATTTGCCAATCATCAAAATAGTTTGTTTTTTTTAACCCCCAACCTGATACAATTATGCACACCTACCCTTTCATTCCTGTGGCAGCCATATTTAAAGGGTAACTAAATTTAATTTTTTTTTTGACCAATCATTGAAAAAGTAGTTTTTTTTTAACCCCTAACCTGACACAGGTAAACACACCTACACTTTTATGGCTGTGGTAGCCATACTTAAATGGTAACTAAAGTAAAAAAATTAATTAACCAATCATCAAAAAGTTATTTTTTTAACCCCCAATCTGATACAAGTACACATACCTACCCTTTCATACTTAGGGCTGGGCCACACTAGTGCGTTTTTCACGCATTTATGTACGTGTTTTTGTTTGGGAATTTAGCAAAAAACGGAAATCGCTGGAACGCAAAAATTCCCACGAGTTCCGTTGCGCATGCGATTGCGCGTCTGTTCGCGTTTTACGTTCGACCATTTTTGCGCAATTGCATGCATTTTCTCTTTGTGAATAGCGAAAACACATGCGCAAACGCGAAAACAACGCGCGCGAACGCACAGAAATCACATAAAACTCGCGATTTTGTGCATTGCAGTGTGGCCCAGGCCTTAAAGGGTAACTAAAGCCAAATATACATTTTGACCAATCATCAAAAAACTGTTTTTTAATCCCTAACCTGACACAGGTTAACACACCTACTAATCTACCCTTCCATTCTTGTGGTAGCCATACTTAAAGGGTAACTACAGTCAAAAAAGTATATATACCTTTTTATTGCTGTGATAACCATACTTAAAGGGTAACTAAAGTAAAAACATGTTTTTTTAAAAATCATCAAAACAGTTTTTTTTTTTTACCCCAACCTGTACACACACCTACTGATTTACTTTTCCATTCTTGTGTCAACCATAATTAAAGGGTAACTAAGGTAAAAAAAAAAATTTGACCAATGATCAAAAAGTTTGTTTTTTAACCCCCCCAACCTGACACGGGTAAACACACCTACCCTTTTATTCCTGTGGTAGCCATACTTAAAGGGTAACTAACGTTTTACCAATCATCAAAATAGTTTATTTTTTTACCCCCAAGCCAGTGCCATAGGAAGATTTATTGTTTTAAGATTTATACTTAAACTTTCCCTTTCTAACAATTAGGACTGTATATAGCGAGATTATAGGGGTGACTGTATATAGTAAGATTATAGGGGTGACTGTATATAGTGAGATTATAGGGGTGACTGTATATAGTAAGATTATAGGGGTGACTGTATATAGCGAGATTATAGGGGTGACTGTATATAGCGAGATTATAGGGGTGACTGTATATAGTGAGATTATAGGGGTGACTGTATATAGCGAGATTATAGGGGTGACTGTATATAGTGAGATTATAGGGGTGACTGTATATAGAGAGATTATAGGGGTGACTGTATATAGCGAGATTATAGGGGTGACTGTATATAGCGGAAGTATAGCGTATTATAGGGGTGGGGGACTATTGACTGTATATAGTGAGATTATAGGTGTGACTGTATATATAGAGAGATTATAGGTGTGTAAATGTATATAGCGAGATTATAGGGGTACTGTATAGTTAGATTTATAAGGGGTGACGTATATGAGTGAGATTATAGGGGGTGGGGACTGTATATAGTAAGATTATAGGGGTGACTATATATAGTGAGATTATAGGGGTGACTGTATAAAGTGAGATTATAGGGGTGACTATATAGTTAGATTATGGGGGTGACTGTATATAGCGGATGATTATGAGAAGTCACTGTATTAGCGAGATATAGGGGTAGATATTGACCTGTATATAGTGAGATTATAGGGGTGATGTATATATAGAGATTATAGGGGTAACTGTATATAGAGAGTTATAGGGGTGACTGTATAGTTAAATTATAGGGGTGACTGTACATAGTGAGATATAGGGATGACTGATATAGTAAGATTATAGGGGTGACTATATATAGTGATTATAGGGGTGACTGTTATATAGTAATATTATAGGGGTGACTATATAGTGAGATTATAGGGTGACTGTATATAGCGAGATTATAGAAGTCACTGTATATAGCGATTATAGGGGTGACTGTATATAGTGAGATTATAGGGGTGACTATATAGTGAGATTATAGGGTTAACTGTATATAGAGAGGATTATAGGGGTGACTGTATATAGTGAGATTATAGGGGTGGCTGGTATTAGCGAGATTATAGGGGTGGACTGTATATAGCATGATGGGGTGACTATGACTGTTATAGTGAGATTATAGGGGTGACTGTGTGACTGTATTATAGTGAGAGTATAGGGGTGACTGTATATGCGCTATTATAGGGGTGACTGTATTAAAGCGAGATTATAGGGGTGACTATTGACTGATATAGTGAGATTATAGTGGTGAATGTATAGAGAGATTATAGGGGTAACTGTATATAGCGTGAGTATCGGGGGTGAGTATAAGTGAGATTATAGGGGTGACTGTATATAGTAAGATTATATGGGTGATGTATTAGGAGATATAGGGGTGACTGTATATAGTGAGATTATAGGGGTGATATATAGTGAGATTATGGGGGTGATGTATATAGCGAGATTATAGAAGTCACTGTATTAGTGAGATTATAGGGGTGACTGTATATAGTGAGATTATAGGGGTGACTATATAGTGAGAATAGGGGTGACTGTGTATAGCGAGATTATAGAAGTCACTGTATATAGTGAGATTATTGGGGTGGACTGTTTATAGCGGATATTGAAGTCACTGTATATAGCAAAGAGTAATTCTAGGGGTGACCGTCTCTCTGAATATCCAAGTTAGGTCACAGCTTGGATGTAAGATCCATGTATTGATTTCACAGTTAATTTAGAGCTATTAACGCATCCCTAATGGAATATCTATAACCCTATATTACATTATACTATCTGTACTATAGGGCAGTGCACTGTTGTCAGGATTATATTTCATGTATATTCTATGTCTTATTTAGAATCCCAGCGTTGAGACAATTCAGGAGAAAGATCATGGTACCATGAGATTAAAAACATTGAGGAAATGATCCCTGAAAAGAAAGTCTTTCCCGCGGAAGAGATGCAAGAGTGGGTCAGGAAATCTTCCATTGTGATTCTTGTAACGGCCGTTCCAAGAAGAAAACAAATATGAGAAAGCAGAGGAAAGATCAGGTTCGATATTTAAGGATGTAAAATAAATATAATATAAACATAGTGTGATAGGTGACTGTGTCCCTCACCTTTTAAAATAACACCATTGTGGATTAAACCATCTTGGATACCTTATGGCCATACAGCCTGATGTTTTCCCAATTGCTAGTTGGACGTTAAGATAGATCTGCACGTGCTCAGTGGGCAACCTCTCTCCCATCTCCCCACCCTAGTGACACAGGGGTTAAATATTAATGCTCTCTTACTATATCCAAGTATTTATAGTGATGTGTATGTCTGACTTACCTACCTGATATTAATGTAACAGGCTTACCCACCACTCTGCACATGCCTTATAGGAGGGAGTGGCTTCCATACAATTGTTTATATGATTAGACGGAAAATTAAATGGCTGGGTTTAGGGGTTCTACTACTATGTGGAAGCTATAGCCATGTGGGCATTACTCTGATTAAAAACTGGGGGTTAAATTTTATAATCATTTATTTGGGATATTTGTTCATTTTTCACGTGTTTTACCTGGATCTAGACCCTCCAGACACTGGTGCTTCTCCCCTTCTTGATGCTGAGGAAATCAGGAAAGGAGGAAGAAGAGAATGAAGGCTTACTATTAATTGTCGGGAGGATCCATGATGTCCCTCCCATGGTACGTACGTTACTCATTGTAAACTACCGCACTGATGCACAGTAACCCAGATAGGATACCCAGAGGGCTGTATTTATAAAGGCGCATTAGTAACTATATAATAAACTGCACCATTCACCAGATTATAACATCATGTAATATCTGTATTATATCAATTTATAAAAACCATTACTAATGGTATCACGTGACCATTTTTTATTCTGTATTAAACCATTACAGTGTTTTATGAGACATCTTGTTAATTTACCACTGTGTGTAAAATTCTATCTATTTATTTAAACCAAGCCCAGATGTTTGACCTCCATCGCCACAAAGATTAATGTACAATAATATTATTTTATAAATTATCTCAATTCTTCTCAATTTATGGCCATTTTCAGACATCCAATATCATTGATGAGGATCTAATAGAAGATCCTTGCCTACCGTAGTGCCAAACCGCAGTAGAAGAGAAGAGGATCCCCAGGTACAGTATAGGATAGATCAGTGATGTTAATGTTTATAACCTACCCCTGTAGTGAATTTCTATGTGGAGAACTGTAAGATTATAGCTTTAATCTTCCAGTTCCAGGAGGAAAAGGAAACCAGAAGCCACAACGGGGTAGGTGTTATATAATAATAATGCAACCCCAACTGTAAATACAAAGGGATATTAGAAGTCCCCTTGGAGTTCTGTGCCCTGTATAAAAGATACTCGGCCTGCGCCCGTCGTGCTTATATGGTCACGGAACTTCTCGGTGACTTCTAATATCCTATATTTTACAGTTGGGGGTGGCATTATCCATTATTATTATTATTCTGTATAAACAGTTGATAAAGTCACACAGCTGTACATTCACACGTTACTAGACAGGACAATGTCCAGTAACTAGGTTCTTACAACATTCACACAAACACCCATTTATTTCTCCCATAACTTGATCAGTAGCCCAGTGCTGGGAATATCTCAGGAGCCAAATAACCAATGAACCTAAGAAATGGACAATTAACTGTATAGAGGTTTCCTATTTATATCTATATGAGGATTTACTTATCCAACTATTCAATAGTCTCATTAGATTATAGATAGTCTGATTGGTTCTTAATCTCCCAAACAGTTTAACGGCCCTGAAAGTTCATTAATCTTCTACCAGAACAGGAAATGTACAAATGTCTGGTGCCTGAGATTTCTTGATGATTCTACAAAAATAAGATAATTTTATAGATCTTAGTGCAGATTCCTTTGTGCGGGTAATGATTGAAAATGTTTTTATTGGGGTTTGTTTATTGCAGTGCATATACCAGCTACTAGAAAAACCACTGAAACTGGTCATCTTCCTGTCGATGATAAAACTTTGGTTGAGTCACCTAAAGGAGGAAGATCATATAGAAAAAAGAGGACAGTGTTCAGGTTCCTATTGGGATGTTTGCTGATGTATACCAGCAACTAGAAATGACTGAAATGGTCCACTCTTCTCCTGTCTGTGATAAATTCGTTGAGGGTCCCCATTAAGGAGGAAGATAATATAGAAAAAGAGGACAGTGTTCAGTCTACAATTGATGTTGAGATGTTCCAACAATGGTAAGTATATTACCCCACTGATAGACGTCCAGACATTGAACCCTATCCCTGGTAATTATACATTAGAGAAGACATAGAGGGCTTGGATCTATCACTGAATATCGTACTGTACCATATCATGGATTATAAATTACAATGTGTGGGATCAGGATTTTATAAGCGCTGTTGCATTACGATCCTGTATTTTGTACAGCCATAAAATACTATTATCACATGGTATCCTGTAATCATGCTCTATTCTATTGGTGATCATGCATTAAACCACTGTAACTGTATTTGACATCATGTTGTTAATGTGTAGCCCTATAGTAACTATCACAGTAACGTTATACAGATATACTATGTCTTAATAAATAAAGCTCAGCATCACTAAACCCCCTATCCATATCCACAAAACATAAATACACGTCATTGTTATTAATTGTGTTGCTTTATGAACATTACAGGACAACACTATCAGTTGTGTGGAAGAATGTTGGATGAAGAGCCCAATATCTACGGTGAATGAAAACTGTAGAACAGAGAAACTGAGCACTCCAGGGTAAGTATATAAGGTAGGTGGCATATAATCATATTTCGAATCTAATAGTCCAGGGCTATAGTTCCAAACTGTCATTTTTCACATTGTATGGTTCCCTTATAAGAAATCTATAGGGAACTGTAATATTCACATTGTATGTTCCCTTATACCGAAATCATAGGAAACTGTAATATTCACATTTGTTATGAGTTCTTATACAGAAATCTATAGGGAAACTTATATTCACATTGATTAGTTCCCTTATACAAGAAATCCATAGGGGAAACTTGTATATTACATTGTATGTTCCCTTATACAGAAATCTATAGAGGAAACTGAAGATATCCACAGATGTATAGTTTCCTATACAGAATCTATAAGGGAACTGTAATATTCACATTGTATGGTTCCTTATACAGAAATCTATAGGGAAACTGTATATTAACATGTATGGTTCCTTATACAGAAATCTATAGGGAAACTGTAAATAATCATTGTATTGGTTCCTTATACAGAAATTATAGGGAAACTGTAATATTCACATTGGATGGTTCCCTTATACAGAAATCTAAGGGAAACTGTTAAATTCACATTGTATGGTTCCTTATACAGAAATCTATAGGGACAATGTAATATCAAAATGTATATGGTTTCTCTTAACAAGAAATCTATAGGGAAAACTATGAATCACATTGTATGGTCCCTTATAAGAAATCCTAAAGGAAACTTAATATTCACATTGTTGGTTCCTATTATAGAAATCTATAGGGAAACTGTAATATAACATTGTATGTTCCCTATAAGAATCTATAGGGAAAAATACTATCACATTGTATGGTTCCTCATAGAGCAGAAATCTACAGGGAAACGTGTAATATTCAATTGTATGGTTCCCTCATATAGAAAAGAAATCTATAGGGGAAACGGTAAATACTCACATTGTATGATTTCCCAATATATAATCTATAGGGAAAACTGTAAATATTCACATGTATGGTTGCCTTTATACAGCACCTTGGACAATATTATTAGAAAGGTTTTGGCTCATTTGATGCTTTTCCCATATGGAAAATTTTACTATCTTCTATCATTACGAGGGTAACTTATTCTAAACTTTTAGACTTTACTCCATATTTATTCCTCTAACCATTTTGACATAAGGACAATGTGTAGTTAGACTAAAATTTAGCTTGGTTTTGCCAGTATCAGAGATCCTGTACCATGAAAAGGCGAAAACGAAAAAAACAGAAGACCAGGCCCTTACCCACGTTGATAGTCCTTTATATCGGTTTATTCACCGAGTACAGAGTAGTGATGGATACTGTCAGTGTCTGACAGAATACAAACAGACGGACCAATCCCTAGGGCCATTATGTATTCAACGTCCAAATGGCAGAACAGGCCACTCCCCTAACCAAATACATGGAATATTTCATTTATATATGTGAATTAAAAAAGTGTAGTAAATATAATACATCTGATAAAATTATAATGTTCTTAGATATTACAGGAAAACCCAGAAGCATTAGAACCTCCATAGTCACAAACATGATTTTGATAATTATTCTGAATGACTTATTATTTTTACATATAATTTAATAGGAGGAGCCATATTAACAAAATACTTGGTAGCAGCGGAGGAGAATCCAATGCCTGGTTATTACCGTACAAACAGTACAAAAGGAGGAAGCGTGATAAATCTTCCAGGTATATAGAGGAAGACTTGTGATCTGTTCTCACTATTCTGTATACATTTCTGAAACTATAGACCACAGACTGTTACAAATATTATTATAACCATATATTGTTTTTGTAGAGTGCATCCCTTACCATCGGGAGATTGGATAACCCTCCCCGGAGATATAAAGAAGAGAAGAATGAGATAAAAGCTGAGAAGCCACAGATGAATCTGCAACTGGGGTAAGTTAAACAGATATGTGGTTTAAAATGGGACATTGCTACTGACTGTGATTGGTTAATGACACAGACCAATTGTGTCTAATTCTTGATTCTTCCCTTTCAGTACTATCCAAGCCCTGAGTATTCTTTTCCATGCATTACAATTCTGCAGATGGTTACGTGATGATCATATGGCAAGGTAAGTTATCAGGCAATAAAAATAATGTTATTAATAAAGTTATCAGTCAGTAATTATAATGATCCTTGTTAACTAGTTAGTGTAAGTCATGAAATGTTTTCTTTCCAGCTTGCCTTGCAAATATAAAGGAAAAGAAAAAAAAAACCAAAGTAGCCCGAGGAATGCAGACAGGAGGACAAAAAAATATCCGAGAATGTCAGTTGGAAATAGATTCTATTGGACAAATGATTTTGGGTTAAGGCAATGACCAATTACTAGGACAATTTATATATGGTTACTGTTAGATTATCATAGACATAGAGATTTTATATCTAATTAAACATTGTTTATTTTATTAAATGTATTGTATATTTTTTAGTTTCTTTCAAACAGAAAAGAAAATCCTGGAATTGAACCAGAGGAAAAAAAAGCCGATTTGCCATCGGTTTAGTGAAAGCGTTCTCCATCAAAAATGTGATTATTAGTGATGGGTATACTTCTATAGGGGACCTGGCAACAATGCTGGAATATGGATCCCTTCCCAAATAGAACAGCTGTGTGAGTATTACATGGTGGGGACATTACGGCAAGTAACTTATAATTATTATGAAATAACTAATAATCAGTATGAAATTAGATTCTATAAACAGTGTGACTGATATGTAGAACAGTTTATAGGGTTGGTAGAGGAATGTCCCCCTCAGTTCACATTAGAATCTTTCTCATGGCTACACAGTGTCCTGTAAGCAGAACATCCAAAACCAAGCATTATGGGAAGACTGGGTACCGTGACAAATAGAATTGGCTGGTGAATTAATATTTATACAATAGTAAATTCACCATTACCAAAATACTTTATAAGATTTATATATAAAAAAAATATTTATATAAATGGGGCTTCTGGATCAATAGAATTTATTGCAGCGCTTTAAATTCTTGAATTGCATTGTGGGATTTGTAGTATTTCATGTTTTCTGATGGAGATAAAACTGTTTGAAAATGAATATCTCTCTTTTTTTACTTTATTTTTGTAGTAACGATGTTTAAAAACTTCAGAAAGAGAGTCCGACATTTCTTCGGAAATGAGAGCGAGGTAAGGCTGCTACCAACATGTATAATGATAATTAATCCGATAAGCAAACGAGGCCTCTAATGGTGCTGAATGGGATGTTCATTAATATTTATTCATTTGGCTTGAAGAGACAAATTACTGTTCTTTCTTCTTCTGTTTTATTCCTCCGTTTTTTTGGACTGTGTCTCCTCCCACAGTTTTTGAGCTAGAGACGCATACAGGGAATATCCTGTGCAAAACCCTTGCAAACTGATATATAGGCTTAGCAGGTTTTTTACTCATTTTGCATGCAATAAATTAAGAGATGACAATTGCACAAGTTTTTTGCACCAAAATTAAAGCCTTTCCAATTGTGGCTATAAAGCCTTGCAAAAGGTTGCAACTTACCTCTCACTTTCACATGATGTTGTAACAGTCGCAAAGTGGTTACTACATTGCAGGAACAAGTGCAGATCAGTTGCGATACTGAAATTTATTGCATCTCCCCCATAATTTGGTACAGACGTGCGGGGCATATAGGAGAAGTGTGCTATCTTTTAGCTAAGGAATCGGCGGAAGCATTACGGCGTTATCGGCGAATTTCCTGACATTTTTCCCCATAGACTATAATGGTAACAATCCTCAAATGTGGACATTTTAAAACAGTTTTTTTCAATGGTCATAAATACAAATGGTGATACCCCCAACCCCCCCCACAGACCCAGGTACACCCACCTACTGACCTACATTTCCATTCCTATGGACGCCATATTTAAAGGGTAACTAAAGTCACAAAAACTAAACACAAAAGAGACATACCCCCTCAACCAGACCCAGGTACACACACCTGCTGATCTACTTATCCATTACTGTGGCAGCCATACTTAAAGGGTAACTAAAGTTAAAAAAAAAACTAATTTAGATTTATTTTCAAAAAAAGATAATTTTATGGTTGTAAACACAAAAAGACATACCCCCTCAACCAGACCCAGGTACACACACCTACTGATCTACTTATCCATTACGGTGGCAGCCATACTTAAAGGGTAACTTAAGTCAAAAAAACTAATTTTGACCAATCATCCAAAAAGTTTGTTTTTTTTAACCCCCAACCGGACACAGGTACACACACCTACTAATCTACTTATCCATTACTGTGGCAGCCATACCTAAAGGGTAACTAAAGTAAAAAAAAATTTTTGACCAATCATCAATAAAGTTTGTTTTTTTAACCCCCAACCCGACATAGGTACACACACCTACTGATCTACTTATCTATTACTGTGGCAGCCATACTTAAAGGGTAACTAAAGTCAAAAAAACAAATTTTGACCAATCATCAAAAAGATACAGAGAGATTCAATAAAAGTTCTTATCATTGAAAATGGTGCTAATTTTGCCATAACCAATCAGATGTTAGCTTTCTAATTGATTGGATCAAAATTAGCACCACTTTGGGCTGGGTACACACAAAAGTTTTTTTTGTCCCAAACAAGCGTTCACTACAAACTCATCATTCCCATTATTGAGTTTTAAAATCTGCAGCAAACACACATATTCCCTTCCAAAATGCAGCCCTTCAAGCCAAATTCAAAGTTTATACTTAAACTTTCCCTTTCTCGTTAAATTTTGAAATGTGTTACTTTGAATATTTTTTTTTTAAACTTATATTTTTCTTTTATTATTGCACTTACACTTTATATTTATAGCACTTTATCGCTTTGATCACTTTAAACAATTGAGGAATTATTGTCTTTGACCACTAGATGGCCATCTTACATTGTATGATTGTTTTCTTGCCTATGTATAGCAGCTTGCACTTTGTTTCTTCATAAATGTTTGTCTGAGGAAAGACTCAGTTGGGGTCCGAAACGTCACATAAATAAATGGTTTGAATTAAGACTGGTGTGCCCAGCTATATTTACAAAGTTTGTACTTACACTGCTGGCTGCAGTGCTGAAGCACCCAGCATTCATTGATTGCTATTACAGTTGAGGTGTGCAGGATCCTACCCCATTGCCAAACCTGACACAGGTACACACACATTCTGATCTACCCTTCCATTCTTGTGGTAGCCATACTTAAAAGTAACTTAAGCCAAAAAACAAAATTTGCCAATCATCAAAATAGTTTGTTTTTTTTAACCCCCAACCTGATACAATTATGCACACCTACCCTTTCATTCCTGTGGCAGCCATATTTAAAGGGTAACTAAATTTAATTTTTTTTTTGACCAATCATTGAAAAAGTAGTTTTTTTTTAACCCCTAACCTG
Organism: Hymenochirus boettgeri; assembly: GCA_019447015.1. Classification (NCBI taxonomy): domain Eukaryota; kingdom Metazoa; phylum Chordata; class Amphibia; order Anura; family Pipidae; genus Hymenochirus; species Hymenochirus boettgeri. The sequence continues at coordinate 225,580,966 of CM033475.1, forward strand.
ACACAGGTAAACACACCTACACTTTTATGGCTGTGGTAGCCATACTTAAATGGTAACTAAAGTAAAAAAATTAATTAACCAATCATCAAAAAGTTATTTTTTTAACCCCCAATCTGATACAAGTACACATACCTACCCTTTCATACTTAGGGCTGGGCCACACTAGTGCGTTTTTCACGCATTTATGTACGTGTTTTTGTTTGGGAATTTAGCAAAAAACGGAAATCGCTGGAACGCAAAAATTCCCACGAGTTCCGTTGCGCATGCGATTGCGCGTCTGTTCGCGTTTTACGTTCGACCATTTTTGCGCAATTGCATGCATTTTCTCTTTGTGAATAGCGAAAACACATGCGCAAACGCGAAAACAACGCGCGCGAACGCACAGAAATCACATAAAACTCGCGATTTTGTGCATTGCAGTGTGGCCCAGGCCTTAAAGGGTAACTAAAGCCAAATATACATTTTGACCAATCATCAAAAAACTGTTTTTTAATCCCTAACCTGACACAGGTTAACACACCTACTAATCTACCCTTCCATTCTTGTGGTAGCCATACTTAAAGGGTAACTACAGTCAAAAAAGTATATATACCTTTTTATTGCTGTGATAACCATACTTAAAGGGTAACTAAAGTAAAAACATGTTTTTTTAAAAATCATCAAAACAGTTTTTTTTTTTACCCCAACCTGTACACACACCTACTGATTTACTTTTTCATTCTTGTGTCAACCATAATTAAAGGGTAACTAAGGTAAAAAAAAAATTTGACCAATGATCAAAAAGTTTGTTTTTTAACCCCCCCAACCTGACACGGGTAAACACACCTACCCTTTTATTCCTGTGGTAGCCATACTTAAAGGGTAACTAACGTTTTACCAATCATCAAAATAGTTTATTTTTTTACCCCCAAGCCAGTGCCATAGGAAGATTTATTGTTTTAAGATTTATACTTAAACTTTCCCTTTCTAACAATTAGGACTGTATATAGCGAGATTATAGGGGTGACTGTATATAGTAAGATTATAGGGGTGACTGTATATAGTGAGATTATAGGGGTGACTGTATATAGTGAGATTATAGGGGTGACTGTATATAGCGAGATTATAGGGGTGACTGTATATAGCGAGATTATAGGGGTGACTGTATATAGTGAGATTATAGGGGTGACTGTATATAGCGAGATTATAGGGGTGACTGTATATAGTGAGATTATAGGGGTAACTATATATAGAGAGATTATAGGGGTGACTGTATATAGCGAGATTATAGGGGTGACTGTATATAGCGAGATTATAGGGGTAACTGTATATAGTGAGATTATAGGGGTAACTGTATATAGTGAGATTATAGGGGTGACTGTGTATAGCGAGATTATAGGGGTGACTGTATATAGTGAGATTATAGGGGTAACTGTATATAGTGAGATTATAGTCTATCTATCTATCTATCTATCTATCTATCTATCTATCTATCTATCTCTGCTATCTATCTGTCTCTGTCTATCCATCTATATATCTCTGTCTGTCTATCTATCTATCTATCTATCTATCTATCTATCTATCTATCTATCTATCTATATATCTATCTATCTGTCTATCTCAGCTATCTATCTCTCCCTTTTGTGTTGCGCTGCGTGCGCTAGCGCTGTTAATTGCATTTACTTTACTCGGCAGGCTGGCGGAAGATGAAGAGGAAGCGCTGTAGCAGTGGATTGTCTCCCCGCTGATCAGCTGATAGACCGGTTCAGCTCCGGACGCGTAAGTGATGTTAGTTATGACAACTAGGACTTAATGGGACAAATCAGCCAATCAGACGGCAGGGAAACAAATCCGTCTGATTGGCTAGTCACGTCTCGCGTAACTTACGCTTCCAGAGCTCAACCGGTATCATCAGCCAATCAGCAGGGAGACAATCCATGCTACAGCGTACTTCCTCTTCTGCCGGCCAGCGCCAGAAAGTAAAGGGATTATCGTATCGGTCAGAGCAATTGAGCAAGAAAGGAAGCTGCGACTGTCACTGTGAGGAAGCCCTATGGGAGCTTCTGTTGCTGCAGCCTGCAGGTCTGAGTTGTCCTGACCGGATCCCTGACTGACACTGTGAGAGAGTGTTTGTGTGTGTGTGAGAGGAGTGTGTGTAAGAGAGAGAGAGAGTGACTGTGAGTGTGTTTGTGTAAGTGTGTGTAAGAGAGAGAGTGAGTGTGTGTGTGTAAGGAAGAGTGAGGGTGAGTGTGTGTGTGTGTGTGTGTGTGTAAGAGGTGAGGGTGAGTGTGGTGTGGAGTGTGAGTATGTGTGTGTTAGAGTGTGGTGTGTATATGTGTGAGAGTGTGTTTGAGAGAGAGAGTGTGTGTGTGAGAGTGTGTGTATGAAAGTGTGGTGAGTGGTGTGTGTGTGAGACTGCACGAGTGTCATGTGGAGCAAAAGAAGGAATCGAAGGGGCACTTTTGGAAGTTTGCCATTTCCTACTAAAGGCCGGTGCTGACCCAGAGATTCCAGACCAGCAAGATGTTAGCCCCTGCACCATGCCTGCAGGCAGGAGAGATGAGCACAAGCTTGTGGAAATTCTGCTTGCTGCTGGTGGTTGTAAATGCTGTAGACTATAATGGTGTCCTGCCACTTAGCTGTGTCCTGCAAAGTGCCGAGAATTACAAGAAAAAAAGGCCCAAACTCACTGTGCAATTCCTTCTCACCATGGGGCATGCTGCTTCTGTCCAGAGGCTTTTGGCAAGGTAAATATCTGCTCCTGTTCCTGGCAATGGTCCATCTTCTGTGATATGTTTACAATGCATATAACTTGTATGATAGCAGATAATTATGGGAATAACAATATGACCCTATCATTATAACTAAGGGACTCTAAAGCGCAGCTGTAAATTATCCATAAGGGAAATGGATAATATATGGTCTGGGTATCAATAATATATTATTTATCAGGAAGGCATATTAGATATATAGATAGATAGATAGATAGATAGATAATAGATTAGATGATAGATAGAAGATAGATAGATAGTGATAGATAGCAGAGAAGTGAGATAGATATATAGATAGATAGACAGACAGACAGCAGAGATAGATAGATAGATAGATAGATAGATAGATAGATAGATAGATAGATAGATAGATAGATAGATAGATAGATAGATAGATAGATAGATAGATAGATAGCAGAGATAGGTAGATAGCAGAGATAGGAGTAGATAGATAGATGAATAGTAGATAGTAGATAGATAGATAGCAGAGATAGATAGGTAGATAGCAGAGATAGATAGATTAGATAGATAGATAGATAGATAGATAGATAGATAGATAGATAGATAGATAGATGATAGATGGGTAGATAGCAGAGCTAGATAGATAGATAGATAGATAGATAGATAGATAGATAGATAGATAGATAGATAGATAGATAGATAGAAGATAGTAGATAGATAGATTGATAGCAGAGCTAGATAAATAGATAGATGCAGAGATAGATAGATAAATGCATAGATAGGCATAGAGAGATAGATAGATAGATAGAAATAGAGAGATAGATAGATAGTACATAGATAGACAGAGATAGATAGAAGAGTTAGATAGATCGATAGAAGAGATATATAGATAGATATCAGAGATAGATAGTAGATAGATAGATTAGATAGATAGATAACAGATTTATAGATGGATAGACAGATAGACAGAAGATAGATAGCAGAAAAGATAGATAGCAGAGATAGGTAGAGAGATAGACAGAGTAGGTAGATAGATAGACAGAGATAGATAGATAGATAGATAGATAGATAGACAGAGATAGATAGATAGATAGAAGATAGATAGATAGATAGATAGCAGAGATAGATAGATAATAGCAGAGATAGAAATAGCAGAGATAGATAGATAGATAGATAGATAGATAGATAGATAGATAGTAGATGACGAGATAGATAGATAGTTAGATAGATAGATAGCAGAGATATATAGATAGATAACATAGATAGATAGATAGCAGAGATAGATAGATAGTACATCAAAAACAGGCTTGTCGGGCTGAGCTTGGCAGATTCCCATTACTGCTTGAGATGCAAAAAAGGGCCCTATCATTCTGGGCTCACCTACAGAACAGTAGCCCCAACTCTTACCATATAAAGCCTCAATACACAACAAAGATCAAGAAAAGCCAGTGCACTGAAACAACTCATCAGCTCCCTACTAACATCAAACCCACATCCACAGAGCCTGTCTTAACCTCAAATCACAGCAGCCATAACCAAGAGCCAATTGGATTACGTGGATGAATGGAAGAAGAAATAAAAAAGTCCCAGAAACTAACTATATACCAGGCACTGGACAGAGACTACAAACTGGCCCCCTACCTGGAGAATATCACAAACCCTAAGAGAGACAAGTCTGAGTCTCTACAGATTGAGTGCCACAGCCTAGAAATCGAATCTGGCCGACACAGACAGACATATAAACCAAGAGAGAACAGACTGTGCCAGCACTGTGACCAGGGAACCTTAGAAGATGAGACCCTCTTCTCTTACACTGCCCCAAATACAAAGCAATACGGGACCCCCATTTCAAGATGCTGTTGGACTTTATCCCAGACTTCAACTGCTTAGATAGAGAGAGAAAACTCTATATCCTGCTGGGAGAGGATGAAGCCACAGTAAATATCGGGGCACACTATGTAACGGCATGTCACAGACTGAGATAGATATATACACAGTAAATATTGGGCACACTATGTAACGGCATGTCACAGACTGAGTAGATATATACACAGAATATCGGGGCACACTATGTAACGGCATGTCACAGATGAGATAGATATATCACAGTAAATATCGGGGCACACTATGTAACGGCATTCACAGACTGAGATAGATATATACACAGTAAATATTGGGGCACACTATGTAACGGCATGTCACAGACTGAGATAGATATATACACAGTAAATATCGGGCACACTATGTAACGGCATGTCACAGACTGAGAGGAGCATAAATGAACTCAATGTCAAGGACTACTTGCCCAATTATCGCTTTATCCCTCCCCAATTGACTTAAGACTAAAACCCAATATACCCTTTATAGTACTGTCCCTATATATAACTATCCATTGATACCCAGTCCCCCTACCATGAACCTTAATACTACATGTTTT